>KZ111246.1:770503-1135098 GCA_002120335.1 Hypoxylon sp. EC38 | reverse complement strand
ATAAAGAATAATTTTCTTTTATAAAATAATTCTTTTTTAAAGAATTATTCTTTTAAATTTTAAATAAAAAATATTATTTTTAAAAATAATAAAAATATTTTAAAGAATAATTTCTTTTTAATAAAATAATTCTTTATTTAAGAATCATTCTTTTAATTTTTTAAATTTTTTTTAAAGAATCATTCTTTTAAAAAATATTTTTTTTCAAACTTATTCTTCGTAAGTACCCCACCACCAAATTTATGTGAAACGGTACTTCCAAAGGTGGGAATTATTCTATATAAAACAATAATACCACGTTTAGAATTATTCTTATTATATAAGGTTTCCCGCTACGGTAATTAACTAATAAAAGAATTATAAGTGATATATTTCTTTAATATTAAACCACATTAGCTAAGTAATATGTAAGCTAGTTTAAAATTAAAGCCCTTTTTATTCTTAAGGAATTTTTTATAAGAATTATCATAGGGCTTATAATTAAACTAAGTGGCTTTAAGCTTATAAAAATTATTAAAAAAGAAATTTAATAATAAAAGGTAAGATTTAGCTATTAGTTATGTAAATAATATATAAGATAAAATATTGGTTAAATTATTAAGTATTAATGTAACAATATTTAAAAGAAAATAGTCTTAATAAATAATTTTAACTATATAATATAGGTTAAATATATGATTTTTAACTAAATATACCTTATTAAAGATAATAATATTAAAGACCTTTTCATAAATAAGTGAAAAGATTTTATATATATTTTTAAACTTTTTTTTCTTCCTAAGAAAATTAATAAGATTATTATAATTTGCTTTTTCGCCTTTATTATTAGGAATAAGTTCTTTATTATTAGCTTTTTCCCTATCTAATTAATAATAAATGTGAGACTTATATTTATTTAAGCTAATATTTATTAGGATGTTAAGATTAAGTTATATTAAATATTTATAATTAAGCTTATTAGGTTTTATAAGATTTAAAATATTATCTTTAATTATAAGGTTATTTATAAGATTTAATCCTAAAAAAATCTAATCTTACTCACTTAATTACGAATAAGCCTTAGTTATAAATTTTATATTTTTGTGTAAAAAGGTAAAATATAAAAATATAAAAACATATTTTACTAATTATAGGTAATAAAATATAAATTAACAAAAGGAAATAAATTTAAACAATAAATAAGATATATAAAAAAAATGATATTAATTAAAAGAATAAATTTTAAAATATAAGGATAAAAGAGTTTAAGGGAAATGAAATAATTTATAAGTAATATATAAAATGAAAAGGGATAAGAATTTAAATTTATTTAAGTATTATACTTTAAAAGCGCTTATATAATAAAAGGGAAGTTTTCCTTAAAAATAACCGCTTATTAAATAATGCTATAGCTATGAAAATTAAATAAGGAATTATAATATATATAAGGAATTAAATTATTAAAAAAGTCCTTTATGGCTTTGTTATAAGTATTTATAATTAAGCTTATTAGATAAAATATTAAGTTAGGCTTAAATTAAATATAATGGTTTTTATTTATACCTTTTAATATTTATTTCTTATAAATTAATAAGTTCTTATAATTAATTTAAATAATAACTTTTAATATTATATTTGTTTTTTTAATTTTATAAGTGCTTACTAAGAATACAACATTAAAATAAACTAATAACTTATAAATAAATTATATAATATTTAATAAAAATTATAAAATAAAATGGTAACTATTATAATAATTAAATAATGTAATAAATAATAGAAAAAAAGAAAGGGGTAAAGGTAATATTATCACTTATTAATTATTTAATAAGGTATTAGCCTTAGCGAGTTTAACCTAATAAAATTAATATAAAGATTGTTTAATATTTAATTAATAATTTTTTTAGCTTTTTAAATTATTATATTATTAATATTATTTCTCCTAAAAGTTTAATTAAGTTTATTCATATAGTTACTACACTTATGGTTAACATCATAACTAATATTCCTTTTTATTATATAAATATTATTAAGAAATTTGTTATTATAAGGTATATATAAGCCTATATAATCAAAGTAAAATTAATTACTATTAATTTTATTATTATTATCTTTATAAAATAAATTTAATTTATTATCATTAACATATATAATCACACTTTTCACGTAATCCCTTTCCTTAATAATTTATTTTAAGCTTATAAATTTAAAACTAAATTCCATTTAGTATAAAATATAATTAATTAGTAGTTAAATCTTGTAAAATTTAATTATAATATTATTTTAATGTATAAGAAACATAATAAAAGGGAGAGAAAAAGATTTACCTTTTTAACGTATTATCTTAAGAAATCATATAATACCTCTTATTATTTATTACTTATAAAGGGAAATTAGTTAACTTTTCTAATAAATTTATTATTATAGTAAAGTTATATATAATATTATTTAATTGTTATTATATAAAAGAATATAAATTCCTTATGTTATATTTTATTAAGTTAATAATAGCTATTATATTTTTAAATTTAAAATGTATTATTTAAATTTAAAGTTTAAATAAATAGGTGGAACTTTATGGTAATTATTTAGAATTTAGCCTTAACTTTATATTTAAAAAAGTTTTTAAGCTTTTTATAAACAAAGGTAATACTTATATATTAATTAAGGCTAAAGGGTTTATTATTATTATTATTAAAAGGTTTTTTCTTTCTTATGGTTTAATATTTTATAATATTTTTATACTTAAAGAACCATTGCTATAAAAGGATTACATAGTTTTAATCCTTCCTATTATAGTTTAGGAATATTAGGATAAATATGAAAATCTTATTTAAGTTATTAAGCATTTTTATAAATAAGTTTAAATAATAATTGAGAAAATAAAAATAACTAGTTATAATAGTTTAAATTTAAATTATAATGTATTAAAGCTTATAGTTAACTTTAAAACTTTTAATTATTAAGTATAATAGGTTATAATGATAATTATTTTAATTATAAATTAACATTACTTATTTTTAATTATTAAAAACTTTATAATAATAAATTATGGTAAGGTTATTAAATATAATAGGAATTATAATAATGGATTACTTTTTAATCTTATATTCTTTAAATTTATATTTATATTAAAAATATAATTAAATAGGGCTGAATATATTAGTAATTAAAAGATGTATTAGTGGATTTATAAAGTTAAATAAGAGATAAGTAAGGCTTTAGGAAGAATTTATATTAAGATGTTAAATATATAAATAAAAAGGCGGTAAAAAGATATTTATCGATAGTAAAATTATAGTTAAAAGAATATAATAAGATTAATATAAGGTTTATAAAAAAAAAAAGAAAATATTATAAAGCTTATTAACAATATTAAAAAAGTATATAATGGTATTTATGCTAGTGCTATTATTAAATTTATAATATAATATTAAAGTTATTAATATATTATTAATTTTTTTCTCTTAAATATAAAATAAAATATTATTGCTTTTTTTATACTTAATATATAGCAATTAATATTATTTATACTTATTAATATTATACACTTATGTGATTATTACATTTTTATTATATATAACATAATTAAATAAAAGATAAGGTTATTTTAACCATTAAAAAGGTTGGATATAATTATCTTATATTAAAATTATCTTTAAGTTTTTATTATTATTATATATGCCATTAAGTATATAATTTCTTACTCCTACATTACTTATTATATATTATATGTTAATAAAAATAAGTATAAAAAGATTTTAAATTATAGTAAATATGGTAAATTTAAAATATATTAATAATAAAAGATAAAAATGTGTTAATATAAAGGCATAAAAAAAAGAATTAAACAACTTTAAACCATTTAAAAAATATAAATATAAAGGGATAGGAATATTAAATATAATATATTACCCTTTACTTTTAATATGATAGAGGATTAAAGCATAATAGATAATAAAAAAATATAAAAAATAATATAGTTAAAAGTAAAGTAACATTTATATAATAAGATTAAGTATAATTAAAATGATAATATAAATAAAAATAATTTTAATAAATATGGTAATATAATGTATTAATATATATAAGTATAAAAAGTGGAAATATTTAATTAATTAGAAAATATAAATAAGCTAATAAATATAAAAATATAATTAAAGATTTAAATTAATAATAAAAGATAAATAACATAAGCAAAGGATTTAAGGACTAGGATATAAAATATTAAAAAGCTAAGTTTAGGGTTTAAAGTATAAAATATATTAAGATTATATAAATTTTATATATATAAAATATAAAAACATATAATATAATAAAAAGTATATTAAGTATATAATATAATTGTGTTATAATGATAGTAATAATAAAGTAAATATTAGAATATATATTAAAAAGGTATAAATAAATTTTAATATAATATTTTAATTATAATAAAATAATACCCTATACAAATATAGTAAGTTTATATTAAAATTTATTATAATATACTATATATATTAAATAATCATTAAGGATAAATTAATATTAATTAAAGGATAAAATATTAAATAAATGTATAATTAAATAATAATATGTAAAGAATTATATAGTAACTTTGTATTTTACTTATTTAATATAATAATAAATATTGTATATTTTTAAAGATAATATTATTATAATAAGTGAGGATGATTTTTTATATAATATTAATTTATAAATTAATATATATTAAGGTATATATATTAAAAAGATATAAGGGTTAAACCTTACTAATTATATATACTTATAATATCCCATGTTATCTTTATACTATCTTAATATTACCCTTATGTTATTCTTATATTATCCCTATATTATCCTTATATTACCCTTATTTTATTTATATATAAAATAATATTAAATTAAATGGCCTATGTATTATAAGTAATATTGTAAAAATATTAAAAATTATAAATTTTAGTATTATTTATATATAAATTATTTAATATATAATATGTTAATTTAACCCTAATATAAATTATACATAACTAACTAATTATATAATAGTAATTAATAATTAATTAATTAAATATTATATATAATTTAACTAGGAAATATATATTTAAATAAAAGGCTTATATTACCTCCTAAATCCTTAAGATTAACCTTAATCCTAAACTAACCTTAACCTTTTATTAATTAAATTATTTTAAGTATATATTTTATATTAAAAATATATATTTTAAATTGTTTAATATTAGATAAATAAGGTATATTAATATCATTAATATAATAAAATAATTAAAAGTGAAAATATTCCTAAATATATTATTATTATTATTTAATTGGTAAATATATAAGATGATATTATAACTTTATATAACTTTATTAGTATATTAATTAATTAGGGATTTAGTAATGATAAATATATTTATTAATTTTACCCTTAAATAATTATTAAAGATTATATTAGATTTTATATTAATTTTATAATTCATTAATATATATAACTAAAATATATAACTTAGGATAATTAATTACTTATTTAAATGTAATATATTAAATATAACTTTATTTTTAAATATTAAATTATATCTTATTTATTTAATTATAAAAAAGATTTTATTACTTATAATAAATATATTTAATAAAGTTAATAAAATTATATAGTATATATAAAAACCATATTCTTTTTTACCTTTAATCATATATATATATATTTTCTCTTTAATATACATATATATAAAAAGGGTATACTTTCATTTATAATATTAATAAATAAGTTAAAAAATTTATATTAAATATTATATTTTAATATACCAAGTTAACATATTCTAATTATTATTTTAAATTAAAGTAGTTTTAAATAATTTAGCTTATTATAACTTAAATAATACCCTTTTATTATATTTCCCTAACCAAATTTTAAACTATAAAAAGTTGGATAATTTTAAAGATTAAATTAAGGATAAATCTTTAAAGAGTTAGGATAAGCTTAAATAAAAAGCTTATATAAAGATTAATATCTTAATAAAAAAAATTACCTATATATATTAATTTTAATATAACTTATTAAAGATATAATATTATATTATTATTATAATTACTTTCCTAAAGATATTATTATTATCTTTATAAATTAAAAAAAAGCTAAAAGATAATTAAATATTATTTTATATTTACTTTAAATTTCCAAAAAAAGCTATAAAAAGCTTTATAATTCCTAATAATAATTTAGATTTTTTAAAAACTATTATTTATAAACTTTATAAAGCCTATTAGGCTATTATAACAAGGAAAAAAAGCTTAATAATATTAACATTAAAAATAAAAATATATTAAAGCTTTAATAAAATTATTTAATAAAATTTTATAACTTTATATTAAATTATTTTACTTTTAAGGTTATAATAATATTATCCTTATTATTTATAGCTTTTTTCTATATTATAATATTATCCTAATTTTTTATTACTTTATTATATATAATAATCTTATTATTATTATAATATAATTATTACTATAAATAATAATATTTTTCTTATTATTATTTTATTATTATTAATATAAGAAAATATTATAAGAATATTTAAAGAACTTAAAAGTCTTATTAAATATGTTTAAAAATACTTATAATAACTTAATAATGAAATATTAATTTGGGATGATAAATAACTTAAAGTAATATATTTATTAATATTTAACAAAATCAAACCTTTATTATAACTTAAACTTTAAAGATATATTAAGCTTATAATAAAAGATAAATAAGATTATATAAAAATAATTTAATTATTAACGCTTAAAAAGGTTAATAATTATTATTACCTAATATTTAAAATTGGCTTATTTTTTAATAACCATACTAACCTATAATAAATTAATAATATATTAGCTTAATATAATATTAAAAGGCTAAATCTAATAACTTAAAGTATTTATAAGTATAAAAATAACATATTAAGTAATAATAAGTAGATATAATTTTATTATCGCTTTAATATTTAATATACATATATTTATCTATTTCTTCCTTATATTTAAAATTACTTAAAGTTTCCAATAGTTATAAAATTAGAAATAATTAAAAAAGCTAAGGAATTATAACTATATTTATATTAAATATTTAAAATATGGTTTAAATGAAGTTATATACTTTGTTTTATTTTTTAATATATAATATTTTCTTATTTATTTATTATAAGTTAAGATTAAATATTTTTTTAAAGATAATTATATTTAATTAAAATAAGACTTTTAATTATAATATTTTAAAATAGTGAAGTTAACCTATGAAATAATTGATAATATTTAGGTTAAATTTCTTAGGCAATTATAAATTATTATAAATAATAACTTAATTAAAGTTATTATTAAACTTGTTAAAGCAACTTATAAAATAATTAATAATATTTAAACTAGATTTCTTAAGCAATTATAAATTAGGTAATATTAATCTAATTGATAATAAGTTTAAGTGGCCTAGCTTATTAATTAATGAATATAAAAGATATTAAAGTATTTTATATAAAAAGATATATAGCCTTATTAAGAAATAATTTTATTTTAAGTTAGGATGGTGGATTTTAAGTATAATATTTATATAAGTATTAAAGAACATAAGGAGTATAGTAGTGGTTATGATTTTTTTTTAATTAAGAAAGGAAAATAATAGATAATTAAAAGGATTAATAATTTATTAATAAAAGCTTAATTTTAAATAAAATATTATATATATTATTTATTATTATATATATAATAAAAGCTAATAATTTATAATTAAAATAATATGGATTTTTTATATTAACTTAAATTATATTTATATTATAAGATAATAATTATTAAATTTAATATAATAATAATATAAAAACCTTATTTAAAATAAATATACTCCTTATATATTACCAGCTTTACTTAAGTAATTATCTTTATTAAAAGTTTATTAATAAAAATATCTTTTATTAATAATATTAATATGCATATATAAATCTCACAAGTTATATAAATAAAATAAAGCATAAGTACTTAGCTTAAAAAGCTATAATATTAAAATATTATATAAGTTGTAAAGCTTAACACCTTATCACAAATTAATATATAATAATTTAGGGGAATGTATATTTGCTTATCCTATTTATAAATAACTAATTGGGTAATATTACTATATAAATATATTATTAAAATACATAAAAATATTATAAAGCTAAAAGATAACTAGCCCTTATTACCTTTTTTTTAAGCAATTTATAATAAACTTTTAAGCCTTAATTACTAACATATATCACTTTTATCTTTAATAATATATCTTTACCTAAGATTGTTAATATGTTAAATTATTATGGGATAGGTTATAATCGTTCCTAAATTCTTTATATTTTAATTATTATAATATTAGTTAAAAAAAAGGCATTTTATTCCTTAAAGGTATAAAAATTATTATTATTATTTATTTAGGAAGTGGTAAATATAATTGGAAACTCCTATCGTTTAAGCATAATTAAGTTGGATTAGATTTAATGTTAATATAGGAATAAAATATTTTATTTTTATATATATAAGAGTAGTATATTTAGGGGATATTTACTTTATTAAATTAAAAAATTATATTTTATTTTTAATATATTAAGCTATATAATATATAAATCTTTAAGATATAAGTAGCTTTTAATATTAAACTAATATCATATTTAAAAGGTTATTAATATAATTAATATGAAAAGTATTATATACTTTAAAAGTTAATAATGCTTAATTAATTAATAGCTTTAAATAATATAATTTAAAATAAGTTCTTATTATTTAAATGATATGTTTATTTTATATTATATTTTATAAAAAAGTTATTAAATATTATAAATTATATTATTATAAAATGTTAAATATAAAGGATAATTAAAATATATTATTTTTTAAAATATTATATAATATTATTTATAAGAAGCGAGATTAATATAAAGGAGAATATAACTCCTTTTATAATTAATAGGATATATTAGCCTTAATAAATTATTTAAAAAAGGATTAATAATATATAATATTTTTATTAATGATAATTATTTAAATAGGTTTTTTAATATTAAGCTTAGAATAATCTTTGGTATTATAAATAGTTAAAAACACCGTGGTATAATAATTTAAATAAGCAATATAAATTTAGGTTTAAGGTATAAATATGGCTTAGGTTATATCCTTATACCCTAATAATATAAAGTTATAATGTAATAAATAAATAAAAGCTATACATAGGTTTTTATAGCGTTATAATAAAATGAAAGGTATTATAATAGCTTAATTTATAATTATATTATAAAGTTATTTATAAATTAAAAAATAAAACTATATTATCAATATAAGTATAAAGTTATTATATCTTAATATTATATAACTATTTAGTTTTAATAGTTTATTTTTAATTATTACTTAATTATATATGCCACATATGTGACATAAGTATGGGCATATATGGTTGTAATAATTAAATATATTTAATTTATCTTTTCTTTTAATTTTTTTTAGTTTTTAGTTTTTAGCTTTATATATTGTTATTATTTGCTAATTGCTAAAGTTATGATAAAATAAAAACGTAAAAAAAAGCTATTTCTTAAGTTAAAATGGAAAAAAAGGTTTTTATTATAAGTTTTTAATAATAAGTTTAAAGATTTAAATCTTATAGCGTTTTTTATAATTATAATTATTATTAAATTTATATTAACTTATTAAAATAACCTAGGGAATTAAAAGACATTAATAAAACACTTATTATAAGAGATATAATATTTGAAAATATTTATAATTTTATAGCTTTAATAGCAATATTAAGGATTAAAAACTTAAAAACTATTGCCATCTTATTTAAACGCATATATAATAATAAATGAAAAAAGGAATGCTTATATATTATCCTATTCGCCTATAAAATATATGAAACTTTACATTTTAAAATGCCATATAGCTTAAAGATAAGTAAATTAAATAATAAAATTCCTTTTTTATAAATGATTAATATTTATAATATTAGTTAAAACTAGTATTTTATATAATATAAGAAAAGTTTATAATTATATTATTATAAATATATTTTTAAATTAAATTAGGTACTTAGTTTTAAAAAAAAAGTATATAGAAATATTATCCTTGCGTTATAGGGAAACTTATAATATTAAACGAAGTAATTTTAGCTAAATATTTAAAAGCTATTTATAAGGAATAATAAGATAGGATATAAGATAATAATAAAGATATAAACTTTTTAAATTTTTAGGTTTAAGTTATATATAAAGGTAAGGATAAAATAATAAAAAGATAATATATTAATTAATATATAAAGGATTTAAATTATTAATAAATAATATAAATAGTAAATAAGCTTTATTAAGTAGTAGGCTTAGTTATTGGTTATTAATCTAAGGTAAATAATACTCCTTATTATTAGATTTAAAATAAGTATATAAATTTATTAATAATATAAATTCTTTATTATTTAATAAATTAAAAATTATACCTTATCATATGCTATTACCCATTTATTATAATTAAAATAATATATTTAAATATGAATTCTTAATTCAAATCTACCTATTTATATTAATTCTATATTAATTATTAATGATATATTAAATAGTTAAAACTTACCAAAAACATTAAAATTAATTATTAGTTAAATAAAATAAAGGTTTAAAATTAAAGTATATAACCTTTAATATCATTTATGCCTTATTCTAATAAAATAATATATTATTAATACCTATTATATAAATATAAGATAATAAAAAAATAAATACCATTTAACTTAATGTTAACTTTAATATAATTTATAAATATAACTTATAAAAATTAAAAATATAGCTTAAAGTATAAAACTATATCTCCCTAATACTATTAATAATAGATTATATTATAGAAATTTACTATAATTATTTCCAACATATTCTAACATATATATATACATCTTATTAAAGCTATTTCTAAGCTAAAATAAAGAGTTTAAAAAATATTATTTAAAATCTTAAATTTATATTATTAAATATTAGTTTTAAGATTAATTTATATCTAATTTAATTAATTATATAAAATAAGGATTGGTAAATTTGGCAAAACTATTTTATAAATAATATTTTATAAAAAGGATTAGCTATAATTATAAATAAACTTATTTTAATAATATAATAATAAATATGGATATATTATTATAATAAATAAGTTAACTTGGTTTATTATTATTATTATTATGTTAAGTGGTATATAAACTTATTACAAATTAAAATTATATATAATTGAAATAGTTTTAATAAATTAAGTTTAAATAATAAAAATAATAATTTATTACTTATATTTATTTAAGGTAAAAATACCTAAAGTAAAAAATTATTAAATAATAATAAAAGATTATAATAGTATTTATTTAAAGTATATAAAAGATATATAAAAATTAAATAAAAAAGTTAATCCTATATAAAAATGAATAATAAAAGAAAAAATAAAATAGAATAAAATATCATATATATACTAATATTTATAAGTTATAAAAAGTTATAAATTTAACATAAGATTTTCTTTTATAATGGGAATTAATTATATATATATTAAATTTTAAAGGAAAAATAATAATATTATTATAATATAATACTTACCTAATTTTAGAATTATATATTAACATTATATAAGTAAGTTATTTTTAAATATTATATAAAAAAATATACTTAAGTAGATATTATATAAGAAATATATCCCTAAATAAATCCAATATAAGAAAAATATATTTAAACTTAAAAGGAAAGAAATATAATTAATTATTATCTATAAATATAAGTTAATAACTATAGATTAAATATACTTAAATATTATAGGAAAAATATGCTTATTTATCATTAGAAAAAATATATATAAAAGTTAATATAATTTAAATTAGGTAATAATATTTAAATAAAAAAGAATTTATTATTTTTAATATTACTTTAAAATATATAATTAAAGCAAATATGGTAAGGATAAGTAATATATTTAAAAATAATAGTTTAAATATTATATGTATATATATAAGTAAAAAAGGTAAGGCTTATATAATATAATAATTAAAATTGTAGCTTTTTTAGGAATATAAAGGCATATATTTAAGGGATAATAGGGATAATAAATTAAATAATAGGAATAATATATTTATAATAATATAAAAATTATAAATGATATATATATTTAATAATATTTTGCTTTAAGAAAAGGTATTTAGGTATGAATATATGGGATAATATTTAGTATAAAATAATAGGATATAAGGATTTAATAAGGACTTATAATAAAAAAAGAAATATATTACTTAAATATATATAAGAATTTAAAAAAGATAAGTTATATATATATTATAATTAGTAATTAATATATAGGTAAGCTTTAGTGATAATATATAGCATAAGATATAGTATAAGAAATAAGTAAGTAATAAATAAGGTTAATATAATTAATATTATGTGATATATATATATATAATATATTAAATAAATTATATATATTAGCTTTTACTTAATTAGAATAGGTGAAAATAATAGCAATTATATTATTTTATAAGAATTGGGGAAGTAAGCTTATATATAATTATTAAAAAGTATATAAGACATATAAGAATAAATCTTAAAGTTAGGTAATATTATTTAAGGATTAAAAGGTATATATATAATTACTTAAATATAAGGTAAATAAATATAATAAGGTGATTTTAATTTTAAATGTTTTAACACATTTATATGAAATTTTTGTTAATTTATTTTTAATATTAATTATCTTTTTTTTATTATGTTTCTTATGTAAAATATTATTATAGCTTTTTATTTTAAACTTAATAATATGTTAGGCATTATTATTTAATTTTGTTTCCCTATTCTTTATTAATTTAATAATTTATCTTTAAAGTTTTAATCATTTAATCAAATCTTATCTTAATTATTCTATTAATGTTATTTATATTATGTTTTATCTTATAATTTAATTAATATTTATTAATGGCTTATAATATGTGACTAATTAAATAATATATATAAGTTTTATATTATGTGAAAATTTAAAATAAGTAATTAATAAATGGTACTTTAAAATATCTTTTAATTTTAACCTTTAATTAAATATTATTAAGGTAGATAATTTTAAAAATAAGGTATTAAATAATTTTATTGTTTATAATGTTAATTGTTGTTATAATTGGAATTTTAGCTTTGCGAAGAAATTAAAATGGATTTATTTTAAGGCTTATAATAAGTATGTTTTATTTAATGATAAATTAAATATTATAGTGAAAGATATTAATAATGAGAAAGGTTTATTCTTAGGTTTATGCTTAATTATTAAAATTAATAAATTGAAATAATATAAAGCATTTTAAGAAATAGAATTTAATTATATTATTTATTTATTTATTAATAAGGGGTTATAGCTAAGTTTGTAATTTTCATTTAAATAAGGATAAAATATAATAAATAGGCATTTATACTTGAAAAGTGCTTAAAGATTTTTATAAATAACTATGTAAGGATTTTATCTTTAAAAGTAATAAACATTTTAAAAAATAGAAAAAATTTAATGAAGGTATAGTGATTTATTTATTAAAGTTTAATTCTAATAAATTTAAGGTTATTTGGAAATATACCCTTAATAATATAAAGCTTTATTTTGTTTGGTGGGAAGGTTAATGGTTTATTATAAAGTTACTTAATAAAGTTTAGATTTAATTATTTATTTTATAAAGATTTATTTTATATATAATTATTTATTTTGTAATAATTATATAAAGTTATTTATTAGGCTTTTAATAAGTTTATTTAAAAGGTATTATATAAAGAGTATAATATGGTAATAAATTAAGTAGCTTATAAAAGTATAAAATAATGAAAATTATAGAAATAAATAAAAGATGGTTTTAATAAGATAATAAAATAATTAAAGGAATTTTAAAAGGGTAATATAATAATAAATATGATTATAATTATTTAAAATAGAAGTATTTTTAATTTAATTAATATGAATATTTCTTATTATTATTTTAAGCTAGATATTATTTTAAATTTTTAATATTAAGATTTTAAAGTGATATTATTAAAGGAATTAAAAAGAAAAGGTATATAATTTTTAAAGTAGTATTATTAAAGGAGATATATGGATAATATTATTAAAGGAAATATATGAGTAATATTATTAAAGGGAATATATAAGTAATATTATTAAGGAAGGTATATAATATATATAAGTAATATTATTAAAAAGGGTATATGATTTTTTAAAATAGTGTTATTTAAGGAAGTATATAAGTAGTATTATTTAAAGAGGTATATAAGTAGTATTATTAAAGGAGGTATATAACCTTTTAAAATAATATTATTAAAAAGTAATTATATAAAAAAGGGATTTTAAAATAATATCATTAAAAAGTAACCATATAAAAAGGAAATTTTAAAATAATATTATTAAAGGAATATAAGAAATTATAAAGTGGTGTTATTAGAGGAGTGTTAGGGATTATATAGCGGTGTTATTAAAGGAGTATAAAAGGTTTTAGAATGGCGTTATTAGAAAGTAGCTATATAAAAAGGGGGTTTTAAAATGGTGTTATTAAAAAGTAGCTATATAAGAAAGGGGTTTTGAAATGATATTATTAAAAAGTAGTTGTGGTAAATAAATAGTTTATATAGTATAATAGCAATTTATTAAATCTTAAGTTAAGGTTTAAGGTATAGTAATAATTTTAAACCTTAAAGTTAAATTGTTTAGCGAAAACGATGTGGTTTAATTTTACGTATATTATATTGTTTTTATAATATAAGGGGTATTATATTATATGATTTTATTTTTAAAATATATGGGATATTATATTATAATATACTTATATTTTATAATAGTTATAAAATAGCATAATTATTATATAGGGTACTTTTAAGGTAATTTTATTATACTTATAAGGTAGTTATATATAAAGGAGCTTTTAAAATAGCGTTATTAAAAATATATTTATAACAAATAAATAGTTTATATAATGTAATAATAATTCGTATAATGTAATAATAGTTTAAACCTTAAAATTATATTGCTTAATAAATATAATATAGTTAAATTTATATATATAATATTATCTTTATAATATAATAGGTATTATAATATATAATTTAATTTTATATATATTATTTTATTTTTAAAATATATAAAATATTATATTATAATATACTTATATTTTATAATAGCTATAAAATAGCATAATTATTATATAAGGTATTTTTAAAATAGTTTTACTATATTTATAAAGTAGCTATATATAAAGAAGCTTTTAAAATAGTATTATTAAAAATATATTTATAATAAATAAATAGTTTATATAATATAATAATAATTTGTATAATGTAATAATAATTTAAACTTTAAAATTATATTACTTAATAAGTATAATATAATTAAATTTATATATATAATATTATCTTTATAATATAATAGGTATTATAATATAAGCTTATTACTTTTTTATTTAAAGTTATATATAAATAAAAAAACCTTTTAAAAGATAAAATTTTTATTTAATATAAAAAGGAATATATATTACTTTAAATATAAACTTTTTAAAAAGTTTATTAATATTATTATTTTTAATAAATAAATAAAAATATTTAATTTAATATACATTAAAATATTATAATACTTAAGGAATAATATTTTAACACTTAATAATATACACATATTAAACTTTAAAACTATATATATAAAATATATTATTTTAAATAAAAATATAAAGATTATTATATTATTAAATTTAATATAATATATAATAAACCTATAAATAATAATAGCTTTTAATAAAAAGTAAAAGCAAAATATATATATATATATATATTCCTATTAAAATATATACTTAAAAAATAAATAAAACTACCACGTTAATTAAAGTATATAAAATAATAAATAACTTTATTTAAAAAGTTTTTACTTATTTAACATTTATTTAAAATATATTATTAATAATTATAAAAAATAATTACCAAATATAAAAAATAATAAATAATATAAAATATATTATTAAAAATTTTATTTTATATTTAAACTTTATAATATATATTTTTACACCTTAAATATTTTTAATTATAAAACTACTTAAATATATTTTAATATTTTTAAAAATAATTAATAATATTAAACTTAATAAATTAAGCTATAAGGTTTTCTCACTTTTTTTAAAAAAAATAAATTTAACAATAACTTTACATCCTTTTAATAAATTTAAATATATACTTACTCCTATTTTCATTATTATAAAATATAAAACATAAGGATAAACATTAGAAAAATTAATCCCAAAAAAGCTAACTTTATTATAATATATATATAATTATTTAAAATAATTAACCTTAATAACTTATATTTATTAAGAAAAATAAAATAAAACTTTAATAAACTTTTTTATTTAAGTAATAAAACCATTATAAAATATAAAATATAAAAAAAGAAATTAAATTAAATTACTTACTAAAAAACATTATATAAAAAATATTAAAATAAATATTAATATAATAATATAATTTTAAATATATTATATAATCTTTATAATAAAAGTTAAATATTTATTTTTAAGCTTATATAAATATTATTTTAAAAGATTAAATTGTTAATTTATTTTTTAAAGATTTATATTTTTTTAAAATATTTATAACTTAAAATTTAATAAATAATATAAACTAATATTATTCGCTTTAATTTAAAAAAACTAATTATTTTTTAATTAATAATATTAATAGTTTTTTTATTATTAATAATAATATTATTAATATTTAAATTATTATATATAAGGAACAAATTTAATTTATTATATAAAATCTTTATAATTATAAAAAGGATATTATATTTAATTTAAATAATAGCTTAATTTTTATATAAATTTAAATTAAGCTTAATATAACTTAAAATCTTTAATTTTAAGCTTAAAGTTAATAAAAACTTAACTTACTTTTAAAAAAAATCTTTAATTTATTCCTTAAAAAACTTTTTAATAAATGTTAAATAAGGCTAAATTATTTTAAAAATAATATTAAAAATATAAATTTTAATAAAAACATTATAACTATTAATTTAAAAGTTATAAACTTTATTAATAAATATTTAAAACATTATAATTATACTTACTTTCCTATAGAAAAATATAATAAAAATTTTAATATTTATATCTTATAAATAACACTTAATTAAACTAATAACCCTAACCTTATAAACATTTATATAATTATAATCCTTAATTAAAAGATTTTTATTTAAATAATTTAATTTAATAATTATAACATTTATTATAAAAATATTTTTAAAGCTTTTTAATATATATAAATAATTTATTAAAACATAATATTTTAATAATATAAACCTTTAATAATAAATAATTATAAGGTTAATTAATAAATTTAATAAAAAAGATAATATAAAGTTATTAAAATATTATTAATATTTATTAAAAAGGAAAAAGTTAATATAAAAATTTATTATTAAAATTTTCATAAGATTGGTTTTATAAAGATTTATTTTAATCACACTTTTTATAAAATATAACTATTTAACAAATAATTAAAATAAAGTAATAAGAAATTAAATAATATTTAAATTTAATAAATTTATTAATTTAATATAAAATTAAAGTGATAAAAAATGTATAATTTCTTATGCCACTTTTTTTATAATTTATTTCATATATATTTTAAAGTTAAAGGTTATAAATATAATTAATATAATTTATAAAAATAAAATAAACACTTAATATTATTATTATAAATATTATTAATATAATTTAATATAATAAAATATTAATTATAAATTTTAATTAAAGCTTTTTATTATAAAGGTTTATATTATAATTTATATATAAAAAGCTTTTATTAAAATTAAACCTAATTTTTATTTAATTCTTTTCTTTTAATTCCTTTATATTTTATTTCTTAATTTTTTAATATAAATAGTTATTTTCACTTATATTACTTTTAATTTCTTTTAAGTTAATCACTTTTTAAATTAATACTTTTAATTAATTTATATTTTATACTTAATTTATTATACTTAAGCACTACCTTATTTATAAAAAATAAATAAATAAGAAAACTAACGAAATTTATATTTATTTAAAATTATTATTTAAAACTAAAACTATTATTAAAAAGGTTTTTAACATTAATTTAAATATTATTAATATTTATTTTCCTATTTATAATTTTATTCCTTAAATATAAAAAACCTAATATATTTTAAATATATTTAAAAAATACTTATTAACTTATTTAAGTTATTATTATTAACTTTTAACCACTTTTTATACTTAAAATATAATATATATTATATCTTATATTATATATAAATATTTATTAATAATATAATTAAAATAATGTTTAAAAAAATATTTATAAATGTTTATATAAGTATTAAACGTTAAAATTTTAAAGTTATAATAATATTTTATTATATTATTTTCTTATAATTTTTAAATAATATAAAAAGATTATATATTTTAATTAATTTTATAATATAATTAATAATATTATAATAAATATATTTAATTATAATTTATAAGTTATTAATACCACGTAATAATAAGTAATATATAAAACGGTTAAATTTTATTAGTAATAAAAATTAACCTCACGTATAAATAAATAAAGTTATATACACACATTATAATTCTTTTACGTAATAATAATAACATTTTTAACACTTAAGCTTTTATAATTTAATATATTATATTTATTTAATTAATATAAATATATTTAAAATATTAAAATTATTTAAATAATAAATAATCTTTAAAATTATTTAATATATATTAGCTAATTATATAAAATAAAAATATAAAGTAAATTATATATTTTATTTATTAATTTATATAAATTAAAGTAATAAATATAAAACTATTACTTAAGCTATAATTTTTATTATAATTTTTATTATATTATTATATTTTTAAATTTTTAAAATAATTAATATTTAAAATTCCTATAATAGGAAATTCTTAATAAGCTTTTTAAATTTAACATAATAGCCCTCGTAAAACTCAGGTATATTATAAATCTGGCTTATAAAAGATCACTTCGGTAACAAAGTTTAGTTTTAAATCTTAAAAAGTAATTGCCATCTGCGCAGGACAGCAATAGTACGAGGTTGTCTCGCGATAAATCATATCACATTGAGGGAAGGGATGACACATGTCATCGTACTACATATCTACCTAGGTAGGTGCTGTTTTGTTCCTTGTAAACCTCCTCACTTCGGATCCCATGGACCCGAATCAATCCTTATTCCCAGGATCCCGAGTCCGATATCATACTAGGTATGTTAGATCTCAACTCTAGATCTTGCATGTTCAAGGAACATCTCAAACGAGGGATGTTCTTCGGTATCAATCTGCAATCGGACACCGACGTCCGCGGCCGCCTGCTTGCACTGCAAGTAATACCCAAGGAGCCGAGAAAAACCGCCCTCGGTGCAGAAGAATTCCATCCCGATGACACTAGCTGGAAGCTTCTCGCCAGTGATGCGCTCCAACTCCGATGTCTCCGTATCATCGATAAACAAAATGGTTGCGTTTCCGCCCGGCAGTGGATACCCGAGCGCCGCACCAATGTTGTCCTCGGGGTTTCGGCGACCTGGATGTGGCAGCAAGAAGATATCGAGGACCTTGTTCCAATGCTCCGAATGCTTGTCGGCGAATATCCATCCACCCTTGAAACCGAGATGCCGTCGTTGCTCTGTCAAGACGTCATGGGCGAGATACCGAAGTGTAAAGCCGTAGGATTCGAGCTCGAATTGTTGTATCATGGGAGAAAGGCACTGTAGCACCATGCCGTTCATCATGACGGAACCTTGCGGGAAGTGCATTGTTATGAGGGTGCAGGGTTTCTTGCCCTTAAGCGTCAGGAGGACCTCAAAATAGTGACGGAGCTGCGAAGCCACGTGCAAGCGAGGGGGGTTTGGGAATCCGAGATCTGAACCTATCGAACGCATCATATTCTCGTCCAAATCAAGTAGATAACCTCGTTCTGCGTCGCGAAACATCTCGAAAGCGGCCCGGATGCGAGTGTTAAAGTTGTCGTCCCGTGTTCTGGTTTGGGTCACAGGCTGATCTTGATCATCAAGGTGCTGGCAAATTTCTTCGACTGTCTTCTTCTCGGGCGCCATGCTCTCAGGCAAGACGGCTTTGATTTGTGTTGTCAGCCTATTGGGGCCGATGCCAGGACTCACTCCTCGTAAAGCTCTAATCATCTCTCTGAGGGCGGTTTCAGCCAGGGCATACACCAAATCAAATAGTTATTTGATTTGATTGACGATTGATTTGATTTGATTTGATCAAACAGAAAAAATCCGAGTCTTGGCTAAATCAAAGTATGGTTTGATAATTGATTTAAGTAGATATTAATCTTAATAAGGCTATTCAGACCCATCTAATAGGTCCACAAAGCTCTTAACATAGTGTTGGTACTGTCGATCAAAGCTCTTAGCTAAATCTGCTCCTAACGATCCATATATGGCCGGTTACTATACGTTTACATACCTATCTTCAGGTATCATATCACATAGCCAAGCTGTGGCGACTGATATTCGAAGCGACGGCAAGGTTGACGATATATGACCCCTATAATAATTATAGAGCACCCTAACTAAGCTCAAATCAAACTACAAATATCGTCAAATCAATCGCATTCGGTAGATATTTGATTTGATTTGATACAAATCAAATATAAGGCGATATTTGATTTGATTTGATTTGGTGTATGCCCTGGTTTCAGCCATATTGTTGATCCTTGGCAGGTTATTGACTTTTCGCAAGTTGTTGACCCGTGGCAACTGCTAGGAATTTAGAGCACATTTTGCAGGTTTTAAGTAATGAGAACAGAAGCAAACGAATTGTCAGGTGACGTGTCGCGTGCATCCCGCAAGCGTTTGCAGGGCAATGAGACAATGCACACGAAAGGGACGGGCATGGTAGGTCCTAGAATGGTCCGCAAATGCCGGGACCCAAACACACGCTTGCCGTGCTTACAATCATTGGATACCCAAACTTCATGCTTCAGCAAAGTCCATTTCCGTTAGGTATGAAATATACCGCGTTGCCTAGTCCACTCTCCGTAGCAGACGCCTTAACCGCCTCGTCCCACCTTTCGGGCCCGAATTTGCCGGTAGCCTTCATGCCCGATCCGGATTCGATTTTCAAAATTCCCTTTTCGATAAGCTTGATCAAGTCTTTAGCCTGGTAGGTGGTGATAATTTGTGAATACGGGAATTTAACACCGCCTCGAAAGACCCCCATTAAGCTCACGCGGCCGCCTGGTCTCAACGACGCAATAGCGGCTTAGAAATAAGAGAAGAGCCGTCTTTCACGCTAGCAGGGGAGATATTAAAGAACACATCCAGCGGCCCAATTTGGGCTAAAGATATCTTCCTCCACGTCACCGTTGATCTTCACTGTAAACACCCTATCGAAAATCTAGCTTGGTTTAACGAGAGCCTCGTCGTTACACCGCATAGCAATGATACGGCCCCCATAGCGGGTGGCAATATGTACCGCTCCACTTCCAACCTATCCTGTGGCAGGGGCAATCAGTACCGTCTCGCCAGCCCTCACGTCGATATTAGCAAGCCCTCCATATGGCACGATGAGCTGATTGAGAGTGCCAGGTTCCTATAGTCGGTACCCCAAATAGCTCATCGAAAATTTATTGTAGAGCGCTTTCATTCGTATCTCGGCCTGCGAATCGAAAGCTGCGTACCATGTTTCTGATAGTAGTCATACCAGAGTAACATCAATGGTATCAAAAGCGCAAAAGGCGACGTTCACACAGACGTTGACGATTCCCAGCTTGGAGCGAGCAAATTCTCTAAGCATGATTTCTTACGTAGTTGTAGATCTAAGAGGCTGACACAGTCCAACATCCGGCAAGCGAGCCAAGTCAGATTAAAGAAGGACGTCTCAAACCACCCAAGATGGTGCTGGTCTTCCTACCGCAAATCGAAAGAGCTCTACAACAGCTGGGGGATAACAGCATTCACCGCCTGGTGAAACAATTATCTATGGATATCATGGTTAATAGGACTTTTGTATCTCGGCAGAGCTACACATTATCGGAGGGATGGTCGTGCTAAAAGATATAATATATAAGGTATTAATCTTATTATATTAACTTATATGTTACCTATTTAGCTATAAGAAAAATTTCTTTTATATATATATTTATATTAAAATACCTTATATTATATTTAAAAATAATCTCGTAACCACTTATTTTAATATTTTCGCTTAAAAATTTATTAAAAAATAAATTAGCTTTTTTAAACTTAATATTAATTATTTATATATATATTTTAACTTTTAATATATCCTTTATTAATTAATTCTTAAATATTTATAATATAGTTAATAATTAATTTTAATTAAAAATTATATTTTATTTTTATTTCCTTTAACTTTATACTTTTATTAATTTTATATTTTCACTAATTTTTTACTTTTACTAATTTTATACTTTTATTACTTTTATATTTTTAAAATTTTTTAATATTTTTATATTTATTATTTCCTATATTTTTTTTTAAATTAAGTAATTATAAATATTCTTTTTTATTTAAAACTTTTTAAAAATTCCTTAAAATTTAAAACGTTATAAAATTTTTAAAAAACTTTTTATAAAAATACCTTAATTAGCCTATTTATTATTATATCCTTTATAAAAATATACTTTAAATTTATTATACCTTTAATAATATTTTCTTTAAGAAAATATTATTAAATATTAATATACTTAATTTTATTATAATTTTTAAAGTTTTTAACTAATATAATAATACTTTAATTATTTTTATATATAACCATTATAATAGATTTAATTTTAATTATAACCTTTTTTTTATTTTTTCTAAGATTTATTATAAACTTTTTAAATAACCATTTTAATTAAATAGCCTTTTTAATGATTTAAGTTTATCCTATAAATTTAAATTTATAAATTAATAATATAATAAAGTTTTATTTCTTTAAAAACTAACTTATTATTTTACTATTAAAATTAAATATATATTTAAAAATAAACCTTTAAGTATTTAAATCTTTAGCCTAATTAATATTTATATACCTTATAAATAAGGTAAATTTCCTTTAATATTTTAAGTATAAATTTTTTATACCTTATAAATAATAAAAAATCTTTTTTATTACTAATTAATAATTATTTATAAGATTTATAAAATATTTACTTATAAATAAAATAATAAATATAATATTTAATCTCGTTTTTATTATAAAATATATTAATAATTTAATTATAAATTAATATTTTTTTCTTAAATCCTTTATATATATATAACCTTTTTTAGTTAATTATAATTTAATTATACTTATTAAAATATTACATACCTTATAATTTTATATATTATAAAATACTAATATTTTTTAATATATTTTTATTAATTTAAATAAATCATTTAATTTATCTTATATTTCCTAATTTTAATACTTAAATAATATTAATAAAGTTTTAAATTTATCATTTAAAAACAATTATTTAATATTAACTTAATTTTATTAATCTTTTAAATATACTTTCTTACTATTAAAAAATTATTTATGTAAATTATAATATAAATATTTGCTTTTTAATTAATAAATATTTTATAATTTACACTAATAAACTTATATCCTAATATAATAAGGTATTCGCTTAACATTTTAAACTAAACCTTAAGTGTTTATTTTAATTTATATAAGGCTTTTTTTAATTTATATATATATTTTAAGTTATCTTTAAATTTTTCTAATTATTTAATGTAAATTTCTTCCTTTATTTTATTATAAAAAAATATTATTTTAATATTTATCTATTTAATTTCCAAATTAAAAATAGCCATAATTAAAAATAATACCTTATAACTTATTAACTTAACCATTAAAATAAATATTTTAAAATAATTTATACCATATATTTATTTAAAGCCTTTAATTACCTAGTATGCCTTATATTTAGTAATTTTATTATTAAAACCCCTTTTTAATTTAAAAATTTACTTACTTTTTAAAATATTTATTTTGCTTATAATGTTAATTAAGGTTTAAGTTTTATTAATAATTAATAATTAAAACTTCATTTCTATTACTTTTTATTATTTTAGCTAAAAGAAGTTTTATTTTACTTTTTTAAATATTTATAATTCTTTATTATTTCTTATTACCTTTATATTAATTATTAATACAAATAAAGTATATAATATATATAATTAATTATCCTTTTTAAATACTTTACTTTATAATAAATATTATAATTTTAAATAGTTTATAATATTAATATTTAAGTTAAGATTTAAAAAAGTTTTTAAGGTATTACTTATTAATTATATTTTTTTATAAGTTATAAAGTTTTAATCTTTATTAATAATTCCATTTTATTATCTTTTAATAGGTAGGAAATTTTATATAAATTTAACTAATCCCTTATTTAGTTTATTAATTTAAATCTTTATAAATATTATTATTAATTTTATACCTTTTTTTATATTAAAATATACATTTTAAGTAATAGTAATAATAATTTTTCCTTAGTTATTAAATACCTTATAAATGAAATTACCTTAATAGTTAAGAAATATGTTTTTATTAGCTTTATTATTTAATTTTTTTTGCTTAATATTAGTTAAAAAGTATTAAAGTTTTATTCCTAATATTTTAATATAAAATATATTTAATTTTTATCCATAAATTATTTATTATAATATTATATCAAATTTATTATATAGGCTTTTATTCTTAAAATAATTAACTATTTATAATATTTTAAGTTAATAATGTTTTAAAATATTACCACTAATTATTATTAATAATAATTTATTTTTAATTATAATATTTAGATTTTTTATTATATTATTACTTTAATATTATTTAATAAATAATTATTATATATAAATACTATACTTCTTTTTTTACTTTTTAATTAAATCAAAGGTAAATTTACTAGTTTAATTTAAATGAATTATCTTATATTATTAACCTTAAAATTTTCATTTTTAAAATATTTTAATAAACCATTTAATATAATTTTATACCTTTTATCAATTTTTTATTAAATATATTAAGCTAAATTAACTATGGCTATTAACCATTATAAGTTAATATTTCTCTTTTTTATAACCTTTAATATAGAAAAATTTATATACATTTATAAAAATAATATCCCTTATATATTTATTTTTAAGTAACATACTTTTATATAAACCTTCCCTTATTTATTTATGTATATAAACTTTATAAATATAATATTTTTATATATTATTTATATTTTAAACAATATATTTAAATTTTAAAAAGGATTATTTATTAAAATATTTTATTTTTTAATACTATAATTTTATTTTAAGGTTAATATTATATGTTAAAAATACTAATTATATAATATTTTAAGTTTTAAGGATAAAGAGGTTATTAAAACATTATATTAAAATTATTATAAGGGAATTTCCTAGTAATTTAATTTAAAAAAAATTTTAATATAAAGTAATAATAGCTTTATAATTAAGTAATTAAGTAATAGAAATAAAATTAACCCTTAAGTTAAAAATATATAATATATTTTAAAATATAATTTATATTAAGCCATTTTTAATTATACACTTTTTTTTAATTAATTTTATACTTAAAATTGGTATTTTTATTTTATTAATATTATTAATGATTTAATTTTTAATTTTAAAGATAAATTTAAAATTTAAAAATTCTTAATAATTAAAAATTACATATTAGCCATAACCTAAATTAAAAACCTAAATATTTATTAAAAAATATCCTATAATTAATATAATTATTAAATAAACCTTTTTTTAAATCATTAAAAAGTTTTTATTAAATAAATAAAAGTATTATTATATCTTTATTATCCTTTTTAAAATTTAACTTTTTCTTTTTAAGCTTTTAATCCTTTTTAAATTTAAAATATAAATCCTAATATTTTTTACTTAAATATTATAATTTTTTACTTAAATATTATAATTTTTTATAATAATTACATTTTTTAACCTTTTTAATTATTACTTTCTTTTCCTTAATTAATATTTTAATTAATACCTGTTTTTTTTATATCTTCCTTATAACTTAGCCATTATAACTATTATATTCCCTTTTAATTAATTAAATCCTTTTTAATAAATTTCTTTAACTTTTATTAATTAAATTATATTTATAATTTTTAATAATTTTATTATATATAATGTTTAAAAAATTTACACCTAAGTTAGGTAATTTTTTTCTAAGCCATATATAAAATATACTATAAGATAATTAGTGAATAACTTATATTTTATATTAACCTTAATATATTTTTCTTATATATTTAAGATTTCTTTATTAAAAGCTTATATATTATTAAAATTGTTAAATTTAATAACCTTTTAACATTTTATTAGTTAAAATAATAATAATATTTCCTTTTTATTAAACCCCCTTTTTACTTAAAAAAATACCTTCGTTATAATATTTTTAACTTAAGCTACTTATTTTAAAATAATTAATAATATAATTTATAATAATATAATACCCCTATATTATACCATTTTTTATTATATATATAAATATTTAAATATTTTTTTTAAAATATTTAATAATTAATTAAGTATATACTTATACCTATTATATATTTTTATAATTATAACTATATTATATTATCACTTATAATAATTATTTTAATTATTAAAATAAGGAAATATATTAAACTTTATTAAATTTATTATAATTTTAAAAATAATCATTTCATTCCTAATAATAATATTATTTCTTTTACTATAATTACTTATATTTTAAAAATAACCTTATATTATTTTTTAATTTAATATATTTAATTAATATAAATAAAAATATTATTATTATAAAATAATAAATAAAATTAATAATTAATATTAAGATTATTTTATAACTTTTATTTATAAATTTCTATTTATAATTAATATTATAACATTATTTTTAATTTTTAAATTTACTAAAATTAAAACTATAACCTTAAACAAATCCTTATTATTAAATATAATAAATATAAAAAATAATCCCTTTATTATTATATTATTTTAATTATTATTATTTAGATTTAAAATAAATAAACCTTTATTATTTACTTTTTTTTTAAAAAATTATCCCTTTCTTTATTTTATATATTTTAAATAATATTAACTAAATATAAGTAATACTTTATTATTAATACTTAAGAATTTATAAATAATTTTATAAATAATTATATAATTTAATTTAAATTAATAATTAATAATTATTCATTTTAATTTATAGCTTTTAAATAAAGTTAATTTTAATTATAATAATTTAATAATAATATTTTTAAAAAAATTAAAATAATATAATTAAATTAAAATTAAATAATATTATAATTTTATTCATTTCTTTTTTTAAAAAATTAATATATTTTCGGCTTAATTTTTAAGCTAATTTATATATTTTATATTTTAAATTAGCTTATTTTACCTTTAAAAATAAAATATTTATTATTTTATATAAAACTTAAGCTTATAATTTACTAAAAGATATAATATATAAGATATTAATCTTATTATATTAACTTATATATTACCTATTTAGTTATAAAAAAAATCTCTTTTATATATATATTTATACTAAGGTGCCTTATATTATACTTAAAAGTAGTCCCTTAACCATTTATTTTAATAGGTTATTAATCTCGGAGGATCGGTTATCTATCCCCTTGATTGATAAACGCAACCGCCTAAGGTATAAATATGTATAGTATTCACGTTTAGAAGACGGCAATAATTAGTGTTTAGGCAATTTCAGAAGCAACTGCTAGGTACCTACCTGAACTGTTATATCTCCCAGTCACGGGGAAACATGGCGGAATACTAGATCAATGCTCTTAACAATTACAACTTTGCAATCTTTTCAGATTTTGATAAACAGCCGCATCCGCAGTTTTAAAAAAGAGTGATCCTCCAATATACCAATACTGGAAAAGACTTTGAGGGTTTTCACTTGATAAGCGGCGTTGATCAACAGGAAGACAACGCGGGTATAATACTCCTCTGCCATAGCTCTCTCGTTACACCTGCTATACCACCCGCCACGAGTTTCCAAAGCTTTAAGTTCATATTGAAAACTTCCGCAATGGGAAACCTTCCAATTCGATTTGAACTCGGTATTAATAATAATAAATCGATTACCGAACATTTCCAATGGTGCTTACGCGGACAAGTATACCTATAACCATCGTGGGTGTAACTGGTATATCCGGCGGTTCCGACGAATGAGCTATTAAATACGACACGTTAGGCCAGTAGATCTTTCCGATATTCGGGACCGATATATGCTTGGAGCTACATATATTGTTAAGGAATCTTACATATATGGATTAAAGCATAGGTTAACATGGTGTGATAAGCTTTTCCAAGTACCGGTGACAATCCTTGGCATACCCGTGGGTCAGCTGGTGAGTTAAATAAGACGCTAGAATATACCTCTCCGCATCGACTCTGTGAAACTTACCATTTTTCTTCCCATCCCCTTCGTATAAATACAGAACCGACGGAATCTACGCTATGGCTGCTACAGGTAAACAGTTGGTACCAACGCCTGACATCTCCGTAAACCTTGTCCGGGCTAAGGCTGGAGAAACTTTCAAGTTAGGAACTATTAGTATGATCCATCCCATAGCGGGAAAGCAGTTCTAAGGTGAACGCTGTTAACTATCATAGCAATTCGTGTGATGGAAGATGGTAGCAATACCCGTAAGTTTTCATTATTTCATATTTCCAACTATACTCCCAACAAGATATAAGCGCACCACTTGAATTCATATACTAACCGCCATAATTGTGATAGACGACCGACTCGGCACCGCTGAATTTACCATTCCCCCCCACACAGATGGACCGCCAATGCATTGGCACGAAATGGTATGCATGCCATGGAATAGAAGCTTGAATCCTGTTAATATTGACCGATAATGTGCAGCATGACGAGACGTTCTTAGTACAGTCTGGCCGGCTACGCTTCCATGTCAAAGATGGCGGTGTTATTAATTGCGACTTGGGAGACTACGTGACAGTGCCTGTGCGCGCGCCGCATACATTCTCAAATCCATTCGACGAAGAGTGCAAGTTCCTCAACACTTTCACGCCTGCTTACTATATCAACTACTTTAAGTTACTCAGCCAGTTGACTGAGGAGGGGAAGCCGATGGACAAGGAGGCTAATGCGAAGGCTATGGCGTATTTTGCTACCATTGGTGTCCTAGACGATGGTGTTTAACGGTCTGCTGCCCTTTTCGAATATTTCAACAACGATTTAAATATATGTCGGATAGGTTGGAAATCTTAAATGATATAGCTTTATTAATTCGGATATCGAGGTGAAGAGTAAGAAACGAGTTGAGCCAAACTCTAAGCTGTATAAGACTTTGAATTCCACGGACTACCTATGGTAACCACGTTTATTTATTCTACGAGGGCTAAGTTTATCGCGACACAGCGATCATAAATGAAATCCCTAAACACTAAAGATCCTATTCCATATAAAGAACCTTGCCGCGGAGAAGCACTACTCGTCACGCGCCCTTGAAGCCTCTTATTAATACTCCACCCCTTACACAACAACAAGCTAACCGGTCATCAGCTGGCTATTACCTATTATTTCGCACACTACTTTCCTTTTTACTTTTATACTTAGTATGTGGTGGATGCTAAGTCGTAATAAACGACGATCACGTGCGAGGAGACTAACGTTAGAACTCCTGGTCTTTTGGTTTGGTTATTAAGAAAAGTTCAACCCGTGTAAATAAAGACATATCCTAAACGCATTCCTGAATGATATTCCTATCATCCGCATTTCACACATTTTGATACTAAGCAAAACTCATTAGTACCTAGAAACGAAGTTCCCTGATCGGTCTGATTCCAATTACGTGCCGATGTGAACGGAATACCTCTTAAAACTCTGTAACTCGTCGTCATCGGCCACACCTATAATACTACACTATACATCATCTTAGATATATTTGCTTTTGTCCCGTATAAACCGTTCCAAGAGTATTTTCTAATATTAATATTAAGTCATGAGTGACTCCCACGATTCGTTTAGCTGAGGTCATGAGGCTTTAAAACTGTCAACTCAGTAACACTACCTAAGACATTACTGAACTATATTTAGTATTATAATTCAGCAATATTCATATACATGTAAATTTCACAGACACCCCTGAGCCCATTAACCTTAAAAGGGATACTCGAATCGAGGGAAACAATGTCACCTCTACTCCAGTTACGGCATAATACTTTACGCTGAGCAGATATACGATATGGGGATTTGCTTACGCCTCGGCAATAGGACAACCCGCAAGGAAGGTTGGCTACGATACCGGACTTGAAAGGTTCATGCAGGTATGGTTACATTCAAAATTAAGTAGCATAAACCCTGGCAACCCCTGGCGGCGACGGACGCATTAATTAATATCTGGCTAATGCGGCCCGAGACCAAAGACACTTTTTACCTCATCCCACTCAAAGTCCACCGCGATCCGGGAAAATGCCATGCTCGCCAATGTTACGAAGTAGATCTTCTACTCATCGAGAACTAAAAGTTGTGGAGATGCCGTCGGCCAAGATGGGACAAGAGTATCACTATATCACAATCGTGGCACCCGGCAAGAAAATACCATTAGTCTCCATCCCATGCTGCTCCGTTTATTGCCAGATCTAGTAGATCCGGGGTCCCCACGACGCTTTTCCATCCGAACAGATTTGGGGTAACAGATTGCATTGTGGGCCGAAATGCCTATAACTCTAAAGTCGATCTGTTTGCGGAACAGATCATATAAGGCTCACAAGATCCTCCGACGACTGGGAAGTATGCCAAGGACCCTTGCTGCTCGATGCTTTTCGAGCTCAGTCGCCAACGATGTGGTCTCCAATCTTTACTATAGTGTTCGCTACGTCCTCTGGAGCCGCGACTCTCGACTGGGTGGCAGCTTACACGAAAGCCAATGCTTCGCTAGCGAAACTATCGCAGAACGACAAGATCAACATCGTTACCGGAGTAGGGTGGAATAAAGGACCTTGCGTTGGTAACACGGCAGCAGCTAGTTCTATCGGCTATCCTCAATTATGCTTACAAGATGGGCCTCTCGGTGTTCGCTACGCTTCGGGTGTCAATGCCTTTGTTCCAGGCATCCAGGTTGCCTCGACGTGGGATCGTGCCCTGATGAGAGAACGCGGGCAGTTCATAGCCGAAGAGACAAAAGGATGCGGTGTTCACGTTCTACTAGGGCCTGTCGCCGGACCTCTCGGCAAAAACCCTACGGGCGGCCGAAATTGGGAAGGCTTCGGCGCGGATCCCTACCTACAAGGCATCGCAATGGCGGAAACTATTGAGGGTATGCAAGCTGTTGGGGTCCAGGCCAATGCTAAACATTACATCCTCAATGAGCAAGAACTCAACCGCGAAACCATGAGCTCTAACGTAGACGACCGAACAATCCACGAGCTATATCTCTGGCCCTTCGCCGACGCCGTGCATGCAAATGTAGCATCCGTCATGTGCTCCTATAACAAAATCAACGGCACTTGGGCATGCGAGAAGTAAGTTATCAGCCACTCGTCTATTCCCGTTTTCCGCCGTGAATGGCTTTCCGAGTCTTCACCAACCCCCAGGGTAACTAGGTGGTTAAATTGGGCCTATTAAATATATGTAATTGATTGGCTAACCCGATGTGATGCAGTCCTTATGTTCTGGACACCCTCTTAAAGAAAGAACTAGGATTCCAAGGGTATATAATGACTGATTGGAACGCGCAGCATTCCACTGCGGAGTCCGCAACTTCCGGCTTAGACATGACCATGCCGGGCTCAGACTTCAATGGCGGATCAATCTTCTGGGGTTCCAAGTTAAGCCAAGCCGTGAGCAGCGGACAAGTACCACAGTCGCGTCTAGACGATATGGTCCGCCGAATCTTGGCGTCGTTCTATCTACTCGGTCAAGATAGCGGTTATCCTGCGATCAATCTCAGGGCCAATGTGCAAGGAACTCACAAGACGAATATACGTGCCACGGCAAGAGATGGAATCGTCCTCTTAAAGAATGAAGACAACATTCTCCCCTTGAAGAAACCCAACAAGCTTGGTTTGGTTGGCTCCGCAGCTGTCGTCAACCCCCAGGGCATGAACTCTTGCACCGATCAAGGATGTAACACTGGTGCTCTTGGTATGGGCTGGGGTTCTGGCACTGCCTCTTACGCATATTTCAGTGCTCCAGCTGACGCCATCAGGACCCGGGCCCAAGCTGATGGTACCCAGATCAGCCTATCCTCGTCCGACAGCACAAGTTCTGTAGACTCAGCTGTAAATGGCGCCGATGCCGCGATTGTGTTCATTACCTCCGACAGTGGTGAAGGATATATCACAGTGGAAAACAATGTGGGCGATCGGAACAATCTCGATCCTTGGCACAACGGCAATGAACTCGTCAAAGCTGTGGCAGCAGCAAACAAAAATGTGATTGTTGTCGTACACTCTGTGGGCCCCGTGATCCTCGAGACGATTCTAGCCCAGCCTAACGTCAAAGCAATTGTATGGGCTGGTCTTCCATCTCAAGAGAACGGGAATGCGCTCGTCGATATCCTGTATGGCGATACCAGTCCTTCTGGCAAATTACCCTACACAATTGCCAAATCTGCAAATGATTACGGCACCAGTGTCGTGAGGGGCAATGACGATTTTAAGGAGGGTCTTTTCGTGGATTATCGCAGGTTTGACCAACAGGGTATTGAACCCCGGTACGAGTTTGGATACGGCTTATGTGAGTCTTTATTCCTTTCATCTTGGCCTCTTTGCTTGGGTGATCTTAGCTAAACCTTCCTTCATAGCGTATACAAACTTCACTTATTCGACTATCTTTGTCGACGGGAGACCGACATCCGGCCCAGCAACAGGGGATATAATTTCTGGAGGCCGAGCTGATCTCTGGGAAACCGTACTCAGAGTCACTGTCACCATCACTAACACAGGCACCGTCAAAGGAGCGGAGGTAGCGCAGTTGTACGTAAGCTACCCGGAGTCCGCAGCGACGCCACCGAAGCAACTTCGTGGATTTGATAAGTTGGTCTTGGAGCCCGGGGCCTCAGATAATGCAGCATTCGATCTTAAGAGACGAGACTTGAGTATTTGGGATACGGCGAAGCAAAATTGGGTCGTTCCTGCGGGCACTTTCAACATCACCGTTGGTGCGAGTAGCCGTGACATTCGACAGGCAGGTACGCTTGAAGTGTTGTAAACCTAAAGCAGGCGTTGAAAGAGAATTCCTGGATAGAGTCACACCGTTCAGTGGACAAAAATTACTAGTTATGTCACAGGAAAGATACTGGGTAGCTGGTAGGTTGGCCCTAGCTACGGTTAAAACGTTTTACAGCGGAAATTAAGACCTAACTTATCTTCTTGACCTAAGTTATATGTGCCTGGTACCTATCGTTTGCAGAATGGAATGAACGTTGCAGTAAGTATAATCTATTACGTTAATTATAGCGAGGTATAAGAAGAGATAAAGATTAGGTAAAGACAGCCAGTAGCTCGAAGCTACCTACCTACCTAAGGTACAATCCCTTATAAGTTCACCCACAAATCGTTCTGTGTCTAAATTAGACCTAAGTAGGTTAAGTAGGTTTATTCGGGCACTGCTTGAAGAACAAGTTGGGGAATACTTGATAAACTATGCCTGGTTGATGCAAGATCGACTTAGCCATACGCCAACACGATAAAGTGCCCATCGCGATTAGCCTGACACTAGAGCTACTAGTACTCTTTAGCTCAGCGTAAGAGAGCCGGGTCTGTACCGTAATAGCTAGAATTATCATCAACATGCCTTGAAGGAATACCGAAACTCCTAATACATCACGGAGTGTCATGTTAAACAGGCTAGAGACATTCCGAGGCCTTGGAGGTTACCATTCATCATGTCTCCCGCTGAGGACAAAGTTGAAACACAAGATTAAGGGGAACATTGTAACGACATACCTTTCTACCTGAGGTACCTAAACTAATTTATAGAACAAAATTATAGAATAAAATACAGTGTGAACCTAGATCAAGCCAAACTAATGTAGCACAAGATTTCCCGGCTCCATCCGTAGATCCCCCACCATTAAACGCCTCTGACGTCTCTTAAATCTGGGCGGGCTCAACAAATCTCACTAGGAATCGCAAGCTACGGGAATATTTTGGTGGGCGTTCCTCCTCTCGGACCCGACTTCATACCTACCTAGGCACGACGCATGACAGTCTCGATGCTTCATAAAGCACGCCTGGGACGCTGTCTTCTCTCATCAACAAGACGAAACTTTTGCTTAGGAAACTCTCAACAAACACTCAACTTCCCACGGTACTCTAGCTCAACAAGAGGCTCCGACGGTTGGCGCGCCATGTCCCAGTCAGAAATTTCGAATTATCTGAAGCAGACGCACGACCGCGTCTTTGAGCACAATCATGCCTGGGCAGAGGAGCAAAAGAAACGAGATCCTGACTTCTTCGCCAAGCTGTCGTCAGGGCAGACCCCGGAGTATCTCTGGATCGGATGCAGTGACTCACGAATCCCCGCGGAGCAAATCACGGGGTTGGGTCCGGGAGAAGCATTCGTCCATCGCAATATCGCCAACCTGGTTGTGAACACTGATCTCAACGTTATGAGCGTCATCGAATATGCGGTTCGCCATTTGCAGGTCAAACACATCGTCGTATGCGGTCACTATGGCTGCGGCGGTGTCAAGGCGGCTATGACACCAAAGGACCTCGGACTGCTTAATCCATGGTTGAGGAATATCCGAGATGTTTATCGCCTTCACGAAACAGAATTAGATGCGATAAAAGACGAGAAGGCGCGCTACAACCGTTTGGTAGAGCTGAGCGTCATTGAGCAGTGCCGCAACGTTATCAAGACGGCAGCTGTACAGCAGTCATATGCCAAGAACCAATTTCCCATAGTCCACGGATGGGTATTCGGGTTTGAGGATGGCTTGCTCAAGGACTTGAAGGTGGATCACGAGGCCATGTTACACACCATCCAGAAGATCTACAATCTTACGGAAGAGTGATCTGCTTCCTAGAAAGGAGGAATAGCATGCAGTAGTATCATGGATTGTATTGGATGAGGAACAACAAGCCGAAATGGCTGTGTTTGAGAAGACAATATCATCCTAACGCTACGCTAATGTAATCATAGAATTATTCACAAGAGTCTTATGACAGTCCAACTAAGCCATCGCCCGGAAGTGCATATCTTGACTCTTATGAAACTCCCTCATCCGACAGATCTCTTTTATACATGATTCCGCGTAGTCATCGCGATATCTAGGATCATCCCGTTTATGGCCGCAGGTATAAGGCATGCCGAACTACCAACGTTTTGGGCGCCGGCTTAATCGGCCTAGCTGTCGGCGCAGTCGCATCTGGATCGCGACCGTGCGTCTCTCACTAATCTCTCCACGAATCCGTATTGGTCAGGGTAATTTTTCCAAGATAGTGGTCGCCTGGGTCGCGCGGATCCATAGGAGTCCATAGGAGTCCTTAATTGTAGTGGTTCATGCTGTTCGTTCCCGCTTGATGCGAAGCGTGTGCTTACTCAATCTCGGCTTCTTCGACGCTGTCGGATTCCCAAAAGCCGTGCTCGAAGCTCTTCTTTTGTCTGAAGGCAAAACGTTCCCAGCTCACGCCTCTCCTGCCCTTAGTGCCGTCTTCCTTGGTCTCATATCGTCGTGGCTCGAAATCCATCACGGTTCGCCAATTGCGTATCATTCGTCGCCAATAGCATGCCTCGGCGGCAGGGGTAAGATAGCGGTCTCGGAAGACTCTTGTCGATTCATGGGCGATCCGCCGCGCTCGATCGGGGTCGGCAATGAGGCCGTCCATCTGCCCCTTGAGGTCTGACCAATCACGCTTCACTTTGACGTAATTCTAGGGAGCAGAATCGTTAGTCAGGTTTCGCAATCTCGAGTGATTGAGCTAAGGATTGATAGAATATACCTGATGAGGACCACTATCCTTGAGAAGCGGATGGTAGTGGAATACATAGTCCAACTTGTGGATGACCGGAACACTATTGCAGTTGTGCAGATATCGTAGCCGTCCACTCCAGGAATTGCCCTCGGTATGTGCGACATACTTGAAACGGCAGAAGTCCCGCATGTCCATAATGTTGGTGCGGTTGTGCCAATCAATAGCTTCGACGTCGTTCCAATCATGGCCCTTTGCGGCTTCTACTAATGCGGTTCGCAGTTTACGATTCACAGCCAAACTGCCTCGCCAGCATAGCTTTTCCTCCTTATCATCCCACCCATTGGGGTATTCAGTCTCTAGCTCTTCGACGTCCTCGCGGAACTGTACGTACGATCCTACGCCATCATCAGGATAGCTCCATCCGTCAAAGTCGGGCATAACCCATAACCAAGGGTTGTTCTCCTGGCGTGCCCAAGCCCATCTAATACGTTTCGGATTCTTCTCGCCTCTAGCAGCTCGGTCCTCGATATCGATGATAAATTCGACGTTCGGAAGCGATCGAGGGTCTGGAATAGCGGTTATGGCGCGATACAAATTCGCAAGTGCAGCGAGGCCACGAGATCGATCCGGCTCGCCCTTCTTTTCCTTAATCACGTATAGTTCGCCATTTGAGATCATGACGTGAAATTCGCCATGCGGGAGACCGGTGTAATCGTCTTTCGCGTCCAATCGCATGTCTGTTTCCTTGATGCGTCGGTTCTGGTCTAGAAGAAAATCGCGGGCGCGGTCGAGTTCTTGGAATAGATCGGGGAACGCACTCTACCACACAACGAAATGAGCGTTGGAAATCTTCCCAAAGAAGGCTGGCGATTCTAGCTTATCTACAGTGTTCATTACTTACCTCGCATTGATCGTCGGAAAGGCCATAATTGAGGCTGTCTCTTTTGGGATCGAATATCCAAGGTAATTCCTCGGGTTGTGGCGGACTCGCTTGGGCTGGCTGCTCTAGGGGCTCCCTAAATGACTGTTGAACAGGCTTATCGAACGGCGATCTCACGTCGCCAAATAGCGAAAAGATGGTCACGATAAGGACGATGGCTAAAATCAGCCAGCGAAGGCGGCGCAGCAGGAGCGCCATGGAGGACTCTCCCAGCTGTTGGCTGCACGAAAACCAGGATTTGTTGGCATGCATTGTCAAAAAAAGAGCGTAAATTGGCTAGAGATGAGCTCCGCCAAAGCGGGAAGGGAATGCGTACCGTCTTGAAGGCGGGACAGTGTCTCAAAAGAAAATGGTCACCTCGAAGGCGACAAAAGGAGTCGCTCATTTTAATAGGTTTGTCATCGCCTTTGTGGCACATAAACTTGGTCGGTATTACCTTACGGGAGATCGCTGAAACCACTAAACCGTCAATTGATAGTAGATTTATTGTTGGAAAAAAAATAAACGTTTAGAAATTTCTAAATAGCGGAACGAGCGTTAGGAAATTTTTATAATTTGGGATAATATAACGATTAAATATTTAATAAATGTTTAAATAAATGTTTATAAAAAGTTATAAAAGTTATAAAAAAGAAAATTAAGTAATATTAATGTAAATATATAAGTAATATAAATAATATAAATAATATAAGTAATATAATAATATATTATTATTTAAAATTTATAAAATTATATAATTATTAAATAAGTTATAAAATTATAAGGTTAATTATTTAAAATATTTAAATAATTAATAAATAAATAAATTAATTAATTAATTAATTAATTAATTAATTAATTAAATAATTAAAAAATTGTTAATTTATTAGTTAAAAAAAATTAGTTAAAAAATTATTAATTTACTTATTAACTTATTTATTATATAAAAACTTAAAAATTTAAAAACTTAAAAATTTAAAAAATTTAAAAGATTTAAAAAATTAAAAAGAAAAGTTTTTTTTATATAAATTATAAAACTAATAATAATAATAATAATAATAATAATAATAATAATAATAATAATAATAATAATAATTATAATAGTTATAATAATTATAAAAGCTTTAATTAATTAAAGTTATAAAAGTAAAAAATTATATAATTATATATATATAAACGTTTAAAAATTATTTAAACGTTTAAATAATATTAATTATTAAAGTAATAATAAATATTATTATTTATATATAATTAATTAAAAAATAGTTAAAAAATAATTATTAAAAATAAATAATTTATTAAAATTAATAATAATTAAAAAAATAAGTAAAAAGTATAAATGCGATAAAAAAATATAATACTTTATATTAATTAATAAGTTAAAAAAATATTATTATATATATATATTATTATATTTGTTTTAATATTTATTAATAACTTTAAATATTATATTATTTAATAATTTTAATTAAATAAGTTAAAATTTTTAATTAAATAAATTATTTATAATACACGTAATATAATAATAAAAACATATTTTTAAAGTTTTAATATTTAAACGTTTAAACTTTATAACTTTATATATATTATAATATACGTTATAATTACTTTATATAATTTATTATAATAATAATAATAAGTTATACGTATTTAAAAAAATTAAAAAAAATAATTAATTAAATATTAAATTAAATTAAATATTTTAAATAAATATAAATAAGTATAAATATTTATTAATATTTATTTATATTTATTATTAATTATTTATAATAAATACTTTTTTATTTTTAATTATTTTTAATTATTTTTAATTATTTTTAATTATTTTTAATTATTTTTAATTATTTTTAATTATTTTTAATTATTTTTAATACTTTTAATAGCTATGACTCGTTATAACAGCTATGGCTTTTATAATATGGTAGTCCTTTAGCCATAGGTGTATGCTTACTGGTGGATATCACGTGTATGTGGATAACCTGTCCAGTTAGGGAATTTGACCTGTCCAGTTAGGGTTACTACACACTACCGCATCCAACTATAAGGGTCCCCCAGTCAAAACAATAGGGGATCTGACACTGGGATTTTAGCTTAATTCAGGGCACCTGTCAGCTGGAAATCCTTCTAATTACTAAGATACCTAATCAAGACAATAGGTTGCGCTTCTTATCCCAGCATGGGCTGATCAGGCATGATGAAATGGTAAAAAATTATGTTTACATGTAGAACACAAGGTCCAGTAATACCTAATAGACAACATCCTCTTTTCACTATATCTGCCGTAAATAGGTATTTTTCGGTCGATCCCAGACGTAACTTGTCGTCATCAAGTACAGCAAGGCAATTGAGGCACATGAATCCGAGTAAAGATGAAGAACTACATATATGTATGTAACCTATCACTCATCCCCTTCTCTCTCTTAGCACTTAATAAAACCTGTCGGCGTTTAAACGTAACCACTAACAGGACCTGCTCATACATCTCTCTCTACTCAAGGTGCTACAATGTAGATTATTTACCCGGCTCCCAAAACTTGAAACCTGCATCATACATACATGTATGTACATGTAAGCTGAGACTTGTAAGTACCCAAGTATATAGGTATATACGTATTTAATAACATTAGCCCATCGACGATATACATGTAATCAATACCAACTTCTATGTAATATCCCGCTTGGCTAGTGGTCATCTATTTTTACTATTTCTTGCGTAAGAAAACAATTCAATGAGGTCGATTATTATGATCGGCATCTCGAGAGTCAGCTAGTACCTGACTTAAATCCATGCGCGTCATCAGCACTGAGGACCCAGATCTTCAATACGGTATCTGGGTACCTATTTATCGCAACCTGGCGACAGGGATCAAACGCCGCCAGTCTAGGCCACTAAAGAGTGTAAAGCCTTTCAAGGCATAAGTAACCTGACATTCAATATCGACTCAAAGATTTACATAATGAACCTCATTATATTGTAATAGGAGATAAGATACATGTCGAAGTGCGAAGCAAGTAACTCAAGGATCAAAAAGCTACAATGCAATTTGTCTACATACCTAACCTATATATACAAATTGTTCAGCTACCCACTAAACTTTACCTGGCTTACCTACATGTAGGTAGCCACCTATATCTTGACAACCCGATCCAGTATTACGCCCGAGGCTCAGGTTGAACGAGATGCTCGGTGTGTAGTTCGTTATCATCCTCTATTTATGATAACTGAGCCTAGGCCGACCCATTGACGCCCTCGCGACGCGCATATTCAGGTAACTTTTTAGCGAAAGCAGGTAAGTTGCGACTATTGAGTGGCGCTTTTGAGAAGTCTTCTCTTATAGGAGCCAAGCCCAGCCGCGCCTCGCTGGCTGCAACCCACCTACACTTTCTCATCACTTTTCAGATCTAGCCATGAAGCGAACGGGGAAGACAGGGAAAGAAAAAAAAAGTCCACATGTGATGCTTCTGTCCTCAGCTGGATGCCCAATATCTTACATGCATTCTGGTCTCTCGTTTCTCATATTCTCGATTAAATTTGGCTCAACATATTATTACTACTAGACTGTATCTTGGTAGCTGTTCGCTCATTCTTGTTTTAGAATCGCTAGGACTACTCTAAGATACATATTCTAGAAAGTTGTTACTTCCTATAACTCTTTAATAAACTGATGCTTCAAGGTGTGCTTAATCTTAATTAATACCAATCGAGTTTGAGTTTCTTTTGAGTCAGCTATGCGCCTTTCGTACGCTCTATCACTTGCGACTACGTCCGTCGCTCTCGCACAAACTCGCTCATCGAAACGCGGACTGGTGTTTGTCCCGAACTCCAACAGCCCAGAAGATAATCAGATATGGGTGCAGTCGGGGTCCGATCTGACTTGGTACTACAACTACGAGTCGACAGCGTCACCTGCCTTTAATAACATACCGCAAGATCAGTTCGAATTCGTCCCTATGCTATGGGGTGCTATTGACGACACATCCTTCCTTGAGTCGGTCCAAGGCCAGATCGATTCCGGTCGCAATATCAAGCACGTGCTAGGATTCAATGAACCCGATTCTCAGTACAACGACGGTAGTAATATCCAGCCCTCGGTAGCCGCGGATGTGTGGGTCAGGAACATCGCGCCTCTTGCTGACAGGGGAGTTAAGCTGGGATTACCCGCCTGCACTGGCGGATGGGGAGGGATACCGTGGTTGCAACAGTTCCTTGGCAATTGCTCTCAACTTATTAGCACCGACAGCGAACAGAGAAACTGCACGTATGATTTCGTTACGATACACTGGTATGGAAATTTTGAAGGATTGGCGAGCCATATGGGATCTTACGCCGCCGCGTTTCCAAACGTTACCCAATGGATTACCGAGTATAACCTAGATAATCAAGACCTTGTCACAACGCAGTCTTTCTACAACACATCCTCCGAATACTTTGACCGCATGGACTCGGTCGGACGTTATAGCTTGTTTGGTTCTTTCCGGTCCAGCGATAGCAACGTGGGCCCCAATGCTGCCATGCTAAACAATGACGGACAGCTCACGGATATTGGCTCGTGGTACCTGGGCTCCAGCGCTACAGGCATTGAGCCTCAGTCGGGGACGAAAAAGCGCACGCCCACGGCAAGCGGCATTGTGTTGGCACTAGCTGCTATCATGGCTGCCATCGTGATATAGTAAAGAGTACATGCCTCGATAGGATTGTTACGGGGAGGGGGGTTGTAACAGGTTAGAACTAGGACAATTGGGTTATTGCTTGCCTGAAGTTATATAGGCGGATTTGCAGTATAGGCCACAGCGTAGCTTACTTATTAGGTACGTACGTATCATATTAATATTTTATATATACCTTTATCCTATGTTTAAGTCTCGCCGTATGTGAAGGTCATAGCACAGTGTGGCGGAAGAACAAGTGCCTAGGTAACCTGGATTGCCTAGATTGACTTGACAACCGAATAATCCACAGCTAAGAGAAAGCTGAGCACGAGCATCTAGAGTCGAGCAATTGCTGAAGAACGATAACAGTGGAAGCGATCTGTATTGGATGTATGGTTCTTTAGTTATCGGGATACAGGGAAAGCCCTTTAGAAGCTGTGCCTCGATACCTCATGTAGTCTCTTGGTCTAAAATTGAGATCCCGTCACGAACTGCCGGTGCAGCGTTATGAATGAGACTTTATATGGCCTAGGGTATTAACGAGGGAATATCTCCAAGCATTTTCATACTGAAACGTTGGGGATTTGAACGGCCTTAGTGTACAGGAATAAATCGTCGTGTTGAAATAATCCTCAGTAGAACTACATATATGTATCTCAATTGGTCACGTAGGTACCTCCTACTGTACATCATGTATAGTAAGTAGACATCTAAGAGAAATGAGAGGAGTAATTGATGTTGTATTTTAAAAGAATCTATAAGTGTTGATCCTCTGAAACGTGTGGGAATAAATACCCCTCATACAGTGTGCCGCACTTGCCACTTTTTAGTACCTGCCTCCATCTCCAGGCATCTTACCCCGGACCTCCCAGAACGATGGTGCGGATTAATCTTGTCTATATGTAAAAGTACATATAAAATCAACTCCGCCACTCTTCATAATATCCTAAGAATTAGCTACTGAAGGTATCAGGTACGAAAAAAGGGACCCCACCGACAAATCTGCCGATGGCCGAAGTGACCGAAGCGACCGAAGCGACCGAAGCAGGCCTCGGCAAAATGCAACAGACAGACCCTTGTATTATCTCGATTACCTCAACTCCTCTCGGAAAGCTACATTCCTTTCTTTATCATCTCCAGACAATGCCACTCGCCAGCTAGTTTTTGTCTTCTAGGCGGTACATGTAGTTTAAGATTCCAATAACTCCCAATCACATAGAGAGCGTCGCCTTCTCTTTCCCAATTCATTGCTAACGTATACCCCAAAATCTGTCGAGATGGCTACCGAGCGAGTTAATTCTATTTTAAAGCATCTGTCGCCAGGATCGCCTCTAGCTACCATGTAAGATATTCCTTGTGTTTGTCTTTTTGCTACCCCAAGGACCGTCGAATTCAGCTCAATGCAAGTCTTTCTGCTGGATCAAAGTGGAATTTGTTTACACATGGGCATATCGAAGTAGGTATGTTGGTAGAAAAGCTGACGTACTTCTCTCTCCAGCACGTCAAAGAATCCTGACGATGTGGTCATTACGCTTGCGATCCGAACACCGCTTTGTAAAGGAAAGAAGGGCGGCTTCAAAGACACCACTGTCGAGTACCTCATGTACGCCATCCTGAAGGCTGCGCGCGAACGGCTTGGGTTTTCTCCCGATCTCGTCGAGGATATCTGCATGGGGAATGTATGCGCTTCTCCCACCACATTCACTTTTATATTAGAAGCGTGCCGCCTAACTCGTTCTTTGCCTATAGGTCTCAGATGGCAAAGCAGCTTACAAAGCACGCGCCGCCGCTCTCGCTGCCGGATTTCCCAACACGACAAGCGCTTCTTCCGTGAACCGATTCTGTTCCTCCGGTCTCAAGGCCACGGCCGACATTGCTCACCAGATCGCCGCTGGCTCGATTGAAATCGGTATTGCTGCTGGTACCGAGTCCATGACTGCCGGAGGCGATTCCCTCGAACGACCTTTCGACGAAGAGGTAACCAAGCACAGCCAAGAAGCCATCGACTGTATGATGGCCATGGGTTGGACGAGCGAAAATGTGGCAAAGGATTTTGGGCTGTCTCGACAGGCTGTCGATGAATACGCTGCCGAGAGTTTCCGGCGGGCCGAGATGGCGCAGAAGGCAGGTTTATTCGACGACGAGATTGTGCCCATCACCACCAAGTTAAAGGGACCCGACGGCCAATTCAAGACCGTCACGCTAACAAAGGACGAGGGCATTCGACCGGGGACGACGGCTGCCGCTTTGGGGAAAATCCGTGCTGCTTTCCCACAATGGGGTCCCATCACCACCGGAGGCAATGCTAGCCAGGTTACCGATGGTGCCGCGGCAGTGGTTCTTATGAAGCGGTCTAAGGCCGTTGAGCTCGGTTTGCCAATTCTAGCCAAATATGTCGGCTCAACTGTTGCGGGCCTAGCCCCTCGGATTATGGGTATCGGTCCCACGGTAGCAATTCCCAAGCTACTCAAGCAGCACAATATCACTCTAGACGACGTTGACGTTGTGGAGATCAATGAAGCGTTTGGAACTATGGCCGTTTACTGCAGAGATTTCCTGAAAGTAGACTGGGCCAAGATGAACCCCCGTGGAGGTGCCATCGCACTTGGTCACCCCCTAGGCACGACGGGCGCCCGGCAGATCGTCACCGGTCTCAGTGAACTAAGACGAACAAAGAAAAAGATTTTATTAACGAGTATGTGTATCGGAACAGGAATGGGTATGGCTGGCCTGTTCGTAAATGAGCAATGATGCTCGTATTCCACGGTTGGTTTCATCTTGGGTTATACTCACGGGAAAGCGAGTGTCAACGGGTTTAGAGAATGTCTATTCAATTTTTATGCATATGATCAAAATCATTCTATGTCGTTCTTGCTGTTCTGTTGTCCGAGACACCCTACCATGTCCACTACATAGATGATATTAATGCTATTTCCCTGGTAAGTACATATTACTATTGACGTACACATACATGTACACCAGCTCCCAGTAATAACGAACCTACGCTCCAATTAGATAACTTGTTGTTATTGGTGTCATTAAGTCTGTCCTCGCTCTTCCATGACCTACATCTCTCCATATGTCCTCATCCTCTCATAAAAGCACCGCAAAAGCCCAGTTGATGTCGGCCTCGTGAGACTTCTTCAGATTTCCCTTGAGAAAACATGTATGCTGGGTCCCAGTGTCTCCTTCAAGATAGCCCCAGCCACAGCCCGTACAGCCAGCAGTCCCAGCACAGTTCTTCATACAATCTAGAATGCTCTCGGTAGGTACCTGTCGTAGATCTTCTGCTTCATCATCACTGTAATCTATGCCGCAAATTCGTAGGAACCGTTTATCTGACCCTGGAACCTGGTATGTGGTTCCATTAGCGGCGGGGCAATCAATCTTTCCCTCAGTGTTGCCTGTCGGAGTGGAAGCTGATGAAGCGGTAGAAGTTGTTGGGGGGTTGGTTGTGGATTCCGTCGCACTGGCGGATGTTGTCGACGTGCTTGAAACTTGTGATATACTCGAGGACGATAAGCTAGAAAGAGTTAAATTGCTGAACGGATATGTACATAACTGGTTTTGCTAAAGACAGAATCCAGACAAAACGAACCTTGATGCCGCCGCCGCCGCCGCAGCAGCCTGAGTGGAGTTTTGCGACGTGCCTCTGCCAACACCGACTCCAACTCCAACTCCAATTGCGACAACCAACAAAAGCGCAACCAATGCTAGAAGCCACCAGAATTTAGACTTCCTCAATCCAAATATTTTCTTCTCGTTCAGAGGTTTACGCCCACCAAATCCAGCAAGCGGAGGCGGAGGAGGGGGTCTTTCTCCTCCAGTGGATGGCCCGTCCTCTGATGGTCGCGGGCTAGCAGGGGGTGTCGCATCACCTAGCCAAGTAGACGGTAGACGTTGATGCTTTTCGGAGCTGGAAGTGGGCGAGAAGTACGCTCGCGATGCATTTTTTAGTTCGTTGAAATCGCGATTAGCGAAGAAGTCGAAGCCACGAAACTCGAACGTTGGTGATCTTTCCGCCTCCCTCTTTCCCGATCCTGCTGTTATGCTTGTTGTTATTCCAGAACGCGGTACTGCCCCTGTTCCTGCTATCACTCTTTGGGCTTGTTGTGGTGGTTTCGGGCGGCCTAGAACGGTGGTGCCCGGCTTATCGGACGCCATCGGGGTCGTTCAACGTGGGATTGGATCATCGCCGAGAGGCAGACATTATATTATTATGTAGTTCTGTAAGGAGCGGGCTGAATTGAATACAATTGTAAAGAATGGACGGCGGCAAGAAGACTCGCCTGTTAAGATGGTAGTTAACAAAACGGGGGAGGACGGGGGGGATAAGGTGGGATTTCGGAGGATCAATTTCATTAATACTGTATTAGACCGATTTTGACATCAGGGGTACTACCCAATAGTACATCAAAATAACCAGCTACGCCGCTTCCATCCAGCCAAGAACACTTTAAAGAACCAAACCAGAATATCCTGTCAATACTACTTCATACATCTATCTAGTAAACACGTGCTCTTCAGTTTCCTCTGGTACCATATTTTCTCGTCTTGACTCTTCTATATAACTTAGGTAGGTACCTAGGTGGGTATAGACGCCAGTTAGATCTCGAACGCAAAGTTGAATGATGTTTCTTTGCCAACGCGAACTAACAAAGCCAACCGAACCGTTACTATACATTCATAATCAGAGAGACTAATCCATATTACAACCAGAGCTAGCTATATATGGATAACCAAGACAGGGCTAGCATAGCTTCTAGTGATAGTTCGTGTTAGTCGTCCACCTAGACACCACACCGAGTTTGAAGGCCATTTATTAGTTGATGATAGTCTATCAGCTATCTTCTATACTGATTAACACATTCTACTCTATTATACCTAAGCAGATTGTGTCTTTCAATGCAGCAATGAGTACAGAATGCCCATCTAGCCAATGCCCTCAAGATTACATCTTCACTTTGGGGCGCTTCTAAGCTGGTTCAAGATCCGTTGTACTTCTATTAGGTACCGACCTCAATTTAATAATGGTTTTTCCAAACTCTCCAGTAGCCATCTCTCAGCCCTGAGCCCTGGTAGACGATTAGGTTAAGTAGATTCTATTATGTATAGGTACCTCCTACGCTCCTCTTATTTTTGAGATATGTATTTTCCACACTACTACCATCTAGTGAAGTTTATTAATATGTAGATGAATGCCCATATAACATTATACTAAGGAGTTTCAGTGTGTCTCCCAATAGTACCTCCTATACTTTTATCAGAGGCTTAGTTACATATCTGAGAGCTTTATAATAAGTGATACTTATTAAGTATGATTTCTTTTTTTAGGGGAGAAAGAACAGAAGCATTTGTAACCATGGATGAACTCTTGTAATTTTCAAATCGACTTTCGTAAACCTATTAGAGATGGGTAGTTAGAAGTGCTTCCAAGTCTCTATTTACTACCTGGGCTGTCTACGTACCTACCTGACCTACTCACAGACTTTCAAGGTTATTATCGGCAATTAACTTTGGAAGTATGTTGCAACCAAATTCCTATGCTCAGTTCAATATCATGGGACTTAGCTTTGAGCTTCTAAATGTATGGCTGAGAGCGGTTATCACAATAAAATGCGGATTTATAAGAGTGGAAAAGCGAGAGCATTATGTTAAAGGTTTTATTAAAACAGCAAGGACTATAAGAGGTATTGAACAGACCTTATATTAAGCAGTAAAGGATCTAGCTTGTTTATACTCTCTACGTTTTGGTCATCAACCCTTTCATAATATCGGATTCGTGTTAGCCACTGTCCAACAGTTATAATAATATACGTAGATGTCGATGTGCATGATACCTAGGTACTTTTTCAGCTATATTAATATAGACTGCTGTTCACTACCAGTAATATAAGAGACATATAGTTATTCATGAGAAGTGAAATCATTGGATCACGAAAAGTAGCTAGTTAGTAGCGTTATTAACTGTTTGTTGCGTGTTCGCGATACCATATGTATAAAAGGGCATAGTTGGTAGGTACGTACATACTTATGCAGCATGTGGATTGGCATAATTATGGGACGATCCACTTATTATATGCACCGCACGGATGCTTGCCGACTTCAATGCAAGTAATGGGCAGTTGCATTTAGGGAATTTCTATCTTCAACTACGTGTTGCTACGTGTTAGTTAGGTAATTACCCCTAGCAATTCTGGCGACTTTATCAGTCTAGGCACTGCGTACTCTCAACTTCAATATCCACCTCATCTACCCAATAGATTGGGAAAGTTCCTCAGGTTAAGAAGCGCAGAATAGAGTTTCACTGAAAATTTATGCAGAATTGAATCCAACCCACGGGGGACTTTTGACTTCTCCCTATACCTACCTAATGTAGATGGTAACAGCTACCTATCTAGGTACCTAGACACCTTGAGACTCGGACTTTGCCCTTTACAAAATCGACCAAACGGACATAAACTACTAACATCTGCCGCCAAAATGGTAACAATAGTTTCCCGGGTTTCTGCTATAGGGACAATCGAACGCTGACTCGTAATAGAATACACAATTCAATTCGGCGCTCAAGCAATCTACCTCTATAAAACGGGACCTTGCTAATCTCACTTCGTCTCCGGATACCACGCCACCCACGCCCGCAGCGTTAGGTTCTCTCTCAGCCTCGTTGACAGCCTTTTCGCGGACGCTAGATGAATACAATGCGCTGGCAAAGCAGGAGCTTAATCCAGCCAAGCAGGAGAAGGCCTACGAAAGAATCAAGAATTTTCGATCTGAATTATCGTCATTTCGAACACAGTTAGACGAGCTCAAGTCCAGACGCGAAGATGCGCTACATGCCCAAAATCGGTCGGAACTTCTCGGCCGGCGGCCCTTCACCACTGCCACACCCGAGAACCCGTATGCGAACACGCCGCCGCAGCAGCCTTCTTCCCCCTCGATCCCCTCGAATCGGTACGGTAGTGGAGGTCAACTAAGCATGGGAAGTAGCGACTACACGCGGGAAGCCCACGCCTTACGGGAACAAAACTTCTTTGCAAGTACCAACACAGCGCTGGACGAATACATCGCGCGGGGACAGGCCGTACTCGGGGACCTAGGCACGCAGCGGGAGATGTTGAAGAACACGCAAAAGAGACTATATAGCGTCGCAAACACTCTCGGCGTCAGCGGGGATACCATACGCATGATCGAGAGGAGGGCGAAACAGGACAAGTGGATCTTTTGGGCAGGCGTGGTGATATTTTTTGCATTCTGCTGGTTGTGTTTGCATTTCCTGCGGTAGAACGAGTAGATGAATAGTAGGTTGGACATTGGAAATCGGGAGAGCACCGCAAGGTCTTGAACTATGATACTGCGCATGGCATTACATTTAGCGAGGCGTTCAGGCGTTACTCTAAAATATTTCTATTCTCGCCTTTGGCAAACATGCTGGATTGTGCTACTTTTTATTGCTGCCACCTCCGCCAGAAGCTCCTGTCTTATGCAAATCCTCTAATCCAAAGCTGCATCCTAAATGTATAACTGAGATCCGGCTCCGGTGCCGGAGTCGGCGACGGTGTTAATGGTCTTTCCTCACTGATACGGCCCCTTTACAACTTATGAAAGGGGCAACTAGTTTCATTCTGTTCCCTGCTTTAGCGCAATGGTGAAAAGCACATCTTTTGTAGTCTCGACTTCGATAACTTTAGTTTCAGGCAGGACATGGTTACTCGTGCTCATCTGACCTCCAAACTCGGTCGGCCAGTTTTCAACATCCCATTCGAGACCCTTGGTTGTAATGACGCTTGGTTCTTTGATCGGGATAATACCGACATACTTGGCGAATGGTTCGCCGCTCATGCGAACAAAGTTGTTAGTGGTTGCGTTGGGCTCGCGTACATGGATATGGTGTTTTCCTGCTTTGAGGAGGAATGATAGACTCTCACCGGAGAGGAGAAACATCCTGCCATCGGCGTAGGTTGGCGAAGTCTGAAATAAGTACAGGTGGTGTATCTGGCTTAACCCTTGGTCCACACGCCCTCCCAGGCCACCCATACACACGATGTCCATGCCTGGGAAGTCTTTACGGACGAATTTCACAGCCTTAGCGAAATCGGTGGAGTACTGGTCCGGATCGTGAATGATGGTACAATTTGCCGGGCTAGTTGTGAAGAAGTTCCTAGACTGTTCTGATAGAGAGTCTAGGTCACCAATTATTGTATTAAGGTTTACCTTCATCGTTATTAGTCCTTTGGTTAAGAGGGCTACGAATGTTCGTGTGGCGACGAACTCACATAATTAGAAGCGGAGGGTGGTATATTTTCCCTCAACAAGGATTTCTGGTATAGATCATATACCCGATTAGCGCCACCGTCAGCGGCGACCCGAGTTTCTGCTGTAAGAGGAGTCAGCACGCTACACCTAAAGCCCTATATATGGTTTGCTGAGAGGTATACCTATACCCCAGAGGTCCCTGAACAGGCCCTCGTCCTTGATTGATTGATTTAGAACAATCAAAGCGAACTCGTATCCTGGATAGCGGAGGAACTGTTTGATGGGGTACCACTCAGTGTACCCAGCTGTAGTCTCATCCACTGAGCTCATTATAGCGACAGGGGAGGACGGTGATCGGCAGCTTCTTCCTATAAATTAGGGATATATTGCTAAGAAATATAGCTCTAACTCGTAGTTCCTTCTCGTGTCGAAAGAGCTAGCACGGAGTATGATGATATTTCCAGTCCCAAGTATGCCACCGTGCAGTTAGCAGTTTATAAGACGTGTGTCCTACTTATATCTAGATCTCATCCCGTTGACTTGTGATGAAAACCGCAAATTTTAGAGGCGAAGAAAAGAGGACAGGCACCGAACCTGCATACCTATAAAGCAATTAAGCAAGTGACTTAGAAATTGAGTTCAAGGCATTTACGACATGTTGGTACGGTAGAAGACTGGAGCACTTTTATCTCTAGATAGGAATCCTATTAAAAAAATTAAAAAATTAAAAAATAAGAACCGGGATGTCTCAGATCCACCATACATAGATAGGGAAGTGAGGCTTTAAGTGAAGCTCAATACCGTAGGTAAACCCTAGGAGCTAAATCTATGTAAAAATGCTCAAGTTCCACCTGCCTTCCTCTGCTAACGTCACCGACAAACCGCCCTACACATCTATGGCGGGGTCCTGAAGTTAGTGCCTCGATATCTGATTGCAGGTACCCACAAAATACGATGCCATTCCACTGGCTGTTTGGTACCTATGTAGGCTGGCAGGCTGGTAGGGCGAACTTGTACCTTCATGTCGTGTAACACCGCGTGGGAAGTGGAAGCTTATGCTTATCGGTAATCGTTCAATGACATCTCCGATCCAAAAATTTTGGGGAGACAATTGCTTACAAACACATCTTCATTTTCCACAGGTCCGATCTGCAATTCTTCGGTATTCTGCGTGCTGTTTTCTACCTGCAAATGCTACTCATGAACCTGTACAATCTCTAGTATTTTTGTCTTACTTTCTCTCTCAAGGCCACTCTTTCACCGAAATTCTAGAACCAACATGTATAGATCCGCTTTGCGGGCTGCGCCGCGAGTCGCAAATACTATCCGACAACCCGCGCTCTCAGCAAGTAGTCGGCGATTTGTCTCAACGTCCCCAGCAAACAAGAAGCGAAGTTGGAAGAGCGCTGCTGTTAGATGGGGTTTAGCTGCTGGCGCAGTATATTGGTATAGCACAAGCACAATCTTTGCCGAAGAGCCCCTACGTGTGTCATGTCTTTATTTTCTCTCTCTCTCTCTCTCTCTCTCTCTCTCTCTCTCTCTCTCTCTCTCTCTCTCTCTCTCTCTCTCTCTCTCTCTCTCTACGGTGTATACAATCTGGGCTGACAAAAGATTTATTTCTAACAGCTAAAACTATACCGCCGCCACCTCAATTCTCGGATGACGATCTCCCCACAGTAGAAGCTGTAGTTGCACAGAAGCGCCGGGAAGCCGAGGCTCGATTACGGAAAGCTGCGTCAGCTCCCGAGCCAGAAACAGCTCCCGAGCCAGAAACAGCTACGCTAGGCTCTGAAATTTCTCCATCGGCGCCCGTCAAAGATGTCGAGGCGCACGCTCAATCTCAACTTCCCGAGGGAAGCCCCGAAGCTTTAGAAGAGGAGGCCGGTCAGCAGGGAGCGTTCAACCCGGAAACAGGCGAGATCAATTGGGACTGCCCCTGTTTGGGGGGAATGGCTCATGGTCCTTGTGGTGAAGAATTCAAGGCTGCGTTTAGCTGCTTTGTTTACTCCAAGGAGGAACCGAAGGGAATGGACTGTATCGACAAGTTTCAGTACGTGGCATTCTGGCGCCGATCCGCGCATTGTCCCGAGCTAATAGAAGACACAGACACATGCAAGATTGCTTCAGGCGTTACCCCGAGGTATATGGCGAAGAGTTAGACGAGGATGAAGCCCCTGCGCAGAGTGGTCCGGAAACTGCAGCGGAAACGCCAACAGCTAAGATGAACACGTCCGAACGCAGTACCGGACCGAATTCAGAGGAGCCGACCCCTCTAGCTAAGGAACCCAAGACGGCAGATATAGAGGCTGCAGAAGTAGCCAAGGAAGGGGAAAAGCAGAATATCCCCCCGGCACAACCATAAAGAGTAAAACATTAAACGGTCCGGATGCGCGAGGTATCCGAGCATCGCTGGACAGGAAAGATATCTAGAGCCGTGCAAATATGCAACGGGAAACCGGTTGCGTCGTCTTACCACACGAACCTTGTATATGTTGTACTAGATGTATATTATAAGCATATGAGATACGGCGGAAAAGAATACTACTAATCAACTCTCTAAGACATCTCCCCGCAAAGCTATCACATTTGGACTCACGTCTTGTCCATCGAGTTGACTCGTTATTGACGAGTGATGAGTGATCTTGCACCAAAGTATCAACGCCACGGTCCAGGGGTGCTCGGCGTATTTGTCGTAATTTTCTCCTATTGACGCAAATGTCAAGGGGGCCATGGACCACACGTCAAGCTGACAGCCATTGGTGTTCTACCCCACAGTCTAAGATGCTACTATAAGACATGGATTCGATCCAATGCTTGTAGGTCGGTACGGTCAGGTCGGCTACTAACCTCCAAATTCGTCCCCAACTTCCCCATTTTCTATTTCCCCATTCCCCAGTCCCCAGTCCCCAGTCTCCAGCTCGAACTTACATGGTGTTGTAGTGGCATCATAATTAACATCTTACATAACTATCCTCATTACACTTCTCATGGCAGCCCTATCAAGGTTCATTCAGTCGTCTCAGATACGTCGTGCTACTTCTCTCTACACATTGCGAATTGGACATGACAGTGATACCTGAAGAAGGCCGTCAGACTATATTCTCAATAGCTACTACCGAAGCTCATGCAGTTGCGGCCGTGGAAAGCAACATAGGTACTGTAGCTCCACCGCGATCGAAACGGGCACAAGTTGCCCGAGCCTGTCAGCGGTGCAGAAGGCTTCAGAAAGCGTGTAGCGACTCGCGGCCATGCCAACGATGTGTAAGGGCCGGACTCGGTGGTGAATGTAGTGGCTTGCCCGTTAAACCACGAGTTTCGCCTCAGGCCCCGTCCCCTCAAGTGCTGAGGTTTCGCAAGACTCCGCCACGAGTTCAAGCGGGTGCAGACTCGTTGAATTCTACGGCGCCCCCGCTATTTATTAACCTCGACTTGCCTACGAGTCCGCAGACATTCACTAGCTTTGCAAGAGAGTCCTTTGAGAGAAAAGCTGGGCTGTTGCCACCTCGAGTTATCGACTACTGCTCTGGCCGCTTTTTTGAGCGTCTCGCCCCGACCATTCCAATTCTGACTCCCGAGTACGTTGCGAATCTCAGAGTGCGGGCTGTCTCAGAAAGTGAGGCGTATTGCGTTCTGCTTGGGCTATGCGCTATGGTGGCACTTCAGGTTGAGGATCCCAAGGACAGGTTTTTTGGACAATTCGTCGCAGCGGAGAGTAATGCTGCATACGGTTGGCTGCTTCTTGAGGAGGCCTTGGCAGCACATCGTCATCTAACACGCAGATCGACGCCATCTCTTGATTCGGTCTTGCTTGTATTCTTTATATACGCATGCCATGCCAGCTTATTTCACCATTCGCAAGCTTTCTTCTTTCTCCGAGAAGCAGCAACGCTATTCATCTTAGTCAAACCCGACGGTATGGACAACATTTCGAGATTCCTAGCAGAGCGGCTATTCTGGGTTCTACTGATTTCCGAGAGATCGCATGCAATCCGCTATCGGCGGCCCATAACACTGCAAGTTACGACTAACGGCTTCGGGCTGTCATTCCCGACCGACAGTGATCAGTCTCTTGCCGGATTTCGGTGCCTAGCTGCCCTCTTTCGAGGCTTGGATACGAGCTTTATAGCTCTCCTCAATCAAGAGACGGTATCTCGCACGGTGTCTCATGACTCCCTCAATGAAGTCGAAATGGCTATCAACATAGCCCTGAACCACTCGTGTCCATCTGATCTCCTCCCAACGCAGAATGCCAACCTTAGAGTAACACAGCTCTGGCTTCGCATCGTCCTCTGGCAGTTACGTTTACGTCTAGGTCACCTATCAGAACAGAACGTACAGAGCAGCCGCACATACCAATATCCGCTGGAGGTGGCAAAGGACTTAGCACTCTCGACTCGCGATCTGCCTATACATAGCATCCAAGTACACGGAGTAGGAATAACGGAGAAGCTGTTCGATATAGCATGCGCTGTAATTAACGTCCTCGCACGTGTACCTGTACAAATGACAAAGACATCGGCGGAAGATGATCTGAAATATGTACGGCGCTTAATCCTGAAATTACCAGGTGGCTCAACAGTGTACGACGCCCTATTGTTGAAGCATATTCAGCAAACCCTGCCCACTATGGCAGCTGGACTAGAAGAGTAATATATGCATTGGCTAGGTAGATTCACTTTGCTTAAGGCGGCAGGCCCCGACGCGTCAGCCGTTTAGGTCTTATACCCAATAGAAAAATACTGAACTTCTTGACATATAGAGATACGAATGTTTTTCATTGTGTTGATCACAATGTATCTTATGTAGTAAATATGCCGCAATCGTTTTATTTATAACCATGTTCATTCGAACTCCTTCCCCTCTGTCGACACTCTTCGAATTTCATCGCCCAACTGTTGCGAGAACGGGTCTATCTTAGTCTCAGCGAACTTGCGTGCTGGAACTCGACGCTCGAAGAGCAAGTCCAACTCGGCATATGTTCTTCCTAATGAGTGGAGATAGCAGAGTCAGCCCGAGTTCGCTTACTATGAACGTGGATTGCACAATGTGGTGACATAAGACGTACCTTTTGGTTCGGGCAATCGGAAGAACACCCAAATTGCAGACAGTAAACAAGTCCCGGCCCAGAAATATGCTGTCTTTGCACCCCAGTTCCACGCTGTAGATGAAAGCTGGTAGTTCGTCATGACGTTGACGAAGATGTTACTCGCATTGTAACCTGCGCGCGCCAGGACAATGGTTTTGGCTTTGAGTCGTGTTGATGATAGTTCTGAGATCAGCGAGTACGTGACTGGGCCAACGGTGAAGTCGTAAATGAAAGTAAACACAATCAGCATCGCGCCGATCGCCCACACAGAGCCGTTCGTGCCGGAAAATGATAGGGAGCCGACGATGATAAGAATTAGAAGCTGTGAACAAATTCCGCTGAAATGGATGGTTCGCCGACCGACACGAGACATGAGAAACCATGAGCCAGCTGTGCCTATCATCCCCAATGCGTATTGTCCCATGGAAAGGGAGAAAGAGTTGGATGCATCCATTCCGGCCTGAGTCCTACAAGCTATCAGCATTGATCTCAAGTCATCAATTGATCATAATAATGAAGGCTAAAGTATTACAGGAAATAAGCGAAGTATCCCATGAGATTCTGGCCTCCGAGTGTCTGTACAAGCCAGATGCCTACGACGATCTCCGTTCGCCGCAGGTCGATTCCCTTGAAGCAGTCCCGATAGGTGAGACCCTCCTTCATCCGCTTCTCGAGCTCGTTAGTGTGCTCAATCATGGCGATGGTCTCGTCTGCGTTGAAGTTCGGATCATTGTGCGACGTTAGCCTTAGTAGAGATGCCTTGGCGGCCTGTCTGTTTCCACGTCTAATATACCACCACGGCGATCTATTATAAATTAGCCACTACGTCTTACTTGCTCGCAGGTTTGATCACTCACTCAGGAGCAAATATCACCCCGGCAAGAATCGGCACTGGCCAAACCCATTGTACTCCGAAGGGGATCTTGTACGCCCATTCATCGGATCGACCGACAGACCCCTTGTTCACGGCAGCCGCGAAAAACTGGCCGATAACCCAGCACATGTTGATAAAGGTGGTTAAGTATGGCCGAAGTACTACGGGGGCAACCTCGGATGCGTATGCAGGAGTAACTGACTGGAAAGCGCCCCAAGGGATACCTACCGTAGATAAATCAGGTATTGTTAGCTTTGGGGGGAGGCCAGTGCAACAGGCTTTGCAGACATCTACTCACCGCATAACACCTCTCCAACAACTAGAACTTGGATATTAGGCGCAAAGAATAATACGAATATAAACATGATCATCAGGATTAGAGATCCGATTGTGGTCATCTTGTACCCATAGCGATCCGAGACCCAGCCGGCGAAGATGAGCCCCAAGATCTCTCCGGCGCGTGCTCCGTTAGATAACCCCGATTGCCACGCAGCGGAGACGGCCCATTTGTCATTGGCGGCGTTGTAAGTGCCGAATTTCTTGTTAAACACAGGTGACGCATAAAGGCTACCTAACAGCGCTAGGTCGTAGCCTTCCATGATAAGCGTCGACGAAAGCAAGACTGACCAAGAAATCGCCTTCGGGTATAGCTGGATGGCCTTCAGAAGCGTCATCCGCTGCTCAGCATCTGCGGCGTGCTTAGCCTCTTCGATGAGCCTCCCATCATGCTTCATTCCCATATCATCGACATGCTCATGACCCCTTTCGGCGTCGTACACGTCCCCCTTTTCGGTTGTCATGTGGGATAGTTCTTGGAAATATATTTTGAAGAGTGATTGGGGTTTGGGCTACTCTTATACAGAAGACACTCTAGGCATAAGTGTAAGAGGCTTGCTGGAAACATCGTGAGTAAGGGCGCCATCGAGGCTATTTATCTCTTCTCCGGGGGAAATTGATCTCAAGTCCTGGAATCAAGGTCCGGCTAAGCAGCGGCCTAGCTCCTTGTGGGGAAGCGAACCATGTTCATCCCATGCGGGGTGCAGCTAGTCGAGCTGGGGATGAACTCAGGATATTGTGCCATTGCTATAGTATGAGAAGCTGTAAGAGCTTTAGCGTAGGTAACATCAGGCCCCAAGCGAGAAGTAAGGTGGACCAAGTAGTCTGTCGGAGTTCTCGAATTCTAATTGGATGGTCACTATATAAGACAAGGTGAGGAGGCGGAGTTTGGCGGAGTCCAATAGGTGTGTCGGTGTCGACACGCGACTTTAGATCCTCTTGGCAAACAAACTTCACGTTGTTGTCGAGGATCATCAGTCTCAAATCGACAGCGGTAAGACGCGGCTATCTTGGAAGCTGGACCCGATCTCGACAAATTTTGACCCGACGATGCGGATTCAATCCAAATACGAAAGAGGGTCTCTAGTCCCATGGCTGGCCACATGTGCACAACATCTTATGACCTGAACTGAGTTTCTCATTCCTATCCATCACTTCAGGATCATCATCTCCCCTACTCGGTTCACTACACTCCACATATAAGCATCATGAACGGTCTGTACCATGATAACGGACTCCTCGGCAAGGAGCCATGGTGGAAAGAAGCTACTTTCTACCAAGTCTACCCTGCAAGTTTTAAAGACTCCAATGGTGACGGCTGGGGAGACATTCCAGGACTCATATCTCAGATGGATTATCTCCGGGATCTTGGCGTCGACGTAGTGTGGCTCTCACCGGTTTTCGAAAGCCCACAAGCCGACATGGGCTACGATGTATCAGATTACCAGAAAATATATGCACCGTATGGTACTGTTAAGGACGTTGATGCGCTTATAGAAGCATGCCATGCTAGAGGCATGAAGCTGATTCTCGATTTGGTGGTGAATCATACTTCTATCGATCACGAATGGTTCAAAGAATCCCGCTCGTCGAGGACCAATGCCAAGAGGGATTGGTACATCTGGAAGCCACCGCGGTATAACGCACAGGGGCAAAGGATACCTCCAACAAACTGGAGAGGATATTTTGGTGGTTCCACTTGGACCTGGGACGAGCATACCCAGGAGTACTATCTCCATTTGTATGCGCCCGAACAACCGGACCTCAACTGGGAATCGGAATCATGCCGTGAGGCCATCTACGAGAACACCATGCGGTTCTGGCTTGCACGTGGCGTTGACGGGTTCAGGATTGACACAGTCAACAAATATAGCAAGCGGACTGAGTACGTGGATGCGCCCATTACGGACCCGAACTCGGATTTTCAACCGGCGCCGGAGATGTGGTGCAATGGACCACGAATCCATGAGTTCATCCACGAGATGAGGACGAAAGCGCTAGATCCCTACGGGGCCGTCTCTGTTGGCGAGCTGTCAAATACGCCACATCCGAGCCAAGTCCTACCGTACGTGTCAGCAGCAGCAAAGGAGCTCGATATGGTGTTTGAGTTTTCCATGATTCGCCTGGGGACCGGCGGCATGTTCGGACCCAAGTACATATACGTTCCATTTATTCTTCCACAACTCAAAGCCATCGTGGCAAAATGGCAGACCTTCATCGAAGGGACGGATGGGTGGACGACAGTCTTCTGCGAGAATCACGATAACGGACGAGCGGTAAGTCGATTCGGTGACTGTTCGACGCCGGAACTATGGCGGGCGAGTGCGAAAACTATAGCCCTGTGGCAAATCACCTTGACGGGAACGTTATTTCTATACCAAGGCCAGGAAATTGGGATGACGAATATGCCGGCGGCATGGGGAATCGAAGAATACAAAGACGTGGAGAGCCTAAACTTCTACGCCGAGGCGGTGGAATCGAAAGACCCGAGGAGAATTGGAGACACGATGCAGGGCTTACGCATTCTTGCCCGCGACCACTCGCGCATTCCATTTCAATGGGATGACTCTCCTAATGCCGGGTTTACAGGGAAAGGGATCAAGACCTGGATGCGAGTTCATGACGACTACCGAAAAATAAATGCGGCAAAACAGAGAGCAGAACCGGACTCCATCTTGAGCTTCTATAAGAAGGTCCTGCGACTACGTAAGCGGTACAAAGACCTATTCGTATTTGGAAATTTTCGATTGTTGGAAGCTGAAGATGAGGCCATCTTTGTGTATGTGAAGGAGAGCTACCTGACTGTCTCAGATGTACAGCCGCAGATAAACAGCTTTACTTCAAGTAGCAGCGCGAGAAAGAAAAGGATGGCCGTGGTAGTGTTGAACTTTTCCAAAGAGTGTCGAGATTGTGTAGATGTTGAGAGCATTCTGGGCTACGACATCAATGATACGGCAAGGCTGCTAATTAGTACGCGATCTGATGATGAGGAGGAGTGGACGCTTGGGAAGGCTGCCGGGCTGCCGGCTCTGAAGCCGTGGGAAGGGCGGGTTTATGTTAATTTCAACTTAGACGACATTGTATAGATCTATGTAGATCGAGCCAAGTAACTAGCCTAGGAAGCTAGGTTATCTTATATAGGTAGGTTCGTAGACGATGGATGAAAGCAGGATGTCATAGCACTAGCAAATAGATAGAGGAAACTAGATTTAATAGAGATTGGGGAAGTAAATGTGTTGCGATCTCCCATGGTTGTGATACCTACCATGGATAGTTGTGTCTCGGATGTTGATCGTGTTGATGGGGATCGGGTGCACGGACGATTGGTTAGACGGTACGATATGCAATAGGTAAATCCTTGGATCTACACTAATCTAGATATGCATCTAACCCTAATCCTAAACTTTCCCGATTTTGTGCATGCTAACCCTGATGGAGCCGCGAATACGTCATTTGATTGTATGTAACCGGGCGGGTTAGCTACGACCTACCGTCACGATCATTCGTTCATAGAGCGCCTTCCGGTTTCTTCCCACATGTCGCAATTGTCTTTCTTTTAACCATCACCAACCTGACTCAACCACAAATTTACCACTGCGAAAAAACATTAGACCTTGCGAACATTCTGCGTTTTACAACCTGCGACCTACTAGTCTTCTACAGAACCTGTAAATACACTTCAACATTTACCAACAACCACCAACGACCCGAATCAAGAGTAAGTCTCTGCGCTGAGGTCTATTCTGATGACTCGGTTACAACAAGAAATGAAGACAGATATATGGCTAACATGAAACTTGCATGATAGTGTCGTACGCCGCCGCTGCCGCATCTGGCCCTAAGCAAACGCCTGAAGAGGTAAGAGTCTACCTTTTAGAATATACCCCTCTCCGACTCTCTTCTTATAAAGTGAATCTATAAGGATAGGGCCCTAGCTAACATAATTGTCTCGTAGGCCGCAGCTCCCCAACCTCCTGAGGTGATCTCTTCTGAGTCTGCTAGTACTGCGTCCCTTGTCGACGTCGATACACCCTCGGTACGAACTGTACCCTCCGATTTCATGGAGCAGGACGTCAAGACCGAAACGCAAGCCGCCCGTCAAGAGCTGGAAGATGCAGCCGAGCGCGCTCGTGCTGAGGCTCACCTTGCGAAGAAGAAGGGTGCTGGGAAGGCGCGCAAGGCCGACAACATTCTCACTAAGTGGTTCAGCGAGCTTAGTGACGGTGCCAGTACTGCTTTAGTTGTCTCCAATTTGACCGCCGTCATCGGTCTCAGCACATACTTGGGCTACAAGGCTTGGGGTCTGTATGAGCATGGGCGCTTAGGTTGGAAGAACATCGGTATTGGTGCCGGAATATTGGCTGGTGTCGGTCTCATAGAGGGAATCTTTGGAACGTAAGTCTCATGATCCCATATTAGCGATTAGTAAGGTAAGAAATGATTGACGAATACTAATTATTCACAGATACCTCCAAAAAGGAAAGAAGAAGCAGTCATGAACAAGCTTATTCTACGATATGATTGATCCTAGTCGGTGAGCTCTACGCGTTATGGGGTTGCAAATTGTCGATCGTGATATACAGAGGTCTCTCCTTGTGTTTTCTTGGAGTCGAGTTGTATCTAGTATTCTTCCATTGCATAGATCACCAAAACCAATAATTCCTTCCACATTACTCCTCTACGTGAATCGCCATGCCTTTTATCTATTTCTAATTGACTACACGCATTCGGATCCACGCTGCGCCGCGCACCCTACGTCCCTTAAACTATGTCGAGTACCTAGGGGAAAAAATGATATTCCATATGGCTAGGTACAGTCCCCACTCTAACATCAGGCTTGACGGAGTGTTGGTTTTGTCGATGCATAGGTACTAGCCAAATATTGCAAATTATAGCTTACCATTGAGCAAATTCCTTGAAAGACTTCTTATGAGCTCTATCTTGTACGCCCACATATAGTTTGCGCTCGTTCCGAGTCCTCGAGATCGCCAGTCATCTTCATAAACTCACTTCTTTCGCTATCCTGTACAAGTTTGCGATCGAAAATTGCCTTCTTCTCCAAACCCCTTACTCTTATCCCAGTATAAAGCGGCCTAGTACGTATAATCCTTACAAACACAATACTAGCCACAAGATGGGTTACGATAATTCGGGTGCATCGTTAAAATACCTCTATTCCTTCAGGATGGTGACATGAGTAATTGATAATGTCGAAGCCACGTTTTTACTTGTAATGAAATGTCTTGTCCACTAGCTAATTAATTAGAATATCGACAGTATCAGATTGCTCGTCAGAATACACTAAATGCTACGCCATATTGGTAGTTTACGATCAATGGTCCATATTCAGGCTACGACTTAATCTTGATATTAGCGCACTCTGATTTTTGTCCTATAACCAGGTATGGTGAACTTGCTTGGCCAACTACTATTATTAGGTATGATAAGAGCTAAAAAGACCTCATCCTATGTTATGAGCTCTAATGTCTCTAAGCATTTACACGATTACTATTTAAACCACTTAACAACACTTATCAAAAACAACCATCCTTCCAACTTCGTATATTGTCTTTTTATCGGTTATGATGTTGAATAGGTATTCAAGAAAATTATACCTACTAACCTAAGTTTATATATTCGAAAGCTTGCTCTGTCTTTACCTAGCTCCCATCGATACGTATAAGCCGAGTCACGGCTGCTCGTTCTTAGTATGTTATTTGGGTAACTAAGCTCAGAGGAGGGTGTAGATCGATTACAATGTTTCATTGGCTTCTACTCGAAAGAGGTTCTGATGTAAAATCTGACTAATCACCCAATGTGGAAATAAATACCCGAGCTTTACACAGCAGAATCTCCGGTCATATCCTTGTAAAGACCGACCATATCCCTGAAAACACCGAGAAAGCATGTTCACATGGAAGAAGTTTATCTTACGCTGCTTACGTTGGAATTTAAACGCTGTTAATAGTTTTAATAGATCGGTATTTTAGCGGGGCTCGAACTGTTAGGGTTGGCTTCTCAGCGAGGTAGGGCTATCACTAATGTGAACAAGGGTTGCAAGGTTAGAATATAAAAGTGATGAAATTCTGAAGTGAAACCTATATAGGTACATATCACAGCCCAGTCTCTTCATTCACGACAAATACATCAATACCACCACCATAATGCCGATTAATATCCTGAGATATTACCTAGCTCAAGACATGGCCGCAACTTTGCCCGCACGGCTATTTTTCACAATTTGTGCTGTTCTATTGCAACGGAAAAACTTGTTAGGATATATCTTAGGTAAGTCAGATCATTCATTATCCGTTAGGGTATCCCGTATTACCTACCCCATCGGTAATAGCATCGCTGCGGCTCGACCGGAAACTTCAACAATGTTCACCTAAGCTTTTCAAACCCACCTACGGTACGAATGGGTCCTAGGCGCGGCAGTTTCTACCGAAGCCCGTGTTAAGCTAAAGCGTCTCCCCACTTTCCCCGTTGATGTGGGCTTCTAGAGTCGGGAATTATGTACAACGACGTTTTTGCATTCTATAAGGTACCCCCTACGCCCCGGGGATAAGGATTAGAAAAGGGGGTAGGGATTCGGCAATGCTCTCTCAAATAGACATTAACACGGCATCTACATACCTACTACTTACCTAGGTAGGTAAGGATACATTCTGCGATGCCGTCGTCAGTTGAATTATGCTGACAATGTTGTATATAACACGCCAGATTCTTCAACAACGGAAATAAACCGCACATATGACTGGCTAGATTTTGAACCAATTACCTACCCGCTTAACGCTATACGGAGCCGTATTATAGTATGATACACAAAATCAGGGATACGTAAGGCGTTCTAATGATATTTAGGGTGTTTTGAATCGTGATGGTTACATTGCTGCTTGAATAGGTAAGTGGGTTCTCGTCGCCAATCCCGCACGCCAGAGGACGATACATTAGGTAGTAGACAAAATAGCTCTTACGACACCATTCTAGCCCCGAGTTCTAAACCAGGAGTTATGTCCCGACGGGAATAGCACAAGAAATAGTTTGGTGCTCTACTGCTAGATACGTCGCCATCCGTCACATAAGCCTCTAGCACTCACATAAGTTCTGCCATCGGGCATTCGCTCGCTCGTAACTTAGTGTATACGAGGGACCCGGTATAGATATTAATTCATCGAATTAATACCTAACTTCAAACTGACCTTAAGCGCTCCTAGAAATGGATCTACCTATCTAGAATAGGTAATTGATGTCTCGACATGGCTACTCCGGCTCGCTTCTGTGCAATTTTATACAAATCCTAGGGTTCTCATTAATATAAAATAATACTATAACATACCACCTCTACATAATTACAAATTACATATGTCACCCAGGCCTTAACATGGGATCCTCGCTCAGGATCCCCGTGATTTAGTCCTAACCTGACATTATGATGTCTCTTGCTACTCCTGAATATCTATCTCCAGCCCCAGGATTGTTCCAGGACGTCCTGACATGCGGCCACGACATTCTTAGCTTACTGTTGCATTCACACTCCAGTAGGAACGTATCATACTCCCCCGTAGTCTACGTAATAGTTGGCGCATAGGAACGGTATATTTGCCGAAGGAGAGGGAACCAGAGCCGAAGACCTGGTGGACGTTTTACCTGACTATAATAACATGGGTCTTCCCCCATTTACTAGATGTATGAACTACATTGCTCCTCCTTTTTTGTCTACTTAGCATTGCAGAAAGATTGCGATCAGAAATAGGCTACATTCATATCCGTATATTTCTCATAATATAGAGCTTCGTGAAGTTGAGTTGATAAATTAGGTATCTAACGGATGAGACTAGCGATGGCGGAAACGGTAAAGACGAGAACACAGCATTCTGGCAAGCCCAATTACGGACGACGACTGGTTCCAAATATAATCGATGAGATTGCAAAGACAGATCCGGGACGAGAAGTCTTCTCTATCCCCCGCTCGTCCGATCCGCATGACGGCTGGAAAGCCGTTACATTTAAGGAGTATGCGAATGCTATCAACTATATTGCACACAGGATCATTGAGACTTGTGGCGTGCCGTCCCCAGGCTCTTTCCCTACCATAGCCTATATTGGCCCAAATGATGCTCGCTACGTCGTGATACTCTTGGGCGCGGTTAAAGCGGGCTACAAGGTATTCTTCTCCCTATATCAAGACGACTTGGGGCTAACTATACTCTAGATTCTGTTCATTTCTCCCCGGAATTCCCTTGAGGGGCAGATAAATTTGTTCAATAAGACGGACTGTCGAATAATTACCTTTGCCAGTCAACAGAGGACATTGGTTCAACCCTGGTTGAAGGAACGCGATATGATGGCTATCGAGGTTAACCCAGTCGAAGAATGGTTTCCGGACTATGATATAGAGCATTTTCCTTACGAAAAGACATTCGACGAAGCTGAATGGGAACCAATGATGGTACTACACACTAGTGGAAGCACCGGACTTCCAAAGCCAATTACCCTCACACATGGTTTGATGGCCATCAATGATGCGTGCCACGATACTCCAAATTTTCACGGATATGTTCCGTGGATGCGAGGGTTTGCAGAGTCTGCAAAGAGACACTTGCTTCCGAGTAGGTTGGTTCTCCAAACTTTTGCTTAGCTATGCTAAATTGTTCCAGTGCCTCTTTTCCACGCCGCAGGTGTATTTGTTTTTGTCTTCTCGGCAATATTCTGGGACACTCCAATCGCCTTGGGAATCGGTGACCGTCCTTTGTCTATTGATTTGATTCTCGAATCTCTTGATCATGCAGATGTCGAGGGAATCATGCTTCCCCCGGCGATGCTAGAAGAAATGAGCCACAACGATGAGTACATTCGACCATTGGCAAAGCTTAATCTCGTCTTGTTTGGTGGAGGTTTGTAGCCTATATGACCCGAATGCTAGGTACCTATCACGTGAAGGCAACTAATTCCTATAGGAAACCTCAACAGAGAAGCGGGTGATAAATTGGTGAGGAAAGGTGTAAGACTCGCCAATGTAATCGGCGCTACAGAGTAAGTTCTTGGAAGCCCGCAGCTTTGTCTAACCCCTAACGTAATTAATATCTATTAGATTCACTATATTCCCGATGTACTTCCAATCGAACTACGAGATGTGGCAGTACTTCATCTTAAATTCGGATGTAATTGGAGCGGACTGGCGTAAGGTTGAAGGTCCTGAAGAAGCGTATCACTTGGTCATGGTTCGCAAAGGCGAGCATCCTAGTTTCCAAGGCATTTTCTACACCTTTCCGGACATCAACGAATACGACACAAAGGATATGTACAAGCCTCACCCAACCCTTCCCGATCACTGGAGTTATTATGGGCGGTCTGACAACATCATCGTGTTTTCTACTGGAGAAAAGTTAAACCCAGTGACCATCGAGGAAATTGTCGTTGGCCACCCTGAAGTCAAAGGCGTCCTTGTTGTTGGCTCTGACCGCTTGCAAGCTGGGTTACTTGTCGAACCACTGAAGAACCCTGAATCAGACGAAGAGGCAGAGAAACTCCTCAACAGAGTATGGCCGTATGTTGTCAAGGCCAATGAAGAAACTGTCGCACATGGACAGATAGCGCGTCAATTCATGGCATTAGCTAACCCAGAAAAGCCATTCCATCGTGCTGGTAAGGGTACTGTTCAGCGAGCAAGCACACTGAAGGCGTACAAAGACGAGATCGATAGGTTGTACAAAAAAGTAGATCAACTTTTTGATGCTTCTGCGCCCCGAATGGATGCAAGCTCCGAAGACACCCTGATAGACTTCATCAAAACCATGTTTGAGGCTGGATTGGGATTCAAGGGGAAGCTTGAAACAGATACTGATTTCTTCTCAGCTGGCATTGACTCGTTACTGGTCATCAATGCCTCCCGATTACTTCATGGCGCGGCGGAAGCTGCCGGGTACTATGTCGATACGACGACACTGGCCACTCGTGCTATCTATGGAAACCCGACGCCGCAAAAGCTTGCGCGATATATCTACTCGGTTTTGAGAGAAGAGGTCAAAACTAACTATAACAGCACGGGGGAGCATGAGGTCCAAGCTATGAAGTCCCTTTGGAAGAAGTACACGGACAATCTCCCTTTGAAAAGGGAAGGGAGACCTGATTCGTTGAATCAAGGTCAGACCGTTCTTCTCACTGGATCTACCGGCATGCTAGGATCCTATATGCTCGATCTTATGGTGAAGAACCCGGAAGTGAAGAAAATCATATGTTTAAATAGAGCAGAAGACGGAGGGGCGAAACGGCAGGCACAATCTGTTAAAGACCGAGGTCTTAGTGCCGAATTCGCATCCAAGGCCGAGTTCCTGCACGTCGACATGTCGCGCTTGGACTTTGGTCTTTCTAGCGAGGTTTATAATCGACTACTGAATGATGCGGACCGAGTAATACATAATGCGTGGCCAGTCAACTTTAATATGCCCGTTGAATCGTTCGAGTCCCATATCCGAAGCGTTCGAAATATTGCCGATTTTGCTACTAATTCAGCCAAGCGTGTGGCCGTTGTGTTTATCTCCTCGATTGGGACTGTAGACCACTGGAACAGTAACCACGGGCTGGTCCCAGAGGCAAGGCTTGAAGACTTCAGACTCGCTGAAGGCGGCTATGGTCAGAGCAAAATGGTAGGGAGTCTCGTTCTGGAAGACATTGCTAAAGCGGGTGACTTTCCAGCCGCGATAATACGTGTCGGGCAGATCGCAGGGCCCGAAACTGAAGCGGGTTGTTGGAATAAACACGAGTGGCTTCCCTCGATTATTGCTAGCAGCTTGTATATTGGAGCACTCCCCAATCACCTCGGTGTGATGGACCGTGTCGACTGGACACCTGCCGAGGGTATTGCGAACCTGGTCCTTGAAGTTGCTGGCGTGTCTCGGAAAGTCGCCCCCAACGACATTAGTGGTTACTACCATGGTGTTAATCCCTATACTACGGCGTGGGGTGAGCTTGCCCTAGCTGTTCAAGAATTCTACGGAAAAGACCGCATTCGGGAACTGATCGATTTTGGAGACTGGGTCGACAGGCTGGAGAAGAGCCAAGACGATCACATTCAAACCCTGGGGAGGAATCCAGGTATCAAATTAATTGATTCCTATCGAAGGATGTCGGATGCTTACAAAGCAGGTCAGAAGCCCGTTGTTTGTGATATGAAGCATACAACGCAACGCAGCCCGACTATGAAGACCGCCAAGGCAGTTACACCTGAATTGATGAAGCATTGGTGTAAGCAGTGGGGCTTTTAAGCAAACACCGGAACTGACTATATTATGTGAGGATCTTCTTATACGATAGCTTGAGTTGAGGATACATACTCGGAAGGGGGAGTCTCTTGGGTACCTATCTTGGCAGATACATGTAGGTAGATAAGAGGCGTCGCGCATCGAAATCAGTATCTTATATATAGAATTGATTATACCATCTCTATAGCGGCGACGATGCACATTACATATTTATAGATATTTATTAGCAGGTTATCTTTGCCGACGTGAAGGAAAAGGACTGTCCTATTAGATGGTAACCTAGGTACGTACCTATCATACATATGTATACATGTACATGTATGTATGGCTTAATATGAAATAAAGTCATCAGAAGTCAGTAACCGCATGGATGCTCTACTGTGCCGGGATACCAGGTATGAACTGAGTACCTAAAAGTCTTCGTTCACTGATTTTTATTTCCCTTCCCACATGAATGTCGGGTGAGATGTACCTGTCCGTTAGAATTAGAATTGCCTCTAGGGCTTGGTGAAAGTTTCCTAAGGCTTCCATGCGTGGCTGGTTTTGTTATTATATCATGTACACGTATGTATGTACTTACTTAACTGAGCCTAACGACTATTAGAAGTGCTCTATTAAAGTAAACCTTACCATTATGGGGGGGTTTACATTTACCATATATATTCCATTCATTTATATATACCATATATATATTATGTAAATAAATAAAACCTTTTATCTTTTTAACATTTATAATCTTATATAACTTTTTTAAAAAGTAATATAATTATCGTTTAAATTTAAAATATTTTAATTAATTAAAATATAATACTTTTTTAAGCTATATATATATAACTCGTACGTATTTATATTATTTAATTTATATAAATATTATTTAATTTGTATAAATATTATTTAAGCTATATAAATATTATTCGATTTATATAAATATTATTTAATTTATATAAATATTATTTAATTTATATAAATATTATTTAAATTATATAAATGTTATTTAAATTATATAAATATTATTTAAATTATATAAATATTATTTAAATTATATAAATATTACTTAAGTTATTTAAGCTTTATAAACGACTTTTATATATAAGTTATATAAAATTATAATTACTTAAATAATTATAATAACTTTTTATTTTAAAATAATAATATAAACATATACGTACGTAATAATTAATAGTTTAATTAATAATAACATAAATATTTATACTTAATTTTAATAATTTCGTAAATATATTATTTTAAAGTTTATAATTTAATTTAATATATTATTTAAAAAAAAATATATATAAAATATATAAAATATATATAATAAATATACTTAATAATATAAGTGTATATTATTTTTTATTTACGAAAATATTATAAATTTAAGTTATAAATATATTACTTAAATTAAAATAAACCATTTAATAAAATAATATACTTTTTATTTAAAACGTTTAACTTTTTTAAAACGTATTACCTTTTTAAACTATTAAAAATTTTTAAAATATTTTAAAATTAATAAATTTAAAGAAAATTAAACGCTTTATTTATATAAAGCCTTTTAAAATTATAACTTAATTTATTTCCTTTTTTTTTAAAAGTAATATTTAAAAAAAAACGATATATATACCGTAAATATACGATAGTTACAAACCCCCTTATAACGGTAAGGAATACCTACATGTATATACTTAGCGTTTACCTACCGTAAATGTACGGTATATATATGTAGCGTTTACCTTAAGCGGGGAAATACCTAGGTATCCCACAGTTGCAAACGGCTGGTAGGTGGATCGCTTCTCTCGTTCCCCAGCTGGCTAGGAAACTCTAAACCCATCCACCCTGAAATTTCAACAAGTAGGAAAAAAAATAGAGAATTTCAAAAGTTCGTCACCACAGAGATAATTCGACACGCCCCCTAGCCCACCGCATCTTGCCACAGCAACACAACAACTTTTATCCATACCACAAGGTAGCTTTACGAAGCCGATTCGCTATTGTTACGCGCGACCCCTACGAAGTATTCCATGCAACATACACTTCGTTTGATAGCCGTCACCATTCCCCGAGCTTTCACGTTCACCTTTACGTATGCACAAGCCCTCGGGTACCTTGCCATTCATCGTTCACAGCGACGCTGACCTCGACGCCAGACGAGAATAAGCTTGCATCCCCGCCCACCCAAGTGCCTCCATTTCCTCCGAAGTTGTAGACGCCTCCCCATTCCGCATTATTAGTATAGGCCGTATTTCTTGCATAAAGGTTACAGCCTCTCGAATCAGTGACAATGCCGTCAAATCTCCCTTCGAGTTTCGCCTCAGCCGCTGCCGGACAGAACCCGAGCCGTGACACGAGACCGGGCGCTAGAAACGACGGTCGAGGGAACACCAGCGGAGAATGGTATGTGACCGTTCCCGACTAATAAAAAAATGCACTGGTTGGTTATACCGGCAAGCTGACACTTGCTTTTGCCCCCCTTCTCTAGGTCTCGTCCAGGACGATCAGCCAACGGCGGCACTCTCACTTTCCGTCGAACGTCAACTACACCTTCCAGTCAATCATTGAACCAGATGCAGGGCTCAGAAACCGCTCAGCCGGCCTCTGCTGACCCTGCTGTCATATCTGCTATGCCTGTCGGCTCCACTAATGTCGAGACTTCGGGTACTTTCAGATATTCAAGAGATCAACTCCTTTCTATTTTTAACGCCACCTACGACTCCAATTCTCAACGACCTGATGTTTCCGCCTTGTTCCTTCCTGGATGGAATCCGGGCCATGCTAATGGCACCACATCTAGGGGGTGGGGAAAGACCGGCGATTCCCACGTCGCTCCTCAAGAGCCAGATATTTGTTGGGACACACCAGGGTCGACCAGGGCTGTCGGATTGCAAGAGATGAGTTCAGAAGAGAAAGAGGTGAGTATGCATTCCCAAGTATTGGCCTCAGTCGTTAAGCGTTGACGTGAATTTTGTGGGCTGACATCCCTAATTAGTTGTTCGCCTCAGATGTTAATTCTGCCATAAAGCCGCCGACTCAAAATAAAGATGGCAATCATTCCGGAGGGGGAATAAACGGTCGAAAAACTTCACTCTCACATGGGACATCCAACACCTTCGGACTCGCCTCGCCTTCGGCTGCTTCGAGACCTGGGACAAGACGACGTGAGACAACCGACACTAATCCGTATTCTGGTGGTGGGGGTTTAACCTCGCCGGCGTCCGCAACGCGGCCGCCTCGAGACGATCCATCATACTGGTTTAATCGAAAGAACACAGAATTAAAAGACTTGACTTTCGAGGAACCCGAAGAGGATACGGGTACGCGCGAGTCTTCTACTAAGTCTCTGCCCTTCGGTGGCTTAATGCGCAATAACACAACTCCGAGCGGCTCGGGTTTTGCGGGAGCCTCTCCCTGGCAGACATCAGCAGCGACTGCTTTGCCAGGTATAGGTAGCTTCGGTAACTTCGCGCTTCCGGGCACGACAATCGGAGAGAAGCGCTCTGGAAACCCGCGTGGCGAAAGCCGCCTAGCGCATCTAATTCCCAAAGAGAGCTCTGATAGCATTGCGGCCAAGTCGAGTGAGGGTGCTGCGCCGGATCCAAGCCGTTCTTGGCGCCCTCGACAGCGTACTGATACCGATCCTTTCGGTGAAGATAGTGTCTCGGGTAGTGCTGTTCTAGGAGGCGCTCAAGACACGAGTCCTCCCCCAATGTCTCATCCGCCTCTCCATACGTCAGCGTATGATACTCCTGTGAAAGGCTCTACCGGAGATTTTGGAATGTCTAGCCTCAACTTAGGGGGGCATCCCGAACATGAACATACTCCTTTGAGTCCTTCGGAAACAAACCCCTATCGGAGCCCCCCAGGCGAGCGTGGTGAGCACGAGGATATCGGAGACAGACAGCACGGCTCGGCCGGTATATCCGACCATATATCTGGCTACGGTGGGGGTTTACCGCGCACATTTGCTCACGCAGCGTTTGATGGCAGTGATCGTAGCCAGACATCGAGCGTCGGCGCAAAGGCGTACCCGGCGTTGACCAATCTGACTGGTTGGCCGTCTTCCAGCACTCCGGATCGCGAGCGCGCCCCTTTCTCTAGTTTTGGTGGTTCGCTGTTCGGCCCCGTTGGCGATCTTCAGTCTCCCGGCCTCGGCAACCTCGGTGGTGTTTTCGGTCCTGCGAGCGCTGGGGGCTTCGGCGGCTCTGGATCGTTTGGCCGCGCTAGCAAGCTCGGCTCGTTGTTCCCTCCCGCCATGCAGGCGCAAATGCAATCTCAGGACAACGAAAACCTGAGCGATTCGATACCGGATCTTCGTCAGCCGAATCCGTTAGGTGCTATTGGCCGTACTGCTCCCGGTGAGCATGGCCGCGAAACCGATAGCCCTATGCGGACGGGGAGGGGAATTTTCGCTGAGATGTTTGCCCAAGCCGAGTCGAGTCGGACACCGGGAAGTTCTGAAACCCTACATGGCAGCATCTCGACTGCTCCTCACAGCCAGGCGTTTACAGCTACTAGCAATGCACCGTCCTACGCTGCCAGCCAGGCATCTGACCCCCCTTCCGTTCAGTCCCGTACGATGGTTATGCCTGATAGAATGAGATGGGTGTACCTCGACCCTCAAGGTCATCAGCAAGGCCCGTTTACTGGACTGGAGATGAATGACTGGTATAAGGCTAACTTCTTCACGCCGGACTTACGGGTTAAGAAGCTTGAAGACTCGGATTTTGAGCCGTTAGGCCAATTGATTAGGCGCATTGGCAACTCCCGCGAGCCCTTCTTAGTTCCCCAGATCGGCATACCTCATGGTCCACCGTCCCAGACCGGACCCTTTTCCAACTCCGGCGGGGTGATCCAGCCACCTCTCGTTAATGCCTTTCCTAGTTTCGGTAGGACCTTAACAGCAGAAGAGCAGAATAATCTCGAGAGGCGTAAGCAGGAGGAGCAATATCTCATGGCCCGTCATCGAGAATTTTACGCTACCCAGCAGTCGATGGGTAGAGTACCTATTTCGGGTGTGCCGGGGTTGCATCATCATTCTAGCGCTCACAGCTTACAGAGCCAACCGAGTTTTGGTAGCATTACATCGCCCATCGCAATGCCACCACAGGCTCCCATCGGCGCCATCGGATCTGCGAGCTCTTTTTTCGACACGCCAGCTACACATCAAACCGCCGTACAAGGTAGTTCTGGACAAGGGTTAGAAATGTTCAGAGAAGACGAGCTCGCTCGTCTATCAGGACCAGAACGCCAGATGTTGGCTGGCCTCCATGGCGCAGGAGCGATAGGCGGTAACCTCCCACCACAACCTATTGGCGCGCCTCCTTCGGATGGGGGTGTTCGTAGCCATCTTCCGGAATCTAGTGAACTTGCTGAAGATGCTGAGGGCTTCCGGGGACGATTACAAGAATTCGAAAAGCTCAGGGCGCAACACGATGCCGAAATGATGGAACGTCAAACTTCGCCTCTTCATGAAATAACAAACGAACAGGCTCGAACGATGAGCCCTCCCTCACAGGCCGACGAATCCCAATCGTCTCCTAAGGAACCTCCCAATGCAGAGACTGGCCGACGCCAAGCTGGAGGAGATCAGTCGGCTTGTTTAACCAAACAGTACCAGCAGGCGCAAGCAGCTGCAGCTGCGGCAAAAATCAGCGGGCTCCCGATGCCTTTCCCACCGCCACCATCTGCGACGCCTCTACCTGCACCTGCCCCTCAACGTGTCAAATCAAACCTACCAGAGCAATATGCTACCAGCTCTCGATCTGGTACACCTGACAATGCACCTTCGTCTGCCGCCGCGCAACCACCACCGCTTGCCCCGTGGGCTAAGGACGGTGGCATAGAGGCACACAAAGGACCCAGCCTTAAAGAAATTCAGCAGGCGGAAGCTCTAAAGGCAGCCAAGGCTGAAGAAGCCGCAGCTCTTGCCAGGCGTGCCATGCTTGAACAGGAGGCAGCTCGAGAACGTGAGAAGGCTGCGGCTGCGGCTCCTGGCCTACCTACGAGCAGCACTTGGGGAACTGCATCCCCCGTTAATCCAGGAGCAACTAGTAGTCCCTGGGCGAAGCCAGCGCCCGGAAAGGTTCCAGCATCAGGACCAGCCACCCAGGCACAAGCTAGTGACAAGAAGAAGACGCTTGCCGATATCCAGCGCGAGGAGGAGGCTCGTAAGCAGAAAGCAAAGGAGATGGCCTCGCAAGCTGGTCTTGCGTCCAATGCCGGCAAGCGATACGCTGATCTCGCTAGCAAGCCTAACGCCGTACCCACACCTAGCCAAGCGCCTGCCGTCAACACTTCCGGATGGGCTACTGTTGGTGCTGGCGGCAAAGTCAAAGCACCAACAGGGCCTTCTTCACAAGCACGACCTGCGAGTGCTACTAAACCAATGTCTGCGGTCGCTGCTCCGCCATCACGGCCCACCGCTAAGCCTGCGAATTCGACAAGTGGAGCCGCCCATACTGAAGCAATGGAGGAATTCACCAAGTGGCTCCACGGTCAATTGGCGAAAGGAATAACTGGTGTTACGGACAGTAAGTTGGAAATGACACGGCCACGTAAATGAGAACACGTTGCTAACGATGAACCTCAATAGTCGAAGCCTTTGCCAATACGCTTATAGGATTTCCGTTAGTGGGAGATCTCATCTCTGATGCGATCTACGCTAACTCTAAAACGATGGATGGACGTCACTTCGCCGAGGAGTTTATTCGTCGCAAGAAGCTAGCCGATAGGGGAGTAGTAGAGAAGCAACCTGCCAAGAGTCCGTCGGCGGATACACAATCTAGTACGGCAGGCGGATGGAACGAGGTGGCGAAGAAGAGCAGCCATAAGGAGTCCAATAATGACCCCAATTCGATTCAAGGTGCCGGCTTCAAGGTGGTCCCTGGACGTAAGAAGGGAAAGAAATGAAGAAGCCTCGATAGGAGACAGAGTAGATGAGATAAATGATTGTCAGCCAGCAATTCGATGTATAATGAAGAAAATCGTGGTGTAGTTTGGAGTCCGTATGGCTTACCAGACTCACCAAAATACAAGGCAGAGGACGTAGTCGTCAGGCGATGAATGGCCTCTATGCATAATGATGAATATCCAATGTTCAAGAATCACTTTTGTGAAAGACACAACCTATAGCTACTGGAACCTTTTTTAATAATACTTAGATGACTCTGATAAATTACCTACTATGTAGTTTACCTAGGTTTGGTCCCTAAGGTAAGTACAGAGAAAGGTAAAGTCCTACATACATGTAGTTAGTATCTAGTATCTATTCATGGATGTCCACGACGCGATCAAATCAGTATTAGGTAACGCGCCAAGTTCCGTAGAGTATTCGCACGGACCACATACCGTCAGCAAAGTTAAGAGCGATAGGGTACTTGGTACAATAAAAAAAAATCAATATTGCCCCTCCCCCACCATTTACCGTTTTGAAGCAAGCAATGGCTGAAGATCGTTACCTATGTGAAATGTCCAACAATGTCAACTACTGCACATACCTTCACTTCACATTGAAACTCATAGGACCTAGATATTTGAGGTTATCCAGAATGGGTTGATGTCACCAAAGTCGATTTCATAATTTTATCTATCTTACATATCAAGCCCACAGTTTCTGGAACCTGGTGCAGATTATTATCATTATCATCATCATTGCCTAGATTTATGACCCTACAAGGCAAATAAAACATATAAACATAACAAGTTCAATATGGCCGACATCAATTTTTCACCTGCTCAACTCATTTCAATCGAGAATTCTTTTGAGAAGTCATCATTCCTTGATGCCTTTCATGATGAGCTATCGCATCGCATAGTAGCTCAGTTTGTACGGCATCTGGTAGCGCATTCATCTGAGAAGCGAGCCGACCAGACGAACACGATTCATGAATCCAGCCAGGTTACGAAGACAATACGCTTAGGCTTGGCTTCCCTGGGTGCTTTCTTACAGGCAAACGTCACAGGCCCAGTACTCGAAGGTTCCAGCGCAGTTGAGGATGTTTTTCTGTCGAAATTCATCGAAATAAGATCTTCAAGCGAATCGAACAACAGCGTTGCAGAGGCGCCAATAATATCATTGAGGAGACTTTGCCTTAGGTCTCTCGATATAGATGGCGTTTCACCATATCCTTACATACCTCATATTGAGCTCTTCTGCTTTTCGCGCTTCATCTTCACATCAGGCATCATATTACCCATTGAGTTGCCCGAAATCAGGTCAGATCTACGCCAATCTCTCTCGCTACACCTCTCCTGGCCCCGGCTAAGAATCCACCTTTGGCATTATAAACTCATAGCTCAGCCTTCGCTAAGCGCTGGGTCGATGTTCACCAAGGCTGGTCGCTGGACGGATGTGCCCACCCTACAGGAACTCATCGAAAAGAGTCTGCTAGAGGCTAGGATCTCAATAGCTGGGTCGGTCGATACAGATAAAGACCTTGAACAATTTCAATGGCCGCGGGAATCTCTCATTCAGTATCGTCTAGAGGAAGCAGCTTGCCACATCCTTCTTGGGAATGAAACAAAGGCGCGGCAGGCTCTGCAATCAGCTACAGAAATCAGCGGCTTCTCTTACACGCTGTCTGGTGCTTTAGGCAAGCGCACAAGGTTTCAGGAGAAGAATGTTAGCCAGCTTGTGGTGCTTGCTAAGAGCCATGCGTTACCTCCTGTAGCATCCAACGGACAGCACGCCGCTGACGTGACACCAGTCGCGCTTCCATTAAACGACGACACCTTATTAGAGAATGTAGAGTTCGAAAACAATCTTACCGATAAGCCGACACCGTATCTTCCCACCGAATTACAAGACATCAAGCCGGATGATCAGCCGCAACTGCGTCCGGAAGATCACATCATACTTTTAACAGAAGCCACCATAAGAGATACCTTCTCGCCTACCGATTCATTAAACTCTGAAGAAACTCTGCCGTTTGCTCAACGGGTAATCGAGGATAAATCAACCAATTGGCAAATATATACACAAGCTCTCCTAGTAAGATCACGGATTGAGCTGAATCGAAGTCGAACGGTCGAGCGTGCCGTGCTACAGATGCAAGCCCTAGTAGATCAAATCATCATGGATACGCAAGAGTCAATCAGCTCCAACGGGGATTCTCGTGATGATCAAAATGAGTCAAGAGCCGAGTCAAATATCCCCACTATCCAAGTAACCCGTGATACCCAACCAGATCGTTCTACAAATCTTCAAAAGCCAACATCGTTCCTCCCTGCTCCTAAACCCACCGAGTCAGCATCTCCTCAAGAGAGGCTACGGTACGTCAATGCGCTATCCTCCCCTCCGCGTTGGCACCTTGAGTCCGAACTCGCCTTCGCCTGGACTACTGTTGGATCTCTTGCCTCAGCTCTGGAGATATTCAAACGATTGCGCCTCTGGGCAGAGGTTGCACTCTGCCTAGCGAGTAGCGCAGCAACCGATGATCAAGATGGTCGAGGAAGCGGAGGCGAAGAGAAAGCCAGGGCTGTCTTGCGATGGAGGTTATTCCGATATGCTGCTGATATTAATGATCCTACGAAGCTGAGCTATGACAATAATCTAGACGATGCTGAGGTTGACGTATCATCTTTGAAAGCGTCCGATTTCTATGGTCCAGAACGCTCCCCGCCACCTCCCAATGCTCCTCGGTTATTTTGCATACTAGGGGACATCGAGAACGACCCTCAGCATTATAAACGTGCATGGGAAATCTCTAATCAACGCTTTGCAAGGGCCCAAAGGTCTCTCGGTGAACTCTACCTTCGAAAACAGGAATGGAAAGAAGCCCGAGACGCATATCTACTCGCCGTTGGGGTGAATAGATTAAGTCCAGAGATGTGGAGCAGACTCGGTGATATTGAACTGCGTCTCGGAAACTTCCCCGATGCAGCTGAGGCATTCCAGAGGGCCATATCGACAGCAAATAACATTTCTGGGGGCGAAGACGCACGAACTTGGAGTAACCTTGGAACAGCGCTTTTAAGCTGGTACCGCAGGATTGTCTCGGAGAAAAAGCACCAACGAGAGAAGATAAAAAGTGACGAATCAGCAAACCCAGACGATATGGTGAGCACGAAGCGAGCGGCCGAATTTGGGAAGTCTGCCCATAACCTACTACAAGAATCTTTGGCGGCCTTCAAACGCGGAGCCACCCTTGCGGACTCGAACTGGAGAATTTGGGATAACGTTATCACCTTGGCCGCCAGCTTGACGCCCAATCCCGATTTGGATGACGTGGTTCTCGGGGTGAGAAATGTAATACGCATCCGCAATACGGAAGAGGCATTAGATCTCGATATCCTGACGCTCCTGGTCAGAGAAGCAACTAAGACGTCAGTACCCAGCACCAGCGAAGGAGAGGCAGAGATCTACATACCCACAAGAGGCACCATCGAAAGCAAAATTGTCATGCTCTTTGAAAATGACATCGTACCTCTCATAACAACGAATTCAGAATGCTGGGCTCTGTTGTCCCGTCTTCGCGCATGGAGGCGAGATTGGGCGGGGGCCTTAGACGCCGCCGAGAAAGCATGGAGAACGGCTGTTGGCGGGGTCGGGAGCTCCCTTTCCGCATCTAGTGGTGGCCAAGGCCAACAGGGGAACTGGCTGACCGACTCGGATGCTTGGGACGCCGTTGTCCAGAGAACGTCGGAGCTGGTCGCGGCATATGAAAACTACGGATCACGAGTAGATAGCATTGGCACTAGATGGAAGGGTAAAGCGAGAAGCGCCGTGAGGAGCATCATGGGAAAGGCTAAGGAGTCCTGGGAGGGAGATTCGAGGTGGCAAACTCTAACAGATATGATGGAGGGTCTCAAACTATAATGGAAAGGAGAAGAAGGAGAGTAAGATGCGGCTCTTCTCCATACGATGAATACCTATGTGAGTTCGTGGATGAATGTAACAAAGTCGATTCATCAAACTATCTTGCAGTAACTATCTCAAGATGGATGACGACATCATCGTTACCCGGGTTCTTAGGCATTGAAAGACGAACGACAATAGAGCAGGCAAGTCATGTGTAAACGATTTCCGAAGACTCCTTCCTCCCTATCTAAGCTTGGATAAAGATGACCTGTTTCCCATGGTCATATCAACCTTCTCCATTGCCCCCTTTACCCATATGCGCCCTAGATGCGATCCATATTATCGGATGATAACCTATGCCATTCTACCCCATCTAAAAACCTTCGTGTTCCAACCTAGTTCCCAAGATACACCGATCCGTAGTGAAAAACACCCAGCGAGATGCATGTGTGGCTTCAAAGTAATTGGTCTAGCAAAGCAAGCAGCGAAAGGAATAACAGAAATAGCGAACTAAGATTACATGATATGAGAAGGAAACAGGGTATAAAACGCTCTAAAAAGGAAAGATAACCCGACCAGTTCGATCTTCATGAGCAGCCGTACCATGCTCCTTAGTTCCCTTTACCCGTGGCCCCCATATCCGTATCCGTCTAGAACGACCTAGCCCTGTAAACTCCCTAAACCCGCCCAAAATTCTCACCTTGGCCAAGAAGACCCCTCCAAAGCAGCCAAGTTCATAAAGTAGAGTTATTACAATAATGTAAGGAAAAGGAAAAGATAGCGAGCGTTAATGCATGAGACTGAAGATGCCACATTGATAAAGGGGCAAGGCGTGGGCAGAGACCTCAATCAGCGTAAATCGAATGAATGAAGCGATTGAAGATGGCGAGGAACCGAGAGGCAAAAACAACCAGGAAGTACCGTAGATAACAAAAGTAAAGGGCGAAAGTAGCAGTTGTTGAACGGCCTGAGCCCTAGGATTCAAACTTCTGATTGCAGGGGACAAGGGCGCTGTGTAGGTATGAAGGTACATGTTCTCAAATGGATCATGATAGTATAGTATTGCGAAAAGGGGGGGGGGGGGGGAATTCGGAAGCCATTCAAGCACGTAAAAACGAGTTCCCCACGGGAAATTCTTGGTTGCCCAAGTAAATAAGCTCGCGGGTATCAGCAGACGTCCAGGTTCGGTGAAGACTGGGGTTGTAAGTGGTAGCCAGGTTCTAGTTCGAATGAAGTCCACGGCTAGGCTGTAAGGAAGTATCAGACTGAATTCAGCGCCCCGCTGCCCCGGTTGATAAATCATATACCTAAGATTGCTGTAGAGGTCTGCTGATGAGTTATATGAGTATGTATTATGTGTTGCATCATCTAGGCAGCCAAGGGACAGGGTGCGCTATGGGGAGAAGGCATCTGTCGTGAAACCATCAAAGGTCGTCGGGTGCGTGGGGAATGGTATGTAAATTCAAGCTTCAAAGCTTCGAGGCGCCGAATAGGTGGGCTCCCGATGACGACAAGGGGGAGAGATGAAAGGATGAGACGAAGTAAGGAACGGCGTGACGCAGATGGCATGCATCATGCAGCGGCAGCGGCGCGCACCCGTAGACATACAGCTTGACTTTTTGCACACCATCCATGCTGCCCACATGGATGTATCTGCACGTCGACGAGCTTGTGACCAATCAGTCACCGGAGACTAGCCCTGCTGCATAGTCGATCATGACCCCCAAGCCTGGCCTCCCTTAAACCTGGAAAGAAAACAAGACGTGATGCGGGTTGACGAGGATTGCAAGGGTTCAAAACATGCCTAGCAATAGCAAGAGGGTAGGTAGGTAGGGTACCGATACTTGAGCATGGACTGTAAAGTCATCACGGGTGCGGCGGCTCTCATGGCCGCATCTCATGGCCGCATAAGTCTTGAAATGTTAAGTTTTAGGATGCCGGGAGATACCCAGGGTCAAATCGTTTGTTGTCGTTCGATCGAGTTGGAGTGCCGGCAAGAATCGTGATTGGTCCATTTCACAACAGCTGACCTTGGCCAGACTCACCCCCCTTCCCCCCCCACACGCACATACACATACACACACACACATACAATACAATGTATCCATTTAGTAAGGGTCTTCCCTCACCAAGCCTTCAACCAACATGAAGTTGGCATATACCATCTTACTAAATTTCCTTCATTCTCCAAAATTTAGCATAATTCCCCATCAAGAACCACACACACTCATTCTTGATGCTTGAGAGCAAGGGGTGAAGATGCTAGATGCTGAACCTACATCTCCCCCTACCTTCACACCATAATAGCGCTTTTTTAAAAAAGAAATAACCCCCAGTAACAAGATAGGAGGCTGGGGTGGCTCGCGTGAGGATGCATGGTACGGATGCCTGAGCTAGATTCCGCGCTCCGGCTCACTGTTTATCTTTATTTTGTTTTGACAGCCGACTGATGGTATCCATGCAACCCTTACCATCTCTCAACACTGACCTCGAGTGTTCCCACCCATCCTTCCTTAGCGACACCAGTCACGTCCCTATTCTCGATGACTGACATCACCGTATGGGCCAGTTCCGTACACATGACTCTGGTGATGCTGGTGACTGGTCGTGTAGGCAGGAGCTGCAGTGGAAGCGTCGCCATAGCCACTCGAAACCGCAGTTGGGTCCCATCGCTGTGCCATGCCATAGCTAGGCGGTGCGGGTAAATGTTGTTGTGGTCTCGTATCTGCATGTCTGTATGAAGTGGGCAGGCTAGGGATCTGGATGCCTTGAGGGGAGTGGGACTTGATCCCGGGGGATATCGTGCGTCCGGGATACGCAGTCCATGCTGGTGGTGCCCCAGCGAGAGATCGTGGCGACGGCATTGAATGTGAGTCGTGGTGAGAGTAGCCGCCATCAGATACTGTCGGCGTGTGTGGTGGCCCGTAGAGACCTGGGCTGGTGTTGCTGACTGGTGTGAGCAGTGTCGGCCCAGGCCCAGGAGGTAATGTTGATGATGGAGATGCAGACTATATCTTTAGTTAGCCATGTTCAAGTTGGCGCTGTTAATGTTGATAATGATCTTAGAAAAGAACGAACTTCTTTGCCGTCGTGTGTAAAAGCAAATAAAAGAAAATAGAAGAAATAGATATGTAGAGAAATTGAATACACTAAGCGGATAGGGAGCCAAAACTCACGTATTTAGAGATGATCTTCTTGAGAGCAGAGCCCAAAATTTTCCAGGGGAACACCTTGACATCCTTTTCAATGTTGCGTGGCTTTGGAGCCGGGAATCCCATAATGACCTTGAAGAACTCTTCGCTGTCGGCCTTAGCCTTGCTGACCGTTAAGGGCCGGAATCCCTCGAGATTGCGCCGAATGCGGTTCTTCTCCTCCACCGTGAACCTGCCTGGTGCGGCTACCAGCTGCTCTAGCAAGGAGATGGTATCAACGCTCGTCACGAAACATTCATCCTTCTCAGCCCAATAAATGCAGCTAATGCAGATGCTATTTGGCGGTCGCTCGTTGGCCGCAACCGGCTTAAAGGATGTCGATAGCGTCGAGCCCTGTTGTTTCTTATTAAACATTACTATTCTTCTCCGATTCTCCCACTCCTCTTGTGACCAACCCGACGCCATCGATTCGAGATCTCCATTTATCTTCAGCACCGCCTTGGTCGAGTAGAGTGCATAAGGGTTCAGCTGCCCTCCTCCTGAAGATCCAGAGGCCTGCAAAGTGCTCGTTCGTATTAGCTGCGGTGCGCTGGAAGTCGGTACCGGTAATGTTGTGATGCTGCTAGGTCGACTGATTGTTGTGTGGTTGATGGCAGGACTTCGAGCTGAGAGCGAATGGCCATAGGGGCTCCACGAAGGTGTCTTGAGCGGCGGCGGCGGTGGCGGACGAGGATAGTCGACCGCATAAGACGAGCGATGGTAAGTCCCAATCATACTGTCGTTATTTGTGTAACCGTTGTCATAGTTGGAGGCGACGGTTTGTTGTGCAGTGGGAGCGTAGCCGTATGTATTTGTAGCTGTGTCAGTTGCCAGTTGGTCTTGTACCTGTTGTTTTGTAGGGCTCTCCCTCTGCTCAGGTGATCTAGACCCCCCTTTGAGCCGCGTGACGCTCTCAGGCGGGCCCTCTGTAGACCCGGCTGGAGCGTCATGATATGTGAACGTGCCGACATCAATTGTCGCCAAAGTCTGTCCAGTTGCACTCTCGATCAGGAGTGATAAAGGCACGTTGGGGCTGGGGCTCCTCGTGTCTTCAAGCTGCGGTGCATCTCCGCTGACAGCATAACCAAACCCGCTGGCATCACTCGTGTCCCTAATAGCGTGTGCCGGGCTCTTGTGTGAGCCGAAAGCAAGGTAGAAATGGCTTGTGATTGTAATCAGATCGTACGGAGCCGATATTTTAATCAAAACTTTCGTTCCATATATGCCGTCCGTTGGTTGGTATGAGTTCACCGTCGCTACGATCGACGCCATGTACTGGCCCGCGGTGCCATTTGCCGCGAAGGCCATTTGGTTGAGTTGCGCAGCTGCATTTTCAGACTGTTGAGCCGTAAACTGCTGAGCTGAGTATTGATACTGAGGATCTTGATAGGATCTCGGTGAATCAAACGCTAGGAATTGGGTATCGAGTTAGCTTGTCGATTTTTAACGCTGTGCAGTTATTGGCATCACACTCAGACCGACACAACTACTACATCCAAATTTAGTCAGAGGGGCCACGGAAACTCACCATGCATCTGGGGCGGTTGAGGCTTCGTATATGCAGGCATAGACAGGAGACCAGGCGGGGAATCCCCACGAAGGTCTCCTCCGTTCGCTCTTGCAGCTGCCTCTTCCTCGTACCGAAGGATCACCGTCTCAGGAGACTCGAGCGCGTCAGCGTCGACAATAATTGGCCTCTGGGTATGATATTGAGGCTATGATACTTGGTCAACATACTTCCAAAGACTAGATTGACAAGTTATTCTACAAGAGATTCTCTTGTTCTCGACTCACCTCGAACAGCTTATAGGTTGGGTATTCAAACTTGACAGCAGACATCAAGCTGTCTGTTCCGCACAAGTCTGGGAAATGGTTGGGAGGGATTGTTCTAAATAAAACGAACAAACACCTGTTTCGGAAGCAGTGTTGCAAAAAGGTTGAAGGCCCTTATGTGCTGAGACTCTAAAGCGTTTTCCCTTGGACTCCCTACAGGGATTTTTTTTTTCCCCAGCTGTTAATAGAGAGTTATTAACTAGCTGTTCACGTTCCGCCTGTCTTATGTGCTGCCGATTCTATGGACAGATTTGATAGCTTCTCCTGCTAGCAATCCCAGTGAAACAGACATCCAAGGAGGTCCCGCGAGAAGAATAAGGAGCGGTAGTTACTGAAAAGACAGAAACAGGCCACTCTAGATGGTGACCACTTTGAATCTCAACTTGTTAGAACCGCAGGACGCTCGGGTAACTTGTTCGTGGGGGGATTAATATGAAAACCCCTTCTTTCTTCCCACCGGACAGATCTGAGAGTCTTTGATAACTTAGTTCGCAGGAGGAGATAGGAGTCCAGAAGCGCTCATTGGTTGAAACAGGTTGTTGGCCAACTGATTCTGAGTCGGTCTCGGAAAGTGGAAGTATCCAAAACTTTTTCCCCGCCCCCAAAAAGAGGATACGCAACTCCTTGAATGTCCTGTTCGTCTAGTCGTCTATTAGCTACTTGTACTATCTCCTATGCTGTTAGTTGTTTATAAAAAAAACAAATATAAGCATGACTAGCTAGTCAGTTAGAAAAACCCCGTCATTATACAAGCTGTAAGAATCATACTAAACATTGCGGAGTGGAAAAGTGATAGTTGATCTGACACGACTAAATAACAAAGGGTATAACGTACGATCTACACTCAAATCGACGGAGTGTGGAGACCAGTTTGTTCGTATGCAGCCTGCCCGAACGTGTTCGCATGAAGAGGAGATGGAAGGGCTGCAATCAGAAGTAGGCAGGTATCCGTGAGGTTCGCGTGTCCCGCGTGGTTCGTGTCGTAGCTTGAACCAAAAGACACGGGTTGCCAACAACGAACAGGTAAACGGGCTAAAGAACTACAAGCTGTCGGAGAACTTGTCAGCAAACGAACAGGATTCAGAAAAAAAAAAGGTCTCTAAAGTATGTGTGTGAGACGTTGTTCCTCAAACTGGGACAAGATGGGGAGAAGTTCTTCGAAGGGAATAAGAACTGATAAAGAGACGAAAAGAATAAGTTACGAGACACATTTCTCGGATCGCCGTTGTGAAGTATGTAATTGGGGCTGTAGTTAAGATTCCTGCGTTTTGTGTGTGTGTGGCCGGTCGAGACCATTGCATTACACAGACATATACTATCGATGTACCTTTTTCCTTGGTTGCTCATCTCAAGCCTCCCCTGCTTTACTTTTATTGGATAACTATTTTTTACTTTTCATGCTTCATTGAAAATTTCTCTTCAAAATGGATCCAGTGGGCGGCCGCAGACTTCTAGTGGCCCCATGGTCTTCCAAGATTTGAAGAATTCATTTTACTCTGGGATATACGTGCAGGTGATGTTGAGTCGGGCAGTTGCCTGTGTATGCAGCAACGATGATGCCAACCCTAATGATAGCATAGCATAGAGGGTGGAGGATGTAGCTACTGACAGGGATGCTGGCCGTTGAAATGCGAGATTCCAATGTCTTAGAAGCTGCAAATCATGCAAGGGTCTGTGATCGGGGTTGAGAAGACATCTTTTGGGTGCCCCAGAGTCAGGACTAGGTAGAAGGTGGATATTGAATCCCCCACATTAATCCAAAGGGATAGTCACTATGTAGACCATTAAAGGAGGGATCCTATGGCGGCATCTAGTAGGACGGGTATGGGGAATGGGGAAGGAATAAAATAATGGAAAGAAAAAGCACGGAGCGAGTGGAGGAAATAGACGAAAAGAGCAATGAATTGATGGGAATGACAAGACAAGGATGGACATGAAGACCTACTATGTACGTACAAGATGTGTGTGTATGTGGGAAAGATGGCGCAATTCCCAGCCAAATAATAATAATGATAATACCTTTCATGTAGGTAATGATAATAGCAATTAGGTACCTCGTAGTCTGTTTGAACTGCATGTGCACTACGTGGTATAAATTAGGACTTAGGTCGTCGACAGACTAGCCAGATAGGTGACTTTTCAAGGTCTTTTGGACGTTAACTGACGGGAGACAGCCAATATGGTAAGTATGTACATAAAGTATGGCGCACGATGTACATGTAGCTAGGTGTGTTGATAGATGGATTAATGTCGACCTGCCTGCATATAATTCTCAGGTCTGACTAGAGTTGTAGTCAGCATCAAAAGCAATATAACTGGACAGAGAGACAAAGTCAGCATTGCGCTTGCAAGTGGGTAGGGCATAGGGTCCAGTATGTCAGCAAGATAATTGGATAATGGATGTCAAAAACAGAAGTTCCATTGGGAAAAAAAAAGCAATGCTTTTTCTTCTCTTACTCTAAGCAATAGGCACCTATTGTCTAGGTAGAGTTCGAAGATGGGGACGCGCGTGTTAGTCGTGTAGATCGATGGACAGGGTATGATGGTGGGAATTACCGGATGAGGATGAGCTACCGGGAATATAATTGGTCAGTCTCCTATTCCACTAGCTCATGCAGCTATTGGACGATCTCCGCAGTGTGAGCAGCCATCTGAAGTGCCCCTAGCCTGGTTGGGATGGGTAAGATGACCTAGGGTTCGCAGAGGGTTGCTGCCCCATTTCCTCGTGAACTGATAACTCCGTAGCCGTCCTAGGTCCGTTCATCTGATATGTGTGCCACTCGGCATGATTTGCTCATTTCGTAGTGGGAGGTTCTAAAATAGAAGGGAGAGAATAGACGACGGCATCAGCCGCCCCTAGTGGAACCCCAACCCTTTACTTTGGGATGGTCAGGGGACTGTATACATGGGTACTTGGGAAGATAGCTGAGGAGCTGCCCCCTTGTTTATCTTGGCAACCTCTTTTTTTTTCTTCTTCTTTTGCTCATCGCCAAGTCTTCCGAAAAAAGTGTATAGTTAAATGATTGATTGTGAAGACCGATACTTTCTAGAGCTCTCTAGAGATATTCGGTCCTTTCCTCCACAGATAGGAATGCTGGCAATCATTATCCGTTTTGTAGAAGATATACGTTCAAAATGGGAGAAAAAGCAACATACCAGTGAATGGCGAAGAGGGCGTTGCTGAGCGAGGCTGGCACCTGATAATAAAAAAACGTTGAATTAACAGGTCATGAGAGAAAAAAAGCACTCCTGCTAGAGCTTTTGGAATGATCACCTAGTAGTGATGCTCCTTTCCAAGTGCTGCCAGCTTATACCAGAGGGCCAGCTTCGGTACGTCATCCGGAGTATGCACTTATATTACTCCACAATGCCAAAGAGACTATCAACTACCAAACGTATCACGCTGAGCTCGAGCAAGAACCACGTCACAATATATATACCTTCCTACCTACCTTAGGTACCTTTATGGGTTGCCCAAAGGTACTAAACAGTGACCCTTGATCAATAACCCCGCGTGGCATATGGTCTATTTCAGAAGAGTATACGATATATAGAGCTGATGGCATCCATGTTATTCAAAATCAATAGCAATACGTCGTGTTCGGGGACGTCGACTATAATTGATGAAAGTCATATATCGAGGTAGACATACAGTTTCGTCAAGTCGGGCAAATGGCAATATCATTCGTTAATACTAGGTTGCGGTTGTATCACACAACATGGGAGGCGTCGGGCTTAACTATCCAAGTCACTCATCAAGGTCGGTATCCCCGTTTAAGAAGGTGCAGGAAAAAAGTTGGCAACTAGATTGGACCTCTCTTGTATTCATTTTCAAGGGCGAGGCTTGAAAGAGGATCCGTCGCATGGGGATTCCGCCCCCATCATGACTCGAATCCGCCTCGCATGCATGCACATTCATTCCGTCCAAATATTATTGGTTATTTCAACGGCTCATATGTCTGAGGGCGTGCAGAATACCATATGAAGAGGTATAACTCATATGTAGTATACCTACATGTATGCTAGGAACGTACAATACATGTATGTACTCTCGTATGATGATCGCCCTTGGCGGTGGGGGAAGCCCTGTCGCAGGGGGTTTGATGATGGTGCGGCGCATCTACAGTGCACGGTGTAGAATGCAGTCATACGGTAAATATTTATGCAAAACACATCAGATGCCTGACTGACACTTAAGATGGAATAAAACCTGCTCCTCCGATCTACTGTGTTTGAGTGCTATAGAAGCACAGTATGTATTACTATATTGATGTGTCACTGTAGCAGTACCTACATACTTTTTACCGTATGCTGTTCACGAAAGTCTTGTGCAGTCCAAGCCATGATACTGCATTCATGTCATCGGGTATGTTATTTTTCAATCATGTCGTCAGCTAATACACTATCTCCAGACCAATCCGGCCGTGGGACCCCATGCCGAATCCAATAAGCAATTGGATGCCCATGGTTCAGACGTCTCTCCTCTCGCTATAGGAGAGTTTAAATGCGAAAATCGCCAGCTAATTATGTACATAGGTAGGCATTTTCAATCATAGCAACTGCGCAAAACTTAGCGACACCCTCTCACAAATGCTCATGAGTTCATCAATTCTACGCAGTCAAGACTTGATCGTCACACCTCCTTGAAGATCTTTAGTACGGCCGTACATGACTATTATATGGCAATGAGAGCTTCGTCGCCGCAGAAACCAACCTACTGGTTAACAGCGCCAGGCAGAACTGTACGAGGGCAGTCCTAGTGTCACACAAGCTTCCGTGAGGGTGTAATAGTGATTTTGCACCGGCTTGACAATGGCTTCACATGGTTACCGAAGCTAGTAGGAGGATTGACCATTAGGGACGAACCTCCGCTCATGATGTATACCGACGTACACATCTATCAGTCGATCGCGACCGTAAATACATATAATTCCCCCCAAGTGCTTACAAACTAGGTAAGATTATCTCCTAGCAGCCTAGTCAGGGCAAGCCCGCGCGCGCGGCAACCTAAGTTGTACCCAGGTTTTGCAAATTCGGGTCCCAATAGTTTGGGCCCAAATCCGGTTGGTTCCATGTCTCGCGCATGTTGACGGCTATGAGCGTCTCCCAATGTCTCTACCTTACCACCCAGCAAAACGTTTACCAATGGGTTTAAAATCGAGGTTCCTGTATGCCGGGAACAGCTATCTGGCCCTGTCACACCCTAAGGGTTGTCGCAGATTCGCGATAGAAACCCCTTGTAGGTAACACGTCCCCGTCTCTTGGGACCAAGATCTCATATTAAAGAAGTCCACATGTACGACAATGAAGAATGAAGTAACTAACTACCTAACTAATTGCCACCCTGTTTTTTTTTTCCTCCTCCCTTCAAACGCTGTAATGACTGATTCATTTGTTTGGGGATTTGCATGACACGGGTGCGTTTGGACGGCGTAAACAGCAGATATAGCTACCTACAGTATAACGACAAAACTCTTACATCCAGTTGATCAGTTTCAAAATGGGCTATAAGGTACCCACGGTTTTAAGCACGCTAATACCGACGATATACATAGAGTCATGTAAGGGGCCAACTTCATTGAACAATAGCTGCGGAGACTATTATCACCGATCTACCCTCCGCCAAGAGCGTCCCGTTCCTATCCCCATAGGGTTCATGGTCACCGAAGGTGAGTAATCACAACCTGCTAAGAAAAACAAATAAAAATAAAAATAAAAAAAACCGACCCCATGACGGCGATCAGCCGCTCTTCTTGACGTAAGCCTCTTCCGACCCTGACAAGGGACATTGATGACCTGGGGTCGGAATGAAAAGGAGGGTGGAAGGACTTATTAGGACCAGGGTTGCGTGCTAAACGTACAAGGATTCACGCTCGTGCATATGCAATTCGACACGATATTGCGGGCTTCACTACATAGAATACCAGCTCACATGCTCTATTCTCGATGCATGGTTGCAGCCACATAAAACTAAAGGAACCATACCATTCGGCTCAGGCCGAGAATGGACCAAGCCATAGTACCGGCAGGGTTTCAGAGCTTATTTGGCCGACCAGGGGACGGCCTTGAAGATCGATCACTCCTCTCGGCAAACACTACTCCACCTTTTTTTTTATTTCTCGTTCAGTAATGAGGAAGATTGGTTGATACGGCATACGGCATACGGCAAGATCTATCACATGCAGTACCTAAGGTAATGTTCGACCATACACGACCTCTTCTGAGGCAAGGGTTATTCGAGGCCGGTGAAGTCAGGCCATCAAGTCTCGTCGCACGGGACGCTGCGAAAGCCCGCACAGGACAATGGGGTAAACAGCACCGGCATCCCGAGGCTCGCTAGCTAGCCCCTTAGCGCTGGAGGGAATATGCGTGTAAGTGCGTGTGTAAGCAATGTAAGTAGGCAACACCAAGAGCATCAATTTCATCTATCGCCAACAGCGGCTTGGCCAAGAACAGTAACGAGAAACGAGGAACACGCTTAGGTGCGCAGAGATTATGCAGCAAGATACTGTTCCCACCAGATCTCGCGCACTCCCTTCCTATGGGTATGCCCCGATCCTGGCGCTTGGAAGAGATGATGTAACACGACGCTACATATGCCGTACGACGAAAACACAGCAGCAGCCAGGAATAGCCAGGGCGGGACTTCCGCTGTCACTCGCCCTGTAGCAGCAAGGAGGGAACCCACCACCAGGCGAGCTTCTTATTTTCTACATTCAGCTACTTAGACGAGCCCTTCCTAGTGATGTTGTCCAAACCAGGACAGGCTCTGACGGTTCAAGATTCCGTGATTCACAACGTTACATTCCCTAGGCTAGTGCCCCTCTCCAGCAAGTGCTAGCATCTTGAAGCTTACATACCTGAGATAAGTAGTCGTACGGATACTTCTCGTACTTTAACCCTACAATATCTACCCCTCCAGGCCGTGTCATTCACGACTGGGCTCGTATGACTTTATCGCTGATGCAGCGAGACGGAACGTGGGAATCTGGGGGACGATGCCAATTTGTCGGGATCTTCCCAATCCCAACGGCTTTGTCTTGCGCTTCGATTAAGAGTGTGGTGGGATGGCAAAGTTGAGACCAGACATCCTAACGTTTAATAAAGATGTTTCGAGCCCTTGCAGCATCTAACTGCGCCGAGACGTGATAGATCATCCACTCCGCACGTTATCGACATCCTTACAGAAACGTGGTGTTCCAAGCCACTGGACAGCTTAATGTGAATGTGACAGTCGATCTATAGGTAAACATTATGCCTAGCTATTCTTATTGCAACGTTGATTGCTAGTGCCGTCCAATTATCTGTTTATCAAACTGGAGCTCCTCATGCTTCGTCAACACTACCACTGCTGCTAGTAAGGTTGACGTAATAATACACTATTCTCCAGTCCTGCTGCAACCACTTTAGAACCAACCTCTCTGGTATCTCTTCCATGAGGAGAAAAGGGGTACATTAGCGCGCCTGTATGGCGCCCCGACATAGTCCTGGAGACCTTGTATTTGCATAAGACTATCTCAAAAATTTAATATCGTCTCGAGATTATTACTAAAAGGTGATAGGATCCTTGGGATTATTGCATATGGGAAATGGTATTACCTTTTAAGACAATATCTTCTTGGAATGGCTCTTTAATCTAATACGATCCCACAATGATTGTAGATTCGAAATGATCTCAACCGATCGATTAGCTGTGAGCTATTAAAAGGTAGCTGATGGCTAGGTAATACCTTAGCTATCGGCTACCGGTAATTTGAATTATTTCTTACCTGACCTTGGGTGCCCGTTTGAGCCGTTTGATTGCACCTGTGGTTGCACACCTGTAATTACACCTGCACCTCCCCGTACAACTCTTATATACTAAAACAACGGCGACAGCTTCAGTAATCTCGTAGTGGCGTAGTCAATAAGCCAGTAGATCCGTAGCCGTAGCTGTAATCCCATAACCTAAGGTCCTTAATTCGAATCGTAATAAGTATTATTGTTGTTAAATTTCTTCGAAGTATTAATTTTTAAGTAATTCAAATAAAAAAAATTATGTATCGCCTATATATATTTTATATTATACTATACTATATATACGTATATGCGAGAGATATTTTTGCATATATATACGCATATATATGCTTATACCCTAATATAATCTTATACCCTAACATAATCTTATACCCTAATATAATCTTAAGATTTAATTTAATCTTAAAATTTTAATAGCATTAATACCCTAATATAATCTTATACCCTAACATAATCTTAGGATTTAATTGGATCTTAAATTTTCAATATTATTATATACTCAAAATATAATAGGTTAAAACATATTTAAGTAACAATATTCAGCTAAAAGGATATTGAAATTTGGCAACGATCTCCAAGACCGTATCCAGCTGCCACCTCGGCGCGCTAATGTATATGGGAAGACTGTTGTGGGAATCAAAACCACGGTACATGTTAAGCTGTCGCACAGTCAGGGGAAACAACTTCGGTTATTGGATCGTTTGCTCTGTGGACGTGTCCTTTGCTTAAGCCTCGTACGGCCTGATGGGACTCAATATTAAACGTTGCACGCAGATCGGTCACGTTGATGAGATTGACGTAGCTTCATGTTAATATCAACTGCATGGTATCCACCGGGCTGCTCTGAATCGGCAACACAGCATTTATCGGGTTCTCACACCTCTGCCCCTTATCACTCACTTCTAACGTCACCTTTCAAGGAACCAGTAGGCTTCTCACCCCATGCTTTGGCCTGATATATTAGTTATTAGGTATTCCAGTTGCATTTCCAATGGAATTCGGGCTGCCTGAAAAAAAACTCGGGCATTCGCGGTGTAAGCAGCTACCCGTTCCCAGGTACATCATCTCCGTGTGTCCCTCGATCCTGCAGCAATGCGTGTACTCCAACCTCAGCGAGCTTTACGTCCGTAAAACAGGCGTGCCTGTCCTGCTGTGCGACAAACAGATGAGCTTAGACTATGCTTGGGGTACGCTTGTGTCGCCTTAGGTACCTAAGCTTTTGGTTTTGGGGATTCCCATTAAGAGGCAGTTCGTGAGACCGTGGAACCGTAATGTGAAAGGGGGCCATGGCCGATTTCTTCCGTAGTTGGGACAACTCAAGAGAGATAGATATACTACCTACTAAGAGTAGCCCATGTTCAGTCTTACTAGTGGCATAATATGAGGTACATATAGTACCTATCTACCTATCATATTGAAGTTTCCATTAATTTTAGTCCATCACTAAAGTTTCTGCTTTTCTCGCTTCGGGCTAAGACTGTGAATTAGACATGAAAGCAGATTTAGACGATGCTATTAATGGTGACAAATGTCCAGGATTTTGAATCAACACAGTATGTCGCCGGGAGATAATGCGCTCAGCCGACTAAACAGCCAGTCATGATGGAAAGTCTTTCCGACTTAGCTTCAGGATTCGCCTTCTGGACATTACATGGCATGATCTAAACTTCCCCCCGTGTAGATATATGTAACATCCACTCGCCTTTTAGTAACCCTAAAGGACTGGTAATCAAGAGGGCAGGCTAGATCTTCCCAGTTTCTAATATCAATTGGCAGGGGTTCAGAACGTTCGGGAAAGCTACGTGACTTGATATTGCTTAGCCGTGGAACTGTTACCAGACTCCTGGGACCCAACAACCTGTAACAACTTGTCGATTGCAAGGACCTGCGTCCTCCCGTCGCCCCATGGGTCTGGTGACGTGGGACATCCCAGCAAGCCGGTCAGTTGGTCTCTAGTAATTTACAAACACGACCGATTTCTGCAGCGGTCCTACTTATTCGACTTGCGCTTCGAGGGTGGCCCAAGGTCAATAGAAGGACGGGTCCTTTGTGTTCGGTGGCCACAGATAGTTACCATAATGATGGATCTGGCTCGGAAAGCCATCCGTCGTCTCGCCTTGTGGTGACTTATTTGGTATCATTGGGGTGCGCAATAAAGCAGTGTCTCAGTTTTCCGTGGACGAACTGCACGTGGTTTTTGTGCTCACTATCGTCATCTTAGCTCAAGCCGAACAGTGCTGTCAACATATCGCGCATTCCTTCCTTTTCCCAAGAAGAATAACACTCACTCTAGTGGTTGGCCGCCTCCGGAAGCGCAGTCACTCTAGCCGGTTCAGCCACAATCGATGCCTGTCGAGGCTCGTGCGTAAAGATAAAATGAATGTACTTACGCTAATAACGGCGAGACAATTCCTCTACAGTATGTTTCCGATTTATGCAAGCAGCCGTCGCTTGATTACTAGGAAAGGGGTCACTGGATCTAGGATTGAGTACCATACTACCTAATCTCAAGTGGCGAGCATGATATCTTAGATGTGAACTGGCAAGTCATATTTGTCAGTTTCCGCCCCAATGCCATTGTACTCTTTTGGGTACAGTCTTTTGAACACAGAGAAATATGAAGCTTGAGGTAAATGAGTGTAAAATAGCGAACTTCGAGACAAGTACCATAGCTAGCCCCAAAATGCTGCTCGCAGGGAAACCCCAAGTAAGTTTACAAGGTGTTCGCTAAATGGATCTCGGTGAGAGTCCTTTTGCTTCTTTTGCCGCTCTCGCCGGAGTAGCCTCCTTCTATCTTGGGTCCCCTCCCAAATCTAGTCGGAGATGAATTCACGCATTTGAATAATCACCGCACTTCTGCATACTAGCGAGCGAATCGTCAGGCGAGAACTAGCTGCACCCCTATGGTGGTGGCTTCGATCGGCATGCCATCCGGGACGCCATTATCACCAGAGGCGGCTGACCGCCTCTTTTTTTATTTTATTTTATTTTATCTTTATTTTTTTGCTAAAGTGCTTCGCCCCGGCCGAAAGGGATTAAAATACAACGTTCTAGACCGAAGTTTAGTAGTAGGCAGGATACAGAGAAAAGAATTTCTCCCAGAGGCTCCAATTCGCCTAAATCCAGAGGTATTCAGTTTACTTACAGGACACTCACGGATTTATAAGGCATCACCAACAGATGAAGAACTATGATAGAACTTATTCTTCATCTCCATAGTGGATTTCTAAAGAAATCCTTTGTGTTTATACTGCGCCTCTTCTAAAAAAAAAAAAAAAAGCTGCATATAGAATTGTTAACTTATATAAGTTCTGCTAGAATATCTACCTAGGCAGCAGATGAGTGAATTACCAACTCTTTGACGAAGTCATTCTCTACTCACTATTGAGAAAAGCAGGAGTAGTTTAATCGTATGGAATTTCACATGTGTAAAATCAATAATGTTTATTCGTACCTAATGAGAATATGCATCTGAGTCCAGGAATCTTCTCCACGTGTCATAACAAGTCTAACATCCGCCATGACATGCATTGAGGCCTTAGTTGGGAGTATACATTAGCGAGACGCCACGTACGTTCGGCATTCTCAGACTCGGGCTATATGTCTGTGTACTTCCTGTCAAACTATAGCGCCCAGATTTAGGCACGGTTGGCAGTCGATGTGTAACTAGATGGTTGGTCTACAACCTCTCCAAGAAGCTGTAGCAGGGATGTAGGAGATACTAGAGTCGCGGCGCCCCCGACGTAATAAGCGCTATATATCGCCCTCGTGTCCAAGTTATCTAATGCCTGCGTAGGTACATAGGTGTGTATGAGTTCTTGAGAGTCTATTCTATATTAGTCTAACAATGATGAGCCAGAGCATTTAGAAATAGCACTACGACCAACGGGGAAAGGCTATCATCTGTATACATGTATAGGTATCCCTCATGAATGCGTATTTTGTCGCCTACAGTCTAACATGTGAATTCATAGTAACTGATATATACACATCCCTGATCAGTAGCTGAACAAAATGCCACCATGCGCTCACGTTATCATTGTAGTAACAAAAAGAAGGGAACAATAATTCAGCTCTATTTATACTCCTATGATATCTATAGAAGACTTCCACCACGTCGCGGAATTATCTCCATCGTGGACAAGGACGCCGCACCGTCAATTCCGCTGTCATGGGAAGAAAATGAGGCAATAGTTTACACAATCCAACAACTGCTAGAGTGATTGGTAGCATCCGAAAATCTCACCGCAGGGCTAGCTAGCTACTACCTAGCTAGGCAGTTACTTGGTCATCAGTGGCTGAATAGTACTGCATGATCCTTATAGTGGGAAATTAATGTTCTTCCTGGCCATATTCCATAGCTGGACGGAACTTTCTAGTTAATATGGAAAGCTAGGTCTAGATAGGGGTCAAGCTGAATATAATCTCACCTATGGATATTTCTAGTATCCGCTCATTTCAGATGGACAAAGCTCGGCTCACTTGGCATATTAGAAGACTAGAATATTAAGCGCAAACCTGGAGCTATTACTTAAATGTCAAGCTCTGCCCTATGGTATTACCTAGGTACCTATGTAGCTAGGTAATACCATAGGGTCTAGCTACGAGATTCGACTGGTAAGCGATAAGGCCTGGGTATTAGAAAAAGGATGAGAGGGACTTATTATACCATGCATTCATTACTCAAGTCAAACAGTGACTAGCTATTTCTTCTGCTACTAGGTACATAGGTAGGGTATCTCGTAGGTAATTATTGCATTCCATCTTGGCTTCTGACTTCTGGCCCCTCCACTTTTGGTGAGAGTCCAATCCTCACAAACGAGAACGTCAACGGAGTGGCAGACTAGAGCAACCGGTTCCAAATACGAAAATACTAGATATATAAATCTATGCTTACATGTGCGTATATGTGTAGAGGTGACTAGATTGACTTTCAGCGTTACCCATGGGAACCAAGTCAAAATGGTCGGGGTTTAGTCCCTGATATAAACCTACCTATCCAATGCCGCCGAGCATATCTTGGGATTACCTTAGGTTGTGACTACTAGGTACGTAGGTCAGTAACTGAATTGCCCCCCGATTGGAAATTAATTGTACCTTAAAAGACGGCTGGACACGTTAGGATGCTATTCTAATCTCGGCTCCGTAAAGATCAGTCTAGAATTATGAACCTTGGTTGGTCCGAGAACGACCTTTTCTCTCCAGTTTGCCCCTTTACGCATGTTTACATAAAAATAGAGTCCTTTGATATATTTGGCGTGGTCTTGTAATATCAACCCACCTTTCTATGAGCGGCGACTCCTTTCTAGGCACAGGGCTAACCTGTATATGAAAAACTGGTTAGAACGGTAGGTAAGAAAGAGAAAAGCCATGGCTCACTTAAGGGACATGAGCTTTAAATATGGAGTGTGTATTGTGATCTTAGTGGGACTTCTGCGGTAAGTTGAGTATAGGTAATGAGGCTTGGATAGGTACCTAGGCATATAATTCGACTTGGTATACAATTCACATTTCATTATATGAGACCATGCCTGGCGGTAAGGACAGCATGATGTCTACACATGAACGGAATATATGCACATATACACCTAGAAAAAGTGATCTGAGTGGTGAGTATATAAAATGATGGCACGACTGAATCGAGACGCCCCTACAACTACGAGTGAATGAAATTGTTTCCACAAATTGTAGGCAGTATATGTTTGGGATAGAATTGTGGTATGATGGAAACCTAAATAGGTAGTTATCCCAGTCATAAAACAGATATCCATGAGATAAAGTGATATATCAGGCAACCCGGAACTTAGATCATTTTGCTTTGGCCTTCGCCATCCCGCGACCTCCCCCCTGAAGCTGAGATGTGGCTTCCATACAGCTTCCAGCTCGCGCTACAGATATCACCCCTATCTGGCATTATGCAACAACACTAAAGCCGAAGGATCCGTCAAAAACATCAATATCTTCCAATGCTCTTCCACCTCGCATGGCCTTCAGTAAGTCTAACTCGGGCACCGTGTTAGAGGGGTAAAAGGTCAGAAGATTGTCCATGTCCTCATCGGTGAGCCCGCACATGTCATCCCAGCTGTAGGCATCGCTAACCTTGGTCATCCAACGCATTCTCTTGGGACTGTCCTCGGGATTGGGGGCTATATGGCGCAGCTTAGTGCGCAGCTCTCCTATTCTCTCAATGGCGTCGCCGACTCCTTTGGGCAACTGATTCCCGATCCATTTCCTAATACTAGCAGCCAGCCTTGGCCCCTTGCCATTGGTGCTGACCATGATCTGTAGGGGCCCATCGCGGTGTACACTTCCAAAGTAGAAATCACACTCAGGCGGGACATCAGCGATGTTGGCTGGAATGCGGTGTTGCTTGCATAACTTCCATATTTGTGTCGAGGCGGCTGGATCATCAACAGCGACAAGAACCATATCAGGGGGGCCATTGCTTGGGGGCAACGTCTCGAGATCTGAAGGTTGGAAGACGCGGTCTACATGGGTAACCTCGTTGTTGGCAATTCGATGGCGTACTTCGGGATTGAGCCCCGAAGATGGACTCACGACGGTAACATTGGCGTCGGCGTTAAGGACGTTGAAGATGCGGCCAGCCGCGACCTACAGTTGATTAGAAGAATATCTCTTTGTAGTTGGATATTGGGCAAACAACTCACCTCACCGCCACCCACGACCAGGACGTGCTTGTTCTTGACCTGCCAGGCCAGAATCAAGCTGCCTCCGCCTCGGACTTTAGGGAACTGGCCGGTGCTTTTGCTAGCCATAATATGTATGATTTAGCTAAGCTTCAAGCTCCAACAAGAACAAGTTACTGCATGATGATGTGGGAAGAAGAGGATGGAGGTCAAGCAGGAGGCGAAAAAGGGAGGTTTATTGCGAATTAAGGCATGTTTGTTTAATTTTTAATTTTTTTGGTTTTTTATTACCTACACGTATTTCTCCGGAGAAGCTGGCATCGGAGAGGGAACGAATGATGAGCATCTAGAGCTTTGATACGGTGTGATTAAAAAAATTGTGATGACGAAGAGGTGCCAAGCGGAGTTGTGGATAAGGTATTGGATTGGTACAAAGTTCCATCAATGCTCTAGCGCCCTGTCGATAAGGTTGATAAGTATAGTATAGTGGGGGTTAGCTGTTTGATAAGGTGGAGTTCCAACTTTGGAACCTTGGAACCGCTAGGAACTCCACTGTAGGACTTCCCATTCCGCGGCTTAGAGGTACCTACATCCTACCTACATGTATCCACAGAGAACTTGTGGACATCGAGTGTTCCAAGCACGTTCTGGCTAACATCAAATTGGTCAAAGCCTAACCTTAGAAATGTGCAAACATGAATACATACATTAGCGCGCCTGTATGGCACCCCGAAATCGTCCTAGGGACCTTGTATTTGCATAAGACTATCTCGAAAATTTAATATTATCTCGATATTATTACCAAAAGCTGACAGGATCCTTGGGATTATTGCATACAGGAAATAGTCTTACCTTTTAAGACAATATCTTCTTGGAATGGCTCTTTAATCTAATACGATCCCACAACGATTGTGGCTTCGAAATGATTTCAACCGATCGATCAGCTATCAGCTAATAGCTAATGGCTAATGGCTAATGGCTAATGACCAATACCTAAGGTTAGCTATCGGCTACTGGTAATTTGAATGGATACCTTAGGTGCCCGTTTGAGCCGTTTGATTGCACCTGTATTTGATTGCAGCTGTGGTTGTAGCTGTAATTACACCTGCACCTCCCCGTACAGCTCCTTATATACTGAAACAACGGCGACAGCTTCAGTAATTTCGTAAGCGCTGTAGTGTAGTCAATAAGCCAGTAGATCCGTAGCTGTAATCTCATATCCTAAGGTCCCTGATTCGAATCGTGACAAGTGTTGTTGTTGTTGTTGAATTTCGAGTGTTGATTTTCAAGTAATTCAAATAAAAAATATATTATATCGCATATATGTATATGGGGGAGATACTTTTGCATATATGTATATGCGGAAGATATTTTTGCATATATGTGTATATATGTGCCTATACCCTAATATGATCTTATACCCTGATATGATTTCAGGATTTGATTTGATCTTGAAATTTTAATAGCATTAATACCCTAGTATAATCTTATACCCCAACATAATCTTAGGATTTGATTGGATCTTAATTTTTCAATATCATTATATACTCAAAATGCAATAGGTCAAAACATGTTTAAGTGACAATGTTCAGCTAAAAGGATGTTGAAATTTGGCAACGATCTCTAAGACCGTATCCAGCTGCCACCTCGGCGCGCTAATGTATGTATGTACCTACATCCTACATTGTAAGTACCTTAACCTTAAAGCTACGGTACATACATGCACTAGCTGAGCACTGGTAGCATACATCCTCCATACATGTACATACCTAATATACTACAACCTTGGGAAGGATGCTGTTACATAACAGGGTTAGCGGTAACAACAGCCTTGCCGCCCCTCGTAAATTAATTCTACATGTTTCTTCTGCCTTGCGACGCTTCCTCTCCAACTACAAATTACAAACTACAAACTACAAACTAACAACATTCAATACGCACTACAAAATCAATGTCGAAGTCGCGAATGCGAACCACGAATTACGAATTGCTGAAACATACCCGATGCGCAGATGGGATTCTATTCCCCATTACAGAACACAGTTGCTCACTCCAGATTCTGATTTCAACAATTCAACGTCTTTTCCAACAGCTCCGAAGTTAGCAGCAGGTGTGACGGCGGAAATTCTAGCTCCTCATGGCTTTGCGAATACAAGTATCCTAGGAAAAACTCCAACATGTCCGGTCGCAAACTTGGCGGAGGGAGGATACTGGGTAGTGGAAAGGGGCTTGCCCCTCCAGCTCCTCTAGCCATCCAGAGGGAACGAGCTACGAGCCCGTCCGCCCCGTCCGACAGTACCTTGTCCATTGGCTCTCCTGCTACGTCTATATCCCCTGGTACTAGCCCGTTACCCGACTTTTCACAAGATTTAACCTCCAATATTAGCCTTGGGGGCCCGAGCAGTGGCGGCCAACTAGGTTCCAAACTCGTGTGTCCCATATGTGACGAGGAGATGATGACCCTGTTACAATTGAACCGCCATATCGATGATGCGCATCAGGAGCTGCCTGAATTCGAGCAGGATGAGGTCAAGTCCTGGATAGACAAACAGGTTCTTAAAGCCAAGAAGTTTCAACCGCTCTCCCTAATCAACCAGAAGCTTCGCGGCCTCGAAGTCTTCGAGTCCAATGAATCACCCCCGCTTCCAGTCCCCGTCTCCGGAAGGACAAATAGGGCTCCTCTTCCCGATCTACCTCTAGATCCAGACGATATAATTGCAAAATCTCATTGGCAACGGCAGGGTCCGAATGATCTATGTACCGATCCGGCCTGTGGGAAAAGGCTGGGAGCTGTCAATGGTAGCATAAACTGCAGGCAGTGCGGGAGGTTATTTTGCGAGGAGCATACCATGTACCAGATGAAGCTGTCAAGATCGGCGCAACACGAACCAGTGAGGGGCTACTGGTATAGGGTGTGTGAAACGTGTTACAAGTCAAGAGAAGGATATAATGATCACAACGGATTGATAAGGGATCATATGCAAGATTTCGCGGCAATACGCAGGAAGAAGGTTGATAGACAGACACTCGAGATATCACGACTAGAAAAAAGGCTGACAAAGTTGACCCAATTACTCGCCCACCCGCCCGAAGAAGCTGGAGCAAGCGGTGGTACAAGTTTACTCTCTCCTTTAGCTGCGCAGAGGAATCAGCGGAAGGTCATCGAGCAATCAGTTGTGACGTGGGAAGATGACGGCAAAATTGCTAAATGTCCATTTTGTCAGCAGGAATTTTCTTGGACATTCAGGAGGCACCATTGCCGGATATGCGGACGCGTCGTATGCGCAGATCCTCAGACTGCGTGTTCGTCCGAGGTAGGCCTAGACGTTACGAACCCGATCGTATCCGCGTCCGAGAAGCCGGGCGGAGGTGGCTCAATAAGTGTTGATATTCGGATGTGTCGGGATTGCAAATTCACCATTTTCTCTAAGCGGGATTTCCTGGAATCCATCGTGCGCAAACCGCCTGACCAACGGGCCTACGAGACCCTAAAGCAATTTGAACGTGGCATTCAGCTCTTGTTGCCAACCTTCCAAAGGGCTCTATTACCGCTGCAAGACGAGAACAACCCCCCAAGTCACGCTCAGATCCAGGAGGCCTCTAAGATGAGGAAGCGGCTTACGGACAGCTTCACTAAATACGACGTAGCGGCGCGGCGAATCCGCGATATGAAGACGGACAGTCCGACGCAGAAGCAGTTGCAGAAGGCCATCCATCAAGCAGCATCCTCGTTCCTTCACATGCATATGCTACCGCTTAAAAATCTACCACGGATGCTAAAGCATAACAGCTCTAGCTCTAGCTCTTCAAGAAACCGCCTTCTCGCTAACGGCCATGTAGCGAGCCCGCTGCGTAACGGCAGCGACATACTCGAGACGGCCAGCCAGACGAGCGAGACTAGCACGGTGGTGTCGGCACTGGAGACAGAAGAGAAAGAGCTGCGGGAGCGCTTGATTGTACTAGAGGAGCAGAAGTACATGGTTCAAACCATGATCAGCGGTGCGCATGGCGCCCGGCGGTTTGAGGAGGTCAGCGCCCTCACACGGAACGTTGAGGAGCTGGATATAGAGATTGAAAGTGTGAGGACCAAGGTTGCAGCTGTCGAAGAGAAATGGCAGGGCTTATATGCGAGTGGCTCTGGGCTGGTCTCTTGACGAGTTGTTTCGCAGCGCATGGGTCTATCCAGTCTCGAGGGTAACAGATGGCGATGGCTTTAGTCTAGATAATAGTGAAACCGCGGAAGTGGGATCCTGCATCATAGAAGCAGCCACGTGCAAGGCGCTTCCTATTGTATAAATCTCAAGTATTGCATGGCATGGCGTTGGTTGGTATAAGCTATCTGGTATCTTAGGTATCTTCGAAAGCGACATCGTCTTAAGAAGAATTGGAATGCGAGCAAGACGTTAACATTTATCTTCGGATTTTACAATATTCGGTGTCAGGTAAACATATGTCTACCGATATATAATTGAGATACAATTAATACTTTTCATGAATGAGAAGTAGTCAACTATCAACTTCTCTATTTAATTGAACCAATTGATTCCTCTGTACCCGGTGCAAGAGGCAATGTATGATATTCCCAAATCATTTCCAAGGTTCACATACTGTACATTAAATGTAAGATACACATTGGTTACTAGGTATATCTTCAACAGGTTGTAAGGCATCTATTCTACGATATTTAATGTACAGTAAATGTACTTAAAGATGACCAAGCAGCTGGTCTCTTTGGCGACTGCAACAGCGCAGACCGCAAGTAACGTTCCCTGATGTCATTGCTTTCGGGCCAGACTTTGACGAGACGATAGTCGGCGGGAAGGTCGGTTGAATCCCACGGCAACGCAATGTATGGGTCACCGAAGCGGTCCCAAAGCACCTCGCTCCTAGGTGTCAGTTCCTCAATATTACGATCGCCTAATTCTTGATTATACGCGTCGAGCATGAGCAGGGGCAATCGAGTAAGCATTTGTTCCTCGGGTTGTTCGCGACTGAATGAGAGCATACTCAATAGTATTGCCCCTGCAACCTGAAGGGTCCTTCTGCCTCCCCGAGCCATACCTACACAAAGTCGAGGTGTGGGGATAGCGACCGGAAGAGGAGGCATAAGCTGAGGATCGTATGTCCACCCCAACTCGTCAGTATCGTCGTTGACGTCCTCGACAATAAATGTGCCAGGATGTCCTCCGCTCTCCGAAATGGCCATCTCCTCGAATGGCAGATTAAAGCTGCAGTTTTCGAAGGAGAGGCAGAGAACATCGTCGGCGCGTACCCGGACCGTCCGATATTCTAGCGGTTCCGGTTCCGGTTCCGGTTCCGTGCTTGTCTCTACATCGCTCAAGGTGAACGGTGTCAAACGCCTTACCTGGCCGTCGCCTGCCCTCACAAATAAGCCGCGGCGAGGACGCGTCAGAGTGATAGTAGCTACCTCGAACCGCGAAAGAGCACAAATATTACGGGCCTCGCGGCAAACGTGGCGGAGGGTCTCGCGGGCTTGCCACGCAGATGCGTCGTACTCAGCAACAGCCTCGTCGTCATCATCGATGGACAGACGGCGCAGGTCAAGGTATAGCCAAGGAGGTGAAGTGCTCCGGTTAGCTCCAGGATGGTCATTGGGGATACAATGCACATTAAAGAAATTGATTCCGGGATGAGGAAGCGCGGTGCGCCAAATCTGATACCGGATCTCGGGTGGGAGCTCAGGAAACTTCGTGAAGACAGCCCCAGAAATAGAGGACTCAGAAGATGAAGACGGTGATGAGGCCACCGACGTTTCGTCTTCACCTAAATTGTTACTCGGAGGTGATGCCATTTATATTAAGTACGTCTAGTAGGGCGGTTAGTACAGAATATTTATGTGTTTTCGATGAATGGGTGTATACAAAGAGCCTTGTAAGTTTAGATTGAAATTTTATATGGGTGAAGTTCAGCTCATGAAGAAGATCAAGATAGACTTGGAAAAAGGGGATGAAGAAGTTGATATTTGATCTGACTTGAACCAATGACGGTAGAGTTAAAGCGATCCAATCCAATGGATATTAATAGCTGGAGCCTACCGTACATGTAGGTACTGTGCCCCGCACTTAACCATTGGATGTAGGTATTCGCGGGATGGCGGACTGGACCCCACGGCTCGGAGGGCCCCCACAAGCGTAGTAACATCTCCACCTAGAGAGGTACCTACCGTACTTACGGTACATCCGTACACAGGTGGAGGTAGAGTCAATACATACATACGGTATGTACCTTACCTCATGTATGTACTCGACGGGGACTGTGCGACGCGCAATTCATCCAACCACACGCGTCTCTCGCTCTTACGGCCCAAATCAATCCGTTCTACTAAGATAAGAATAAGACTACATGTAGACTCAGTTGTGCTGAGACGCGACGAACACGCAACAACACACTTAGCTATACGAGATTCCAGGACGTTTTCAACTCTTTAACAGCTTCCCATTCTACAAGTTGTTTAATCTATTTAGGTCTTAGAGAAAAGTTTCTCTTTAACATAAAGTAGAAGATATCCACCAATGTCGCCGCGAAGACGAAAGCGTAACGAGGCAGCATCGCCGTCGCCTTCATCCGACCCAGAACCCTCGCCTCGAGGTTCCTCTACCCCTCCTGCCTCTCCCAGTGCTATTTCATCCCACGACGACTCAGAACCGCCGCGATTCTTCAACACGACCTTCACCACCTACCGAATATCCCCGTTGTACGTTGGCAAGCAGACTCTGACGCCTGCGCGACTACAAGTCTTATCGCGACGTCTACGAGATGCGCTCGTCGGTGACGTAGTGCGCGGCGTGCAGGTCGGTTTAGAGAGCGACAACGCGGCACTAGGGCGCACTGGCGCGCTTTACGCCGTGGACTGGCGATGGGTCGGGGCTGAACGTATATTAGGGCCTAGGAGAAGCGATAGGCGTGAGGGCAGCGTGGAGTTAGGGAATGATGCTAGTGGAAACAACGAGCGGCCGGGGAGTACGAGGAGGCGCTTGTTATGCATAGAATTGAGGTATGAGAACGCGAGGTTCGCCGCTATGCTCTTGCCTGATCTAGCCGAAGATGACGATTCTCCGGCGTCTAACTACCCGCCTTCGTGGACGTGGCAAACGAATGATAGCGGCACGGTAGATCGTACCGCATTCATACATCTGCCACTACTTATATTCCGGATGCCTGCGCCTCTGAAATCCGTTCTCGTTGATTTCCTCTCTAGCACTTTCGACTGCCGCATCCATCCCCTTGCGCTAGGTACGCGGACACTCATCGATAGCTGGGAAACCTGGCTTTCAAATAATAATTTTATAAACGGGAGGCGGGCGCTAGGTAAGGATGCCCTTATTACACTAGGCTTCCACATCGAGCCGCCTGAGCCGAAGTCTCAAGGCTCGAGTGGGAATGACGATGGAGAAGGTGAAGTGAAGGACCAAAGCCAGAAGCACCCAGAGCCTCTGCATATAGGTTTAAAAACCATCGATATCACCATTCCTGCTGTGGACGTGCACCGATTCCTGCGCGTAGGGGAGAAGCTCAACGAGCAGACCCCAACAACAAATACGAAAAAGAGGAAAGCAGACTCAAAAACCACCTTGTCAGACGAGCAGCAAAGCAGAAGACGGCGGAAGCTCGCAGGCGGCAGGGACGAAGAGGGTTGGGGATGGCGGAGTCAAGCCCACGATAATAATGAGGGACAACAACCCGAGACGACCGGGCAGCCCTTCACCGAAGCCCTAGCCGTATACATGTGGCACCATCTTGGATTAGATATGTTCCACCCCGGGGTCCGCGTCCAGCGAGTCGCGTGCGACGGATTTGCGCTCTCGGAGGGGAGATTAAAAGTATTCGCCTCTGGTGGAAGCGCTCGCGGGCGCGAGGGCGATGACGAGGAATCAGCTGTGTGGAAGCTAATGCGAGACCTAGTATGGAAAGCCCGAGGTAACATGGGTTGGGGCACGGATACAATAGCAAGGATAACGGTGCAGTAAGAAGAGCACAGGCTATGCCCACAAAAGGCAGATTAGAAGCTTTGAATACTGAATACTTTGGCGCATGAGTTAATATTGCGTGCCGGGATGTAAAGTGCCAAATCAGGAGGGCATGATTGGATTGGTGGTTCAATGGACGGACGATACCCTTTTTATGCATTCTTGAACACTAAATCGAATGAAATATTGAAATTATCGGGTATCTATTAAGCTCGTTGTCTTCCATTGCTATGAATTTGTCTCTAAACCAAGTGTCCATGCAAATGCGTAAACTACCTCAGACTAGGCCTAACAAACGCCTCACAGGAAAGCAACTTGTGGTCGAGAGATAGCTAGCAAGTGGAAGCCATCGAGATGAAGAGGCTCATCATATATACCTCTGAGAAGGCTGACCGGCCCGTTCCTTGCGACCTGTAGGGCTCGGCTATATACAGTCGGTCGCGGATGATGCTAGACGTGAAATCATGACAGACCTCCCTAAACCGCACAATGGCTATCATCAAGTGAGACCTCCCAGTCTCGATGTCGAGAATATGCAGAATGCTAAAATGCCCACCTGCATCATACAAAACTTGATCCACACTCACACCTACGCCCAAAATCCATCAACACCTCATTACTGCACACTGTCAACACCGCCAAGAAACCTTCGTATTCGGCCGATCTCCAACTCGCCTTTCTCGCTTTCTACAGCGCGCAACAAACCGTCTATGACGGCATCAACTTCATTCTCGGGAACACCAGTACAGAGCGAAACAACCCGCCGGTACTTGAGTTCAACATCTCTGCTGCGGCCCTTGAATAAACCTACGCTCTTCCTCATAGCATCAGTCCTACTTCTAAATGCCTGAATGCGAGAGCGGAGGACCGCAGGACTAGGTAACAGCGCGGCATTTGGTCCGTCTCCTCCCGCTGGCTCCAATGCCGCCGTGAGCTCCGCCTCCCAGGAGTTGTTCGCGTCTACTCGGCCGTAACTTTGCTCTAGCTGCAACATGCGCTTCTGTTCCTCACTATAGCCCCGGCTAAGATTGCTTATTTTCTGACGTGTAAGAGACTGTGACTTGGCCGCTGCTGTTAGTGTCTCCAGTTGACGTCGCGCATCGCCTAGCTGGGTAGATGTCGTCCGTAAGGAGGCATGAAGAGAATCAACATCCTGTTGCTTCTTCTTAAGCTCCGAGTGGAAGCTAGTAGAGGTTTCGCTTAGGAGATGCGTAATAGCTAGGCGAGGTTAGAAGCAACTCAATAATCGAGGACAGATTCGCTATAAACTCACAGGTGATTATGTCGGCACTACTCTCCCGGGTCTTCTGGCTACTGCTGACAACGTTCGTCTTGTCGGCTGCAACTAGGTCACCATTCACCCCGTCCTCGCCAATAACACCACCCACTCCAAAGTCAACAGGTCTGAGACCTGCATTGTTAGCAATACTAGGATCGGCACCCACTTCAAGTAATTGCGAAATGATACTTCTGTTACAAATTCGTGCCGCAATATTGAGAGCGGTATCGCCAGACTTATCCTGTGCATTCACGATCTCGCTCATAAATCGTCCAATGCCCATTTTCTGTTGACTCGAATTGCCATTAGCCGCTGTATTTTGGCTACTCGGCGCACTTCCCTGTCTCACAACCCACTCAAGAAGACTTTCGAGATAGATTCGACTTGAATGGCTCCTACCCTTCACAGCACTCGAGACGGCTATATGATGTAGAACAGTTCGACCTTTTTTATCTCGAACATCGATAGTCGCGCCCAACACGTCGAGTAATTCAGAAAATGAGTTCTGGTCCGAATTATTAGTCACTGCCGAGGCTCTCATCAGAGCTGTTTCACCCAAAGAGTTGACACGATAAGGATTGGCGCCGGCTGCTATCAACGACCGCAGGAGAGGTATACGTGCTAACGTTGCAGCCCAGTGAAGTGCAGTATTACTTGTCGCATCTACCGGAGCATCGAAATCCGAGGGTGATAGTATCTGAAAAACTTCACTCTGCGTATAATCAGCGGCGGTGGCGTTGGCATGGAGGAAAAGACCCCTTAATAGATGACGCTTGCGATCGGCCTCGGGAGAGAAATCGAAAGGTAGGGGAGGCAGTGGTACAGCTTCGGTCTCATGGATATCAATACCAGCTTGAGAGTAGACAAAAGACTCGTTCGGTTCTGTTGGCGAGCCGGGAAAATTATTGGCGTACATATCCATAGACTGAGATCCGTATCCAAAGCTATCTGCGGGGGTAACAACTCTTTGGCGTTTTCGTGGCGGCTCATCGCCGTTGAAAATCTGTGTGTTCTGCGTCGAGTATGCCGAATCAACGTTCTGACCATAGTCAGAAGTGAAACTCTGCTGCGAGTTTCCAGGGAAGTCGTCCATGTTCTGCATTGACGACTGGCGACTAAAACTGGGTGGCCTGGTCGGCCCATTGCGACCTCTCGGGCCAGGCGAATCGAAACGAGCCTTGCTAATAGCAGCGACAGCATTGGACGCCGTGTTCGAGATATTCTTAAAGAAAGTCCCAGGCAATCCATTAGCACGCCCCTCATTGCTGGCGCTATACATGCGTTTCCTTTGCGCAGCCATTGCCTGCTCCTTGGTTGGGGTATTAAAATCTCCTCTGCCGGCGATGCCTCCGTCCTGACCCATATCATAAGTCAGGAGAGGGCGGAGTATGTCTTCGACACCATATTGGCGACATACTTCTACACCTCGCTCGAACTTGATCCAGGTGCCTTGGTATTTTCCATAGCCACCTTGAACCTTCTCATGTTCGCCAGTCTGAATCTCCTTTTCTAGGATCTTCGTCCTCTTCCCCTTATCAATGTTGGCAACCTTCAGGATCTGTGTGGCATTCAACCAACTATCTTCACGCCGGCGCATGACAGCGACTCCATTAACCTCCATCTCGTATACGTCTGTGCCAGAATAGACAGCCTAAGATACGAAGAGTTAGTATTATACCAGGTTAACTTTCAAGTGGGTATAGTTTAAGGCGGTCTAAGGTGTCTAACCGAATAAATCTGAGGTCCATCATGATCTTGTCCGTGACCATTGCCTAATCTCATATTGGAATCGGAAAATTGCCGGTATGGTTGGCTTGGCTGGCTCATGGTAAAGGATTGCTGTGACGAGGGTTGCGATTGGGACATCTTGACGTCGTCTAGAGCAACGTCTAAGCTGCTGGCACTGTTATCAAGGGATGGCGGAAATTGCGAAGCCGATGGTACAGCAGAGGAGTACCGCTGGGATTGGAAGTTCGGCGGCGCTTGTAGGGGGTGACGAGATGGCCTGGTTAGTAGTGTGCTGGATGTCGATATTATGATGACGCGAAAGAGCGGTTGTGGCCGAGGCCATCAGCGGATTGGGAGCTAGATTCGAGGCGTGCAGAATTCCGGGGCTTTTTACTGAGATTAAGAAGGGAAAAAAAAAAGGGTTCCGCCGTGAATGCTTAGATCGTCCTAGGGGTATAAATGCGCCAGTAGTGTTAAAGGGACATTTGTGCATCGACTAATTAGATGTCGGTTGTTTAGTAAGAGTTCACGATTCGTAGTCGAATGTAGAGATATATGACCCAATGAAGGGCAGCAGAGAATGAATTGGGTTGAGTTGATAGTGTACAGTCGGCAGCGGACCCAGTTGTAATAACGACTGTAATAAAAACTTGGTGGCGCTGCACAAAGAATATAATAGGGTTATTCCAACCCCCGGGTGGTAGATTAGAAAAATAGAAGGATGGGCTGCGAGGATATACTGATGTGATGCGAAATGATAGCGACAATGACAGTAAAACAGTGACAGTAATAGTCGGTGATGGTGGTGGTGACGGTGGTGATGACGGTGAACACGGGATCGGATCTTGCAAGACGCGCTTTCGCAATCAATTTCCATGGATCAATGATCAAATCTCGCGACGATCTTATTAATTCCCGTTCCAGACTCCGAGGTCTCGAAACTGGAATTCAATTAAAAGGTAGGAATTAGGAATAGTGCCGCCGATGCGCGAATGGCGAGCATAAATGGACGTGTCAGTTTCGTGTATTTGCTGAAAGTCGTGACTCGTGGCAGAGAGGGGGGGGGAGAGAAATACACTATACACACTTTGGATCCATAATATGTGCGGTATGTATATGTATGTAAGTACCTAAAGGGTGTAAGAGGCGTAAGGGTACATCCATACGTAACAGTAGCGGGGAGGGGCCTTAGGCGAGACACGCGCAGCAGCTATCGAAAATTTAAGTGAAATAAAAACACGCGACGCACAGACCCTCCCATCTTTCATACCTACATATTATGTAAAGTGAGGGGAGGGGGAGGAATACCCGATTTGGACACACTACAGAAGCTTACATATGTACATACATGTATGTAGTGGAGGGGTTTGTAATAAGTACCTTTCTGATAAGTTGATCTTCAATTTTTAATTTTCAAGCTTCATCAATCTTCCCAAGATCCGACAGTGATGCCCTTACAAATTCCCCATCCAAACACTCCGCTACATCTATATCGACATCTTTTACGAGAAGCTACTTATCTTCCTCCTCTCTGCCAACCATGGATAACTCAGCGCATCCAAGCTCGCTTTCGCGATTGTCGTCATAAAGAAAAACCAAAGCTCTATATCAAAGATGCCCACCACTACCTACGCTACCTCCGCTCCGCAAACGCCGGTCATGTTCAACGAATGCTACGTCTATGCTACCTAGCAGCAGGAAGGATCGGTAAACGGCGCCGTTTACTAGGCCGATCCGAACTAGCCAACAGCCCTCCTACGAGTTCTACCGAACTAGACAAGAAGATCAGACTTGCCAGTGGTAAACAGCGACAGCCTGACTGGCTAGACAATTGGTCTATCGACAAGATCAAAGCAGTCGCACATTCACAATCCAACGAACAAGCCAAATATTGGCCTTACCAGATGCGCCGCATCATCGATCCGAGTCGAGTCCTCCCCACCGAGAACTGTTTTGGTCGCCCTCTATCCCAGAAATTGGCACGGAATAAGTTGAAGAAACATTGGGCGGCAATTCTTCATCGATTAATGCCACCGCTACCCCGAGGAGAATGGGATCAGTTAGGCGCTATGACTAGAGGCGAAGCCGATCCTCAGCACTACAATATCCCCACGAGGAGGCCCGTCGCACAATCGCGTTTTACAAGTTCAGACGCCAAGCCAGCCTGGTCAGATTTCGTGACTAAACCAGTACGATCGATGGAGAGAAAAAACTCCCGGAAGATGAAGAGCCTTAGTGGAGGTGAAGATGAAGATCCCCGGGGCCATGGTCGGGCCATTGGCACCCGAGTACTAGGCCGAAGAAAACTACGCCGCAGTATATATGGGCGCGTCTGGCAAGCATCGCCGATAGTGGATAAGAATCCTCACTCGGGGAACTGGTCCGTCACTTGGGGCAGTGGCGAGAGCGCGGTGTCTCGCCCTAGCAGAAAGGACCTACAGTTCTTCCAAGGTATTAACCAAGCTGGTCTGCCCATACGGTCTACCCCTTGACCTTGGGTGTCCTCGTACAGACGTATTCCGCCCATAACGATACTCTCTCGACGGAAGCAGGCCGTGGCTAGATGGGTATGGGTATTCTCGGACAGAGTTGTTCAGTCTAGCAAGCTAGCTAATTTTGTCAAATTCTCGCGATCAACCCGCATTCCAACCCACTCATCCATCGCCTTGGCTCCGATCGATTCATAGAACTTGATGCTCGGCTCATTCCACTTTAGCACGCTCCACTCAAGTCTACCACCGTTTATAGCGACGACTTCCTTTGCCAACTCGACAAGAAGCTTCTTTCCATACCCCTTCTTTCGTTCCGTCTCTCGAACAAACAGGTCTTCGAGATAGATACCCGCTTTCGCTCGCCACGTACTATAATTATAAAAGTACAATGCCATACCAGCCGGTTTGCCTTCCTCATTGAAGAGAAGAAGACACCGCGCAGGTCTAGACGGTGATGTTGGTTCAGTATTCGGAGCGGTGGAGGTCGACTCTACATTATCGGGCGCGAAGGCTATGGTGGAGAGAAGCGTAGCTTCAGTTGCTTCCACGGCGTCAAGTTCATGCTCGTAATCAGCCAACTCTCGAATTAACTGAATAATCGTTGATACATCTACCCAATATGATATAGTTAGCATTTGTTTCATTGGCAACATAAAAGTATATATTTAAGCTGGCAATCACGCAAGGTACCTTCTCGGCGAGCATGGCGAACTTTGCAGGGTGCTGGTGCCATTGCGAATCTTCAGTCTGATGAGGTGATCTCTAATACAATGCGGATGGACCTCCAGCACGAATTGCCCCTTCGCATTGGCTAAATATATCAGGTACCTTAAGTAGGTAAGTATCAGTGATGTCAGGTTACGCCCTTCGTGTGGGCGTGGAAGCGAGATGCAGGGCGCTATAGAGGGTGAAACCCCGAATTTCGGGAATCCAAATCCACTAATATTCCCCACAGCGCATACAATTTTGGGGGCCGTCGAATATCTGGAGTGGATCCATCATGGGAATCGAATGTGTACTATGTTAGGTACCTAACCTATAGGTACCATGTACCTAAAATAACCTTGTCGTCTTTTTTGAGATCTCAGATGTGAGCCGCATACATATATCAGATTCGCTTCAACTCAACAAGCTGAATATTATTTTAGAATCAGCCACCGAACAGAACATTGAATTCACAACCCGTTCTTGGCAGTGGTCTGTCAGTAAATGTCACCCAAGTCGTCATAACTTCTCCAAAGGCTCATTTTCCTGCGTCATTCCGAAGGATACATACTTTAAAACATGTCAAAAGTGCCTCATTGGAAGGCCTACACTAATATTCTAAACTGCCTACATGTACCAAGGCACACCCGTAGCAATGCTTCTATAAGGAACAGCAACCCGCTAAAATTTGAAAAAAAAAATTTGTAAGTTACCTGTAGGTACCTAGTGAGGCTTGGTTCTTCTGGTATCATGAAATCAACTAATGACAAGATCTATCAATATCAAATTCTATATACTACAACTAAGGGATATACGACTAAGCTTAAAGCTCTTCGAGATCATTCTTCTTTCATTTACATCCGAATAGAATGGCTATGATAATCAGGTAATTGGCTAAATATAAGGCTACACATCCTAGGGTGCATGCATTAGTTTAGGAAGATATCTAGAGCTCTACGCAACAAGAGAACAAGCACTCCCTAACGCTGGGACAAAGGTATTCTTGCGGGATAATGAATTATCTTTCTAGAGTCTAGATATTGTTGTAGTTATAATTTCAACATTTACATCCTTATCTACCTCCTATCTACCCACACGGAATACCTCTAATATTCGGATATCAAGTTACCTAATGCGCAATAGGTTTATTAAAGTTATTATATCCAGCATATAATTCGAACATTACCATTTTGATTTCGAAATCGTCAAAATAGCAAAAATGATTCGGGGCTAGTTAATGCCCCCCTAAATCATCGATATGATATCCTGGGCAAGCGGGAGCTTGTCACGTCAGACAGGGTCTGTATGTCGTGATCCACCACCTCGAACCCTTCTCGCCAATCACGAAACTGAAGGCCGCTGTAGCTTCGGCTTGATCTCTGAAACCATCCATGAATGTGTTAAGTCAGTTATCACTATTATGATGCCATGGACTAAGGTAGCGGGTCTCCTTAATATGCTTTACAGTTTAATCCCCAAACTATCTACCTTGGCTATCTACCCAGGAAGTCAGGTAGATTGATTCGAAGAATCCTCAGTATTCACTTCTTTCCAGCTCAATTGCAATTGCCTTTGCTAAAATGGCTGAGAAGAAGACCGTGGATGATGTTGCAGGAGCTGATTCTGGTGTGTCTGACTCTGAAACCGCTGGATCCCAGATTAATGAAGTTGCACTGTTGAGGAAGCTGGACTTACGACTCTTGCCTGCGGTTGGAGTTTTGTATCTTCTATCTTTTCTTGACCGAAGCAATGGTAACTTCTACTATTCCTTTTCCAATATTCCAAATAAGATATATGTTTACTAATTCGTGTTATAGTCGGCAACGCTCGTATCGAGGGTCTTCTTAATGATGTTCATATGAGTATGTATGCCTCCCAAGCTGGCAATTGAGCTTTTGCTAATCTCTTCAAATGATAGCCGGGAATCAGTATCTTACAGGATTGACTCTCTATTTCGTGGGATACGTACTATTCGAGGTAGATTCTAGGCGATGGATACAACGTCTCATGCAACAGCATACTAATGAAATGTTAGATCCCTTGCAACATCATACTTAAGCGCACAACACCTCGTATTTGGTTACCAACATTGACAATAATATGGGGTGTCGTGGCGACATTGACTGGCATAGTCCACAATCTAGCAGGCTTCCTCGTGAGCAGATTCTTTCTTGGTGTTGGTAAGTTCATATCATCCTAATATCCTTCCTATCCCTATACGGCTGACATCTTCATAGTACGTAATAATCTTTCTTATAACTGTGTTCGCCTGGCTGCTATATCTCCTCGGTTGTCGTGTCATATGTTAACATGCAGTAGACGGAAAGCGGTTTATTCCCCGGAGTGGTATTCTATTTCTCTATGTGGTATAAGAGGCGAGAGCGACAATATCGCATCTCCTTATTTTTTAGCGCCGCATCCCTAGCTGGTGCGTTCGGTGGCATCTTGGCTTATGTTCGTATAGCCTGAATCTAGCCCAGAGAATCTTGATCGCTAAATTCGAATATAGGGTATTGGGAGAATGAGCGGGGTTGTGTGGGAAAATGGCTGGCGTTGGATCTTCATATTGGTTGGCCCTTTTCATCCCCGTGTCTGTACAATGACAGAAATTCTGACTGATCCGGCTAGGAGGGTATCCTTACAGTTGTGGTAGCGGCCGCAGCATATGGCTTCATTCACAACTACCCAGACACCTCAAAGTTCCTAAGCGAAAACGAACGAAAGTTCATCCACCAGCGTCTAGCAGCGGATAGCGACGCGACACACGACGAGCGATTTTCTTGGGCAGCCGTGGTTGAAGCGCTAAAGGATCCAAACTGCTGGCTCTATGGGTTAGGATTCCACACCATGAGCTTGCCTCTGTATACATTATCCCTCTTCCTGGTATGTAATGCCGTAGAAATAATCATATATATACCTGGGTACCTAGGTGTATAGCGGCTAATCGTATTCGACAGCCAACCATTATCGCCAACCTAGGTTATACGGCAGCAACAGCACAGCTGCTAACCGTACCTCCTTATGCCTTTGCATTCGTAACGACTGTCTCTATAGCTGTTCTTTCAGAGAGACTTGGTCAAAGAGCAATCTTTATTGGCGGCTCTGCTATTTTCGCCGCTATCGGTTACGCAATTCTATTAAGCAATACTGATCCAGTGGGCAGGCCCGGGGTCAGTTACGTCGGCGTCTTCTTTTCTGCAGGTGGTATCTATCCGGCTACTGCTCTCGTATTGTCATGGCCCGCTATCAACGTGTCAGGCCAGACCAAGCGAGCCATCGCGAATGCTATGCAAATCAGCATCGGAAACTTAGGCGCCGTATTGGGCACCCAACTGTACCGCGCTACTGATGGACCAAGATTTATCGTAGGCCACTCTCTTGCCCTTGCGTATCTAGTCGCCAACGCAGTGGTTGTGTCAATTTTGGGTATAAGACTGAAGAGAGAGAATCAGAGACGGCAGGCAATTGCTGAAGAGATAAAGCACGTAGGAGAGGTTGTTGACTGGCGGGGAGATTCAGACCCGAGGTGGCGCTTTGAATATTGATGAGGTTTCAAGCATACCTATGAAGATATTATTCGCGGAAAGATCTAGGCCGGCTCACTCTGTTAAGATGCTGAAACCCTAGTGTAAAGGGCGGAGCCGATCGCCCGCTCTGAATAATATACAAATTATGACAGGATATCCCTCAATGTGTGTAGATATAATACAAGATGGGTGCTATGCATTACCCGAAATCTTCTCCTGTTGAAGAAAGCTAGGAGCCAATGCCTTGCTGTCCTCTATTTGCCGTCAAGACCAGCTAGTCGTCTGAACGCTGAATTCTCCAGTATTGGGAACTCGCCTATCATCTGGATATCCTTCGCCTTCAACTGGTCCTTGTACCGCCCCATGGCCATCTCGGTCAGAAATTTTCCAAGTTCATATGTAGGGCTCCAATAAGACTGGGCTGCGCATCTGATTGCGGGACCCAAGAGCGTAGTTGAAGCCCTAATCGGTAGAGTCTGGACTGGAATATAGGGCTTGATAGCATCATGCTTTGCGGCGTCAATAAACGCAGGGCGGACTGAACTTGCGTGAAAAAGTGGATTTGTTTTGCGCATCTCTGCTAACGCTAACTCTGTCTCGCCTTTTACCCGAGCAAATATAGCGGCGAACATGCCGGGCTGCGTTGTGGCGCCTCCCCCTGAGACATAAACAAAGTTAAAAGGCTCTTGTTCTGGTGGCAAAGTTTGGAAGGCCCTCGACGCCGCCAAGGCGTAGTCTTTGGTGATCTTGACATATTCCCTATGTAAAACGTCAATAACTCGAACGTCCGACCCCATATCCCTTACTTACTCTTTGCCAACCTGCGTCTGGCTTATACCTAGAGCCCATACACACCCCGTGGCTCCCTTAAGCTGCGAGAGCAGCTCAGAATCATACTTCTCGAAGTCCTTGTGTATTATGACATTAACGCGGGAGTCCTTGACGTCTTCGGCCATCTGAACTGGTCGCCGACTAAGAATGGAAATTTTGGTGACGTCCTTCATCTTGATCATGGCATCGAGGACACCGGAGCCTACAAGGCCGGTTGCTCCTGTAAGGATGAGATGCATGCTAACAAAAAATGATTTGTTCTTAGAGGGGAAGGGAAAGATGTCAGGGATAAACGTGGTTATCAGTTGAGATATATGGATGAATCTTAGTTGTCATGGAGTTTAGAAGAGGGCGATTCAGGTTTAAATAGCACAAATTTATCGCCTTAGCTTTGATAGCAGAGTACTCTGGCATGCTATGTGTTTCTATGAAGAAGAGGTATGACTTGAAGTATGAACGGGGCCAATTTTCATGCGGTCAGACCGAATATCCTAATTTTCAGCCCTATGAATGCGGCTAGGAGCTGACGCCAGCGGCCTGCACAATAGGTATTCTTCTAGGCTACCCAGGGGTGTCGTAGGCAGATCTACCAACGCCGTTTGGTTGGAGATTGTAGCTGTGGAGTGAACCGTACGGGAGTAAACGGACTTAGTGTACATTAGCAACTAGCAGTGCATTAATCCCGCCGACGCCGTCTGCAGCCGGGGCACTAGAGACGTGGAACGCACTGTTAACCCCGATGGGGCCAATTCCGGACTCCGCGGGTTGGCTTAGGCACGCAAAATTGCTACGAATTTTAATAATAAATCGACCATCGATCTCAAAGACATATCGGCCATGTTGCATCTGGGAGATGGTATATGAACTATGAACCCTAGCATTTATAAGTGGAAACGAATATGGCATAATGTTTTTTTCTTCGAAGGATGCTGATCATATGACAGCGTCTGTCAATACCGTAACTGTAGTAGACCGTATGGTAGCAGCGAACGTAACGCATAAATCAAATCAGGTTCGTTCTCAACTCATATCGCACATTTGCTTGTCGATGGCATTATGTGCATGTCGTAGCAATCTATCTGGCTCAGAATCATGGTATATAATTCGTACAACTGCCCGCTATGGAAGCCACCGGCATCATCAAATTAAAATGCATTAATACGGAGAGGTATATCGTATGCGAGGAGAGCTAGAAGTAGTTTCTGAATTGGTAAATCGGGCTGATTAGGTCCAGTGCCCGTTCTGTCAAGAATTATTGGCTTATACATACATAGGTACCTACCTGTCGTTCATACCAACCACCTTCAGCTTATTCCAATATATTAAGCTTCGACCTGTCACAAACGGGAAGCAGTCCAAAAGGTTACATGTGTTACCGCACCATTCCCTCGTAACTCACCGGCGTGGTAAACCAAAAGAAGGTGGTCTAATCTACCCTGGCGATAAACGGAGAGGGATTCCTGGTTTCGATACAGAGAACCAAGGTACATTAGCGTTGGTAACATGAGGCTCCAGCTTGGGTGCGCCGATCATTTAAACCCTGCTTCTTAGCTACATGACAAGGGGCAGAAGCGAAGAAAGGCGATATGACGAGATCTTGTCTTCAGCCCCAAACCTCAACGATTTTGAAATGCTTTGGCCTTACGATAAAACGCAAGGTGGTGTTCACGGACTTGGTTACTCCGATAGGGAGCTGGCAACATGTAAGCTTTGCCAAGCCATTTGCTAACGCAGGTGATTGGAGTCTGTGCTTCCGTCCCTTTGGATACATCGGGGTGTGTGTGGCGCTTGTCTAGTAATGCAAGTTTGAAGAATTCGCTTTTTAGCGTATGTAAGAGCTGGTAGCCTTACTACGCAAAAGGAAGGCTGTTGCGAGCCCTTAAACACCAACTTCACACGACCAATCTGAAACCAACATTGTGTGACAGCTAGTGTCCTTATCAGCAAGAGTCCATGTAAGCTCGCTGCGACTGGAAGTTTGGCAGGTTAGAGATATCCGATTGTCAGCTCAGCCGCCGCCGCGTGACCGATTCAGCCCCGAATGCCAGAGCTAAGTGACCACGGGACCAGCTGCTGCCTTCTATACTTTAGCCTGGTTGGTATTATTGCGGATTCTATGGCTCAACTGAGTATTAGACTACGCTTATACATATTAATACGAGCTTTATAAGTTGTCGTTCTATGCTTTAGAGTGCATTTGTTTCTTTGAGATAGGCAATGTCGATCACAGTACATCGACGAGCGGACTGGGGATCTCCCTGACTGTGACCCGTAAGGCCAGATCGGGAATGTGTCAAGTAAGCAGCCAGGCGAGGCGTGATTACAGTATCCTGACTAACTTTGGTTGGCTATGAGGCCAATCGATCGGCGAGATTTGGTTAATAAGTAGCATTGCCTAGAAAAGTTGGAAAGATCTTGCAGGACTTAGTAATTCTAGAAGACCAGTGCGTAGAATTCTCGAACTGGATGGGACAATGTGATGTAAGGGAATCCTGGTTCCCGCATCACACTTACTACCGATCAAATACCTAGGGATGTGGTAATGATAGCAAGAGCTGGTTCGTTCCAATTTGTTCCCAATAAAGCATAGTTTTTTTTATTTCCTTTCTTTTTCGTTTCCGATCGCGGGATATGAAGGGAGCGGCAGAGCTAAGTACTACATACATACCTAGAGAGGCTGAGTGCCTTAACAATATAATACGATTATTAGCCATCACGTGATAATTTCTCCATCAAATAACGGCCTCCTTGTTCCCTCGATTCCCTACTCCAAAAGGCTCCGAAAGCACTCCAAAGTTGGTCCATACTCATTGTACATACCATACCACCCCCCCCCCCCCTTGACAAGCTTGAACAAAAGAAGGAAGAAAAAAAAAGGTGCGGGGCCAAGACACTTCTGCCGAACCCAACAACCTTGCAGTCTCCAACGACTCCGCGACAAAACTCACCGGAGATTAAGAACGCTTGGTACTGTATTAGACGCACCTAGTCTTTTACATCGTCATACATTCACTAAAAATCTATGGCCTCCTCCCATCTGCCGTGTCTCCATATCGGATCGAATGGCGCCGAAATCAGATACTGATACGAGAGATGAGGAGCGCCTTGCCGCATGCTTCAACTGTAAGAAATCTAAGCTGAAATGCGTCCGCCCGAGCGGGTCCTCCACTTGTACGCGATGCACTCAGCGCTCAATCCAGTGTTCGGCACCACTATTTCATGTGGGCCGACATAAGGGAGTAAAGAAGTGAGTTGTGACCGCTGTTTTTGAGATTTCGCATATAGTTGGCTCACTGTTTCCGGCAGCAAGCATTCGGGACTAGAGAAAGCTGTCTTTCAGATAGAGCAGGCATTGAGAAGGTCACACGCCGGCGCTATCGATCAGGTACAAACGGCAGAACAAGCTACTGAATTAAGATTTCTGCTCGAAAGGAGCAGAGAACTCTTAAGTGGTGACAATGGCCTTCCGCGGCGCATATCAACCCAGAATGGATTGGAACACGAACAGGCTTCTTCTCTGTCTCCCCAGCAGACCTCAACCTCAATGGGGACATCACCCTCACAAACCTGTTCGCGTGATGATCCAGCAGTACATCCAAAAGTCGAAGAAGATCAATTAAGTCTAGACGATGCCGAGAACCCACTACAGCTGCTTGCCCGGACATCTGAATTACTGTCGTCTATAACGCCGCAGACACAAGGGAATGGAGCAGGCCGGTTTCCTTCTAAATCCGCGCCTAGCCGTGGTATGGGCGGAGAAGGCGATGACCTCCAAAGGTTCTTTGGGCGTTTCCAAGCTCGGCTAGATGTTGGCGAAGACCTCGACCCTATTGAGTTAGGCCTAATCTCTCACGCGGAGGCCGAGGCACTATTCGCTTAGTATGATCATACCTGCTTCATATCTATAGGACGATCGATACTAACCACTGCCGACTTAGTTTCTATGAAAAGCTTTCACATACACGATGGGGCATTGACCCTGTCATACATACAGTAGAATTCGTTCGAAGTCGATCGGCCTTTTTATTGACTTCGATAGCTGCAGCTTCAGCGTTGTTCTCCCCGTCTATGGAATCGTTATATAAAAGGCTTGCGAATCATCGGCAGAAGCTCGCAAGCCTCGTCATGGCGAAGCGCTACAAGTCTGTAGAAATCATCTTGGCATTCATGGTCAATATACCATGGATCTCGGCTGGCGAGCACTGGGCCGATGACGAGACCTCCACCTACCTGTCCATGGCCTTGACAATCGCTTTAGACTTATCCCTAAATAAGATTATTCTGCCTTCATCCACGGAACCTCGGAGCCCGAGAGAAACCATCGCCACGTCTGATTGTATATCTGGCCGAAAAGCGCTTGGAATTGATGGTTTCCATGACGTCGACCCGGACTCTCCAAGAGGTCGGAGGCTCTTAAGAAGAAGGGAACGAACGTGGTTGTCTCTGTTCGTTCTTGAAAGAGGGTAATGGAACCCCTACTCCCAACCAGAAACTAGCCAGCCAATTGACGTTTTCCTTTGCAGCGTTTGCCTCGCAAGAGGGAGGAATTACGTTCTACCAATGTCGCCGCTCATCGAGAACTGTGATCAGTGGCATATGAGCGAATTAGCAGATAGGTGGGATGGTTCGATTGTGTCAGTTGCGGTTCTAAGAAGAGATCTGGTATTATCCACCACTATTCAGGCGCAAATGGTGTCATTAGGGCTAATTGAGTACCTACAGACGAACATAATTACAAAAGTAAGGGCTATATGCGATAGCTACCTTGTTAACGGTAACAGCGAATCATCCGTTGTCGATAGGTCTGGTTCCCTAATACTCATAACCAAAGAATGTGCTGACAAAGAAACGACAGAGTTAAAAGCGAAATCACCCTTTTCTTCGACAGATGGTATCAAACTTGGCCTGTACAATTAGGCGACCGCGAGCGTAAGTCTTGCCATGAATGGGTAGTATTGTCTCCTTGCTAAGTTAACCCAGAACTCTCATTGCCTCCGTATGTTGAGATACTTGCATCTCATACACGGCTATCTCTATATAGCTCTGTCATCAATCACGGGACTGCTCCCGTGGGAGCTCGGCACTTCTTCCGTGCCGCTGGACTTTCATCTGCGTTGAATGTCTTGCGAGTGGCCGTCCAAGGCGAGGGCCAGCTAAGGTCGATGCCAAACAACACGGCCATTATGATATCCTTCGCCGCGTGTTTCGCACTCAGGGTTAGTACAGTCGCTGACGGCCGAGGTTCTAGTCTAGCTCCTAGCATCAGAGCCTTAATAGCGGAAACTACGGATGTACTGGAAAGGATAGGATCAACGCCGATTCAACGAAAGGGGCTTTCTTGTCTGTTCGCTGGACAACTGAGGCAAATACTAAAGTACGCGTCACGGACTTCGGAGACTTCCCAGCCTCTCCCGGAGCCGAACGGAGATGTGACGAAGAACACCCCTATTTATACTGATATAAATGCTGTTCACATGGCAAACCACCATGGCGCTATACAAATACCGGTCCCGGCTACAAATTTACCAACGGACTACCTGTTATTCTCAACCATGTCCAACGAAAACCAGTTAGACGAGGCTATCCACAGTACTGACATTGGGCTCAATGTACTATGGGAAGACTTCCAGTTTCATAGCGCCGACTTGGACTGGATGGATTGGTCCACGTTCGGAACGTAAAATGTACAATGTTATGTCTTATGGAGTAATGGCACGGCACTTTGGCGTTGGTGGATCAAGGGGAGCATTCACGCGGTGTTGGATATGATTGAATGATCTTTGGATAATTTCGGTTCAATGCATTGTTAGGTAGTATATGCCAGCTCCATCATCTCTGATATGTCTTAAACAGAGAGAAGAAAAAAAAAGGTTACACTCCATTAGGACCCTTCTTGCAGGAGATACTACGATGGGTTGCAAGCCATACCCCGATGAAAGAAATAGATGTCTTACCCACGACTTTAAAGAATGTTTACTAAAAGCACGACATAGCGTTCCACTTAGTATGAGCTTCTAGAATGGCGTTCGAAAGATTGCCACGATGCAGCATTGGAAGCAAGATATCACCCATTGCTACGGTAGTATGCCTGCGCAATATGATGGACAACACCCATCACCGCCGACAGGGGTGTAATCGTTGGGGCCAAGCCAATATATCATAAGGACCCTGAAATTGTGAGATATCTCGATTGGGCATAGTTATTGGCCAGGCGTAAAACCAGCAGCTTTCTTCCTTGCATTCCAGTCGTACACACCCTTCAAAACTTATCATGTGGTAACATCGACAAATAACACTGTTGGTCAGCCTCGAGCTATTTTGACTCTGGGCATGCGTGTTGGGTCTAGTAATGGCTCGGGGCTTTGCTTGTCTAGGTCAAAGAACCATCGGTGATATATCAAACTCCGCAACTAGTACATGTCCCCCGCAGCTCTCCGCGCTGCTAACGTTAGTATCTTGATTAGTCGTGAAGATCATTTGGCTTACTCTCTTCCCAAGACAAAAAGCTGTACCCCACACCCCGACTTGGAGGGATTCAACAGCTTGCCGGACCCCTGGCTGCCTGGTACCCCCAACCCCCGTACACGACAACCACTAATGTAGTAATCTAAATCCCCCGCAACCTGACTGGGTACTCTCTCTCTCTCTCTCTGGCGGTGGCCAGTTTTCTCATATCAAAGACCCTAGCTCCCTCCCATATTTAGTCGTTGGTCAAAAATGCTTTAAAGGCTGGTTTGTACGGTGTGCTAACAACAGAACAACACATCCGACCCCCTCCTTTTACCCTTTGCCTTTCGTTGTTCTGTTCCTTGGCCACGACTCGAAGGGAAAGAATAAAAGTTGCATAATGTCGTCCTCAGAGTCCGGCGATGTAAATAAGCCGACAGTGGAGGAGTTGGAGAAGGGGAGCGTTGTGCAGGTCAGCTCTACCGAAAAGAACTTGACGCGTAAGGTTCTGTGGAAGCTTGACACCAGGTTCCGTCTAACCATTCCTTTTCGCATTCATTCCATTCCGATCTTCAATAATTGAAGGGAATATGAAAGCACGCAACGATAGGATCTAACCGTGAGGAATTAGAATCCTTCCTGTTCTCGCTGTCCTGTTTCTCTGTTCGTTCCTGGACAGGACCAACGTAGGAAATGCCCGGCTGTACAATCTAGAGGAAGACATCGGTATCACAGACCACCAATACGATCAAGGTCTCGCCGTTTTCTACGCGACCTATATCCTGAGTGAAATCCCGAGTAACTTGATTCTCAAGAAACTCACCCCCCAGGTTTGGTTACCATGCTTGACCTTCCTCTGGGGCGTCTCGGCCATGTGTCTTGGATTCGTCCAGAATTTCGCTGGTTTCATTGGCGTTCGCGCGCTGCTCGGGTTAGTTCATTCTTCCAGCTTCTGCGACACTGCCACCACAGTTTCAGTCTCGAATATTCATGTAATCTGCTGCTTAAAGAGCTGTTTGCTGACCTTGAGCATCCCAGATTGACTGAAGGTGGCCTGCTGCCAGGAATCGTATGTAAATTGACCGCGCCATAGCATAACGTAGGTAACTTACAACTGTTACAGGTTCTGTATTTATCAACTATTTATACGAGAGGTGAACTCGCCCTGCGAATCGGTGTTTTTTACACCGCCGCCTCGTTGTCGGGTGCCTTCGGAGGTATGTGTTCCCCTCTGTATCATGGTGCGATACATCGTCGTACGACATCGTGTTTGACAAGATCCTAGGCTTGCTGGCTCGTGGCATAGCTGAAATAGGTACCCGAGGTGGTCTCAATAGATGGAGATGGATCTTTGTGATTGAGGGTCTATTTGTGAGCTGTTCCCAAATACCTAATCAGTATGATATGATGATCAAATACTTACATTGTTTTTAAAGACGGCCCTCGTCGGCATTGCTGCTTATTTCCTCCTCCCTAACGGTGCAGGTTCGGCCAAGTTTCTTACACCCGAGGAGCGTCAGTTCGCCGTAAGCCGTCTGAGTGCGGGCAGCGGCCACGGCGATGGCAACCATCGCGAAAAGTACGTTTTACTCCACTGCTTTTTATGTTATTTCATACCGTGTTGACATCTTTCCAGGGAGGCATCTGAGAGATTCTCGTGGACCGAAGTGGCCCGTGGCGTCTTCAGCGCGCAGACCTGGCTTACGGCTTCTGCGTATTTCGGCATCCTCAGTGGACTGTACAGTTTCGGGCTCTTCGTAAGTAGCAGTGCTCGTTTTTTCCTCTTAAAGTTGCGGCCCTAATGGACAATCGTTAGCTTCCTACGATTATTGCGGGCTTGGGATATACCGCGAACGAGGCTCAACTGTGGTCCGTCATTCCTTATGCAGTGGCTTCTGTGATTACAGGTATGCACACAATACCATGCTCTGATGTCTTTAATATGAAACTCACGACGAATAGTATGCACCGCGTTCCTTTCAGACCGATTCCGCGTTAGAGGACTTGTCATGCTATGCTCCTTGCCGCTAGCGATTATCGGGTACGGTGTGATCGCGAACACAAACAGCAACAAAGTCAAGTATGGGATGACCTTCCTTATGGCTACTGGTCTTTACAGTAGCGTGCCGCCTGTCCTCGGTTGGCTCTCGAATGTAAGTCTCATCTCACCGACACCCACATGGAACTGTAGATATCTTGCAGGCCTTCCCCAAGTCGCACAGCATCAATCTACAATTGCTCTTGGTATCGTCCACATGCTGACAATGAACGGCAGAATTCTGCTGGTCACTACAAGCGCGCCACGACGAGCGCCTTGCAGCTTGCGATTGCTAATTGCGGTGGTTTCGTCGCCGTCTTCATATACCCGAAGTCTCAGGGACCAGCGTACCATCAAGGCCATACTATTATCCTAGGACTTCTGTGTGTTGGGTGGTTCTTGTAAGTGCTCTAGTCTTTCGGTCGACCTGCCCAAAAGACTTCTAGTCGTCTAACAATCTACCAGTATTCTTCTGAATTCGTTATACTGCTGGAAGATTAACCGGGATAAGGCGAATGGCAAGTACGATAAGTACCGCGGGTACGGTGATGACCGTGACCCATTATTCAAATTGGTACTATAGCCTATCAACATCTTGAGTGCAGTAGAATGGGAGTTGGCGTGCTTGTGTTTTACCAGGGGGATAATGAAACAGATATGATGGAACTCTACAAGAATTAGATCGAATTAACTTACTTGACAGTAAGTAGGATGGGAAGGATGGTCGTTTTCAGTCCTTCACTTACTGTATTCAGACGAATACACAGACGGCTTCATGAAGCGCATTATACCAAGATCTCTCCGGGATGTGTGTGAGGTAGGCTAGCGACAAGAACATCAGTATATAGAACTGGGGCGGAGGCTCTTCCTGGGAGTTTTGAACGTTTTCAAGTGTAATCGACGAATAAAACATTCAACCATAGTCTTCCTCAAAGCTCAAGTATTGGTTTGTAGCCGACTGCTTCGCGGCTTAGACCGAAGGCATGCACTTGAAATCCGACATTACCCTTGTGGCCTTGGATGGCCGATTCTTATATACATTTTGATAATCTATGAGTCTGCGAGAATAGCACACGATGCTCTGATGAGCATGTGTTACCGGCACCACAAGTATTTCCCGAAGACTGAAGGCTAAGACCAATGGACTAATGGATGGTACCCTGGTCAACATTTGGACCCTTTGACTGCCTTTGTTCCTGGATTAGCGGCATAATACAGTGGGCTGCAACTAAAACCAGCCGCTGTCACTAGGACACTCTAGCTGCGAAGTCGGTGGTTCAAGAATCCCCGAATCTTCCAGGGTCCATTACCGCGGCACACTTTCGGGATCTTTATGGCGACATTTCCACTGAAATTATGGGCTAATGTACCTAGAATGCCCGCCCCTACACTTACATGTAGTTCTCTCGGCGGACAGGTACCTATTTAGGTACCTTTAATTCACAAGCTAATGACGTCGGGTTCGTCCGTGTTCGCTACAAATCGTTTAAGAGGACGAAACGCGACAGTAGGACATACGATATTCTAGGTGCTTGTGGCGACGAGCGGAGATCATTAAGCCGAGAGGTGTCAGAGACCAATTATCTCTTTGCTGAACCCATTCCATCTTCCCTCAATCTCATTCTTTGCGAGTAGAGACAAGATGTCAAAACTCTCAGACACCGTCAAGGCGCTCATCAATGCCAGCCATGCAAGGCCGGGCTATACTCCCTCATCGGCAGGCGTGCAGACGGCGCTGACGAGGTTCGCGAACGACGCGGCCGGGAAGAAAGTCGGGCTACCGGCCTGGGTAACACTGTCGGTAAGTAAAAACCCGAATATGTGTCTTTCAGACTTCATTTCACCAGCCTACATGAAGATGGCCAAGGAAATAAGTACGGCCAGGGAAAAATAATAAAATGAATGAACAAGTAACTGAACACTGACGCTCAAGCCCTCCAGACGGCGGTCTCAGCGACATTAAATTGCCCCGAGGCCATGACACAGATTTTCCACTTAGCCAACTCAACCCCAACACCGAATGAGCGACGCACTCCCGTGCAGAACGCCGAGCTGATCCGCGAAGTTGGTCTAAAGTGCATCTCATTTAACGGCATCCCGCGGAGCATCAACACACTGGGCGCATTCCGCAACAGCCTGCCTGACGATGTTGGGTCCCAGCTGAGCACGACGCCGACGCGCGAGCTGACGCCTTCTAATTTGGAGATTCGCAAGAAAGATGGCCTGGCCCTCTGGGATAGCGTCTATGTCGGCTTCGAGCGCAAGTTGCTCGATAAGCTAGCCCATTCACATCCTGACCTGCCCGTGCACATCCTCAACGGTCATTATTCTAATCTGCTGTCGAACCCGCGTGGTGTAGCGCAACCGGCAAAGGTCGGCCGCGTGCTTACATCGCTCGTAGCTATCGCATGTCTACGCACACAGACCGGCGTTGGGCCGCAGGTTGTCTCGCACATCTTCGGATTACGCAAGGCCTATGACAATGGCGATGCGCATGCCGAGGGCGAAGAGCCTGTTGAGGGTGGTCCGTGGTTAGCTACTGAGGACGGCAACATCTGGATACTAGAGAATATTGATAAGTTGATTAACGTGATTAGCGGTGGCAAAGGCACTACATTTGCACCTGGTCTACGGCCTAAGTTATAAGTTTAGAGACGTGATGAACCAGTGAATAGAATATCAATTCATGGGTGGATGGGATATATATACCTAACAACCTCAACCACAAGTCGATATAATTGCCTGTATCTCACTTAGATAGATGAGAAACTGGGTAAACATCTCGGTTGTGCAGTTAGGATAAATCAAGTAGATTAGAAGACAACGCTAGATTTATATATTCAAAATATGCTAATACCCATTCCCATAAACAGCGATGCTTAGTTCTATATACAATCAACATATCCCCCTGACACGAAACCGGTCTTATCCCACCTTATTACATCTAGTCTTATTATCTCATCTCTAAAGTCTAGAATGTCTTTAGATCATCCGCGACTACGAAGGTGGCATCGGTCTTGGCCTTGACGGTCTCGACATCAACGCCCTCAGCAACCTCTGTGAGCGTCAGGCCGCCCTTGACGCGGTCGACCTGGAAGACTGCAAGGTCCGTAATTATCGTGCTCACGACACCTTTGCCAGTAAGCGGCAGTTGGCAATCTTGTACAATCTTGCTGCGGCCCTTTTTATCAACGTGCTCCGTGGCCACGACAATCTTTGTCTGGTCCGGGTTTGAAACGAGATCCATGGCACCACCCATTCCCTTAAACACGCGCCCGGGAATCATGTAGTTAGCCAGATCGCCCGATGCTGACACCTGGAAGGCGCCTAGAATCGACACGTCAACGTGACCACCGCGAATCATGCCAAATGACTCGGCCGAGTCAAATGTCGAGGCTCCAGGTAGTAGTGTCACCGTTTCCTTGCCTGCATTAATCAGATCTGGATCGGCATCCGCCTCTGTCGCAGGGTACGGGCCCATGCCAAGAATACCATTCTCAGACTGCAGCCAGACCTTCGCGTCGTCGGGCAGATACGAAGCTGCCAGTGTCGGGATACCGACGCCCAAGTTGACGTAGTAGCCGTCGTGTAATTCTTTCGCGGCGCGCCGAGCGATGCGGTTACGAGCGTCAAGTGTATTAGGCTTGCCTGACTCCTCTTTAGGTGGCGCTATCTTGAGCACCTCGAAGTTCTTGGGCGCTGTGGCGGGCACGATGCGGTCGATGAAGATGCCCGGTAGGTCGACTACGTCCGGGTCGATTGACCCAATAGGCACGATGTTCTCGGCTTCGACGATGGCAATTCGCGCTGCTTTGGCCATGAGACCCGCATATGTCTTTGTCGTGTATCTACGGAAAAGGCGCGTATGAATATCGCATGCCGTGTGGAGGTGAAGGTTTAAGCCGACTTACTTGAAAGCACAGTTGCCAGCTTCGTCTACCTTCCATGCTCGCAGAATCGCCACGTCACCAGGAAGTGCCGTCTCCATGATGTACGACTTGCCGTTGAAGATTCTCGTCTCCTTTGGCTTGCCCTTCTCAAGGATAGCTTCGGGAGTAAACCTCACGGGTATTTCACCAGTCTCAACAAACGTCTTCCCACCTGTTGCGGTATAGAAGGCGGGGATACCAGCCCCAGCTGCCCTCAGCTTCTCGGCCAATGTGCCTTGCGGGCATAGCTCGACAGCTATCTTTCCCGTCAAGTACTGTTGCTCAAGTTCCTTGTTTGACCCCAAATACGAGAGTATGATACGACCTAGTCGACCGTCCCTTGTAAGCAGAGCTAAGCCATGGTCGCCTTTGCCTGCATTATTCGAGACTGCTGTAAGGTTCTTGAGACCTTTCCTGTGGATGGCTTGGATGAGGGTTTCTGCGCGCACTCACGGTCAGCTCACTGTCAATATCTTCCTTTCTTAAATTGCTTGAAAAATGATCAAGTAAACCGGTTATTTTGTTTCATACGTACCAGCAACACCGCACAATCCAAAACCAGCGCTCAAGACCACGTCGCCGTCCTTTAGGTCCGCAATGGCCTCATCTGCAGACTTGAATACCTTAGAACCGCCTCGGGCTTTCAATGGCGCTTCAGTAGAGTAGTACCGGTATGACCGAGGGAGAAATGGCGAGAATCTGGAGCTGGTGGTGAGCGTTGCGCGAGCGACACAATATTGCCTTTGTGCATTAGGTATTGTCAATCGATGTGAAAGCTGGATGGTTGTCCGCAGGGCCATACTCGGCGGTCGCGCCATCTTGAAGAGGGGCAGGAGGGGTATCTAAAAATATTAGGAGCTTTGAATGGTCGAGGATCGGGGTATCATCTGCGTCTGTGCAGTTAAAAAGGATGAAGTTAGGTATGTCTTCCTCTCTTCCGGTCCATCTACGAACTATCTGACCTACGGTACGAGACAATTGAATAATTGGTTAATTGGTCTTATTTTATCATGACGAAATAGGCGTTCGCCGAGGTTCGTTTTTGCTGTTACCTGGCTAATTGCTCTGGCGCTCTTGTCGGCTGTTGATTTATGCCCGTAGCGATCATCACCTTTCCTCTCCCCAATCCCGCTCTTCCGGACATCGGGTAAGCACCATGCGAGAGTGGATGACAGAGGATTGATGTCAACTTGCGGCTAACTTGCAGGGGATTATCAAATGCTCCCGTACTTGAAGAGCTAAGTTAGTTGCATGAGCCGTATACGTAGGTAGTTAGGTACCTAGGCGCGTTAGTTATTTTCGTACCTTAGGTATGTAAATACTTCAACTGTCTCAGCGTACCTTCGTATCCCTGTCAACTTAATTCGAGACAATAACCAGGGCTGTCAGCGGATGTAAGAATACAGACGACGAACTCGAAAGGCTTTGTAAAGATCCTTTGTCGTCTCACACGTGAGTAAACGCACCCCTAAACGTTTGGATTGTAGTTAATACACTAGCTAACAGCGAAAATGGGACTCCATTACCGTAATAGGAAGGCTAAAATATGAAAATAGATAAGTGTCTACGGATCTACCGTATATCCAGCCCCTGTGAAACCGTAGAAGACCCAGTTGACACTATACCAATCTCCCCCTACAATATGCTAATGCAGCGATGGAACCCGTACATTAGGTAGGCAAATAAAAATGAATATGGTTTCTGAATAACCCAAAAATTGGCTCACTCGCTCTCTAACTAACGCCCAATGCTCTCTACACGAATGCCATAGACGGCCAGCTGCTTCTGGTCAATGATGCCCTTTCCATCGAACACCCACTTGGGCTTGTTCATATTATAGGCGATTTTACACCAGTCCAGCCGCTCCTTGGGCCTATCATCGCTTGAATTTCCTGCTGTGGAATAGCCACTTGTCTGAATCAAACCACAGTCGGGACAGTCGGCCTCACATGCAGGTTCTGGCTTATAGCGGTTCAAGGGGTCACTGCCCGAGAAGAATGGTGCATGGACGGAGCGTAGCATGAATTTGTGAAGGGTCAAGATCTGCGATTCTGTCGGTCCAGTTGAATGGTACAAGAGAGGTCGAGGATCGACCTTGTTCGCCGCCGACTGGAAAACAACCTCTGGCTTCGAAGATGTCTTCCCCGGGACCTTGTTTGGAGTGGTCCGGAACTCGTCAAACTCAGTCGTGATGATGACGGCATGACTAGCATCGCAAGCCGTGTAGGGGCTCGAATAGACTTCGATTGGCCCTCCATCTTCCTTAAGCGCAGGTTGACCCGCAATGAGTTCTTTGATCTCGGCTCTGACAACCACAGGATTGCAACATGGGTCAAATATGGCAATCTCCTTAGGACCCTCATGTAGAAGTGTTTTAATAATCTCAAGCGCGGGTGATTCTCGAGTGTCGGAAGTATTGGCCTTGAATGCGTAACCGAGAAGAGTGATCTTCTTGCCCACCAGTGTGTTATTCAGGCACTGGATCACTCGCCTCGAGAACCGATCGCGCTGGTATTCATTCATCTTGACAACTTGTCGCCAATATTCGCCCACTTCATCCAGGCCAAGAGATTCAGCTAGGTATACTAGGCTGAGGATGTCCTTCTTGAAGCAGCTTCCGCCAAAACCAATACCCGCCTTCAAGAACTTGTCTCCGATTCGCGGATCGCAGCCAATAGATGCCGCTATCTCGTCCACATTTGCTCCAGTCTTCTCGCAAATTGCAGATATCGAATTGATGCTGCTAATGCGCTGCGCCAACATGGAGTTTGCGACGAGCTTAGCCAGCTCCGACGAGTAGACATTAGTGGTGATAATACGGGATCGCGGAACCCATGCTGCGTAAATGTCCGCTAAGGCTCCAGCGGCCCGTTGACCTTGTGGCGTCATCGAAGAACCGATGAGTACGCGGTCAGGGTGCATGAGATCGTTCATGGCTGTACCTGCTGCTAGAAACTCGGGATTCGAGAGAATCTCAAAGCGGACGTCAGGACGATGAACTGCCATCTGTTATAATTGTTAGCCACCCAAGGTTTATACTACTAAGTTGGCGCGTGATAAACGCAATCTCACCGTTCTCCGGACAAGATCGGATGTTCTACACGGAACAGTCGATTTTTCCACTATGATGGTCCCTGGTCGGGCGTACTGCGCAACCTCGCTAGTGACCGCCTCAAAAGCTGTCATATCAGTGGCACTCCCTGCTCCAGCACCTTTCGACTTTGTAGGTGTGTTAACTGCAATAAGGACAATATCGGCTTCGCGAATACAACGCGCCACTTGGGTCGAAAAGAATAGGTTTGGTTGCCTAGCCGGTAACTTGACCCAATTCAAATGCTCCGGGTTAGAAAAGGTCGCAAGATTCGCTTGTTCGCCATCTGTGATGACCGGATTATTGGCAAACCAGGTTTTTCTCGACCCATCGCGAGCGATACGAACAATATCACCCAATCCCGGCTCGTAGATGGGTAGGTGTTTTGAGTTCCATCTTCGGATTCGTTGCGCATTCTTATCAACGACAGTCACGCGAAGCTGTGGGTTCTGTAAGGCAATGACTGCGGCTGTGGGACCGCCTGTGTCATATTTAGCCTCGATATACGATAAATCGAATAGTCAAGGTAGATTGTGCGAGTTCGGGAAAAGTGAATTATTACGAGAGATAGATAAGGAGTCTTACCGACGTAGCCAGCACCCACACAACATATGTTGCGAATAGGGCGGGGTTTTTCCTGTGTAGATGACTTGGCCATCGTTTTCAGGCAGGCTTGCTCTAGGCCGGCGGCCAGTTCTACACTGAGCAAAGAGCTAGGCGACGACGAGATCTCATCTGGTGTGGTGGGGGCTGTAGAAGCACTATCGGCATAAACAACGCCATCTTCGGTTTCAACGACGGGCGCTTTTATGGGTTTCATAGCGGCTAGGAAAAGCCAGATTATGGCAAAACTACCTTAGGTATCCAACTGATGGCGTCTGAAAAGAATATGAGTACCTATCTACCTAAGATAGCTTGCGGCTCTAGAATTTCTAGATGGTCCTCAAGGGGACAATGCCGTTCTCCCTTGTTCGACAGGGCTCGGCTCCAAGGGTGACACGCCAACGGGATCTCGAGAAATCAATAAAGTCGCAGTCGTTTTTAAGAGCCTTCTCAAAATATGGACTTACGAGTAAGTTGCACTTTCGAAATTATTCTGCCGCGCAGGGCGACCGTAGGAGGAAAGAGATAGGCAAGTAATAAGCTGAGCGCGACTGCTTTCTCAAGGGGTTTGGAATAGGTATTATGAGCGGCAAGGAGGACAAAAAGTAGTATCAGCAGGAGAGATGAAGGCAGATTTTGAGTCTCATATAGATGAATGGAAAGAGAGATTTAGAGAGAGAAGAGGCCTGGGTGCTCTTAGATAAGAAATAAGAAGCGTCGAGCACGACAACCTCAAAACCTACCTAAGTACCACTAGAACGCCACTTGACTTTAAAAGACAATGTGTATGCAACTCTAAGCGGCTAGCCTCCTCAAGGGGAAGTCAAGGTGTATTTAGTTATTTAGTTATTTAGTATATTTACTACCCAGCCTGGTTAAAATAAATGCATGATCGCGTTGAGTTTCTACCGAGAACCTTGCTATATACGCAGGTGGCGGGTCTAGACGAGGTTAGCTCAGATCCAGGGCTCTGTTTAACTTTGTGCCACGAGCCGTCATTGTATCAGGGTTCAGTGGATGGGAGGGGGGAACTGGATAGAGGAACTCCAGGGACCTATCGCAGAGCATGTCAAGTGGCAGTCCATCAAGAAGAGATGTAGGTCTCAACAGGTCTCGAGGGATTGTATTTGCTGCTTCCACGCGTACTGTGCCAGTAGCCTAAGTACAAGTATAGTATAAGTGATCAATGTTTAGCTATACATACACACCTAGTAGGTTACCGCGATATGTCCATGTTAGGTAGTAATGGTCCTACTTGGATAAGCAAACGTGCATACATCTACCTCTTAGGATCTACCTCTTAGGTATATGGTTGAGTTTGCGCAAGATTCGTTAGAGTCTGGGTCACAATCATGTATCAAACCTTACACATACATATATCTCTTGTAATATGTAAGGTACCTCCCCTATCTACTGCAGGTAGAGAGGATCAGTTGAGGCGGGAGACTTCCCAAATATTGAAACTCTGAAGCCGACTAAGGACAGAATATCATACCTTATGTAGGTACCCATAACATTTAAAACGGACTGGACACAAGTTGATGCCGTTATCAAGTACCACTGTTTGCGTACTGTATTACGAATATGTACTTCATCTACCCACGTTAGAATTAGTAGACTCCTTCATCTTTCTCTCTTGTCTCCTGCTCCATGACATAGAGGGGGGAAAAGATGAGAAGCAAGAAAAAAAAATAGAGTTGCTCTAATGACCATACTGTTCACAAATAGATAGCCAACAGATAAGCTTATCGGACACACGAGGGTGTGATCAGGGATGCTAATTCGCAAATGAGACGGCGTGCGCCAATCTGGATAACCTCAGATAATGGGACAATGGACAAGTGTTCATGTGACGTTTGGGAAACTCTCCTAAGGGCTCAAGCCTCATCCCGTTCCCTTGTAAAACACACCTTGCAGATCTATGCTGATGGACCGTAACGTTTGTAGGACCCCGGATTCTCGTGCGGCTTGACATGTTTGAGGTGGATCCGAAGGTGTCTGGGTTAAGAAAATGTGCTGCAAACGGGTGACATAATTGGTTGCGCAGATCGGGTCCTTTTCGCGTGTGCTACTTTTAGAGCTTATCATTGGGCGATTTCTCATTGAAGATTTAGAAGATTTGAGATCAGATGGAAAACTAAAAAAGAAGGGACTGGGACCAAGATGTATACTATATGTATCTTGCATACGGTACGTGGTAGGTAGAGTTTAGGTAAGGTTAGGTCGTGCTCTATATTTTTATTTTAAAGTTGGATGGACACTTTAATTCCACATAGTTTTTTTTTTACATAGGCGCAATTATCGATTTATCTGATAGCTTTTTATTGCTCTCTCGGAGAAGCAATACGGGCATTATCTTTTCTATTACTAGGTACATACATATATCTATACCTACATCCAGCTCTCCCATAATTAATTTTGAGGTGTGTGATTTATCCAGAATTATGGTTTGATCTTGTGCCCTACCGGGACGGAGAAGAAAGGTGAATATGACCTAGAGCTACCATCCTATCAACCTCGTGAACCGCCTATAAGACCGCTGCTGATTAGGACCTACCCACACTGTCAACAATCGAGGCTACCCAACCTAAGTCGGTATCACGGGAATACTTCACGCGTCCTCTCTGTCTTTAGTAGGTGTAGTAGTACCTTATAAGTACCCGTGGGAGAATTTACCACTGTGGTAGTTGGCGATACTGATTTTGTATGCACCGCCTATTTCACCATTCAGTCGATACCTATCTCTTAGTCGCATCATACTCAGTTTCCCTTTTTATTAACTCTCTTGACTGTTAATACTACCCTTTCCTTTCCTTTCCCACTCACCCACCAAGCTACGTTTCTCTCATCGACTGCACAAGTTATTCCTGGCCGATCTTCTCAACTATAGCATCCTTCTAAAACAACTTCATATTTTCAACATACATAGAACAATATGTACGTCCCTAGATAGACGCCAGTCGGGCACGTACATTTGATACTGATAGAGTTAACAGCAATCGCAGAGAATATTCTCAACTGCGAGCTTCATTGTGGTGCTGGACACCCAGCTAAAGAAAAGCATCGGCGGTTTTGTGCCCCTCGAGGTGTTTACCTCTAATAAACCGAGTAGCGCTAATTCGAATTTCATCACTTCGACTTACCAACTCAAAAAGTCCTGTAGAGCAACAATGGGGGACGCCTCTCATAACCTGGATGTCTTTCCATCGGATCTGCGCGGTAAGCGCATCTTGCTATGCACCGAGAGTCTTGGACCTGTGAACGGTGTCTCGCGCACCACTAAAATGTTGGTTGATCAACTGCGATCCCATGGAGCTCTCGTCTCCGTGGTTGCGCCTCACAACCACACCAAAGTGAATACCTTCAATCCGATTAGCTCGTCTGATGGCGCGCATTTATACAACGAGGAAGTACGGCTCACAGGGTACCCTCTGCCATTCAATCCCGAACTTTCTGTGGCGTATCCCGTACGGCTTTCCGAACTATACAGACGAACATTCGGAGGGCCCCCAGATCTCATTTACCTTGCTAGCCCTGCCTCCTTAGGATTCCAAGTAATGCTGCAGGTACGGCAATTGACGGATGAGTCACAAGTGCCCGTCATATGCAATTTTCAGACAGACCTGGCAGGTTATTGTTCTATTCTGTTCCCCTGGCCTCTAGGCGAGTTCGCGTATCGAGTCTTCGGCTATGTACAGGGCTATCTCTTCCGTCATACGTCGGTCAAGACTATATTTTACCCAAGCAATTTTGTCAAGAGTTACTTAACCCGAGTCAACGTACCCAGCACCAAGATGGAGGTGCTCAGACGAGGCGTCGACAATAAAGGTTTCAGTCCGGCGAAGAGAAGTGAGCAACTGAGGAAAGAATGGGCACCAAATGGAGAGCCCATCTTATTCACCTGTTCGCGGTTGGCGGGAGAAAAGGGGTTCGGGTTCCTTGCGCAGGCAGCCACAGAGTTGGACAATAGGGGAATGGACTTTAAGCTTGTCATTGTTGGTGGGAATCGAAACCCGATTGTGGAACGGGAAGTCAAGGGAAGTTTCAAGCTGCTCCAGGAGAAGGGAAAGGTGATCTTTCCTGGTTTCAAGGTGGGAGAGGAACTGATGACACATTACGCCTCGGCCGACATCTTTCTCCATTGCTCCATCACAGAGACGTTTGGTCTGGTGGTTTTAGAGGCGATGGCGAGCGGCCTGCCAGTGGTAGCACGAGACGAAGGCGGACCAAGCGACATAATCGAGCATGGAAAGACAGGGTTTCTCGTCCGGCCTAGCGATCTAGATGATTTCGTTCAGAAGGTATGGATGCTCGGCCACGGCCCAACGGTCCGCGATCAATTTTCCCTAGCGGCTCGCGCGTTCGCTTGCGAAGCCACATGGGAGAGGATTAGTAATAAGGCGGCCTGGCAGATGTCCGATACCATCGCGCAATTCGAGGAAAACAAGAACATAGGTGCCTCGAATACGAAACTACCAATAATCGGCTGGCTACTCCTGAGCGTCCCCTTGCGACAGTATCTCGTTCCGCAAATTATTAAAGCGAAGTTAGCTTGGGCGCTTTCCATTATCTTCAGTCTCTGGGTGGTTGTTGGTAGCTACCTTGTCTTTGCCAATGTTGGGCATATATTCAAGACTCATAGGCCACGGGTCTCTGCTTTGATGAACTTTATAACTCGGGGATAGAGGATTTGAGGATGACGCGATCATGCACTTCCCCCTCCTAGCAGCCCTGCCGAGCATTCCTACGAGTGTTGATTTCCCCCCGGATACCATCAACTCCTTTTCCCACTTAACCTCTCGTATCCTCTCGCACCCGATTCGACCCACGTCGCTGAACTTGTTTGGCATCACTCGCATTGCGTCATTCAGTTCATGCCAACTGTACCAGCTATCAAGACGATACAGCAGCATTGTACTTGATATACGTCACACAACATACGTATCCCGATAGGATATCTAATCACAGAGTCAGCGGGTTGGATGAGTTGTTAATGTGGTTGATGTGCTTTCTGGACGAGCATGTCTCTAGATACTTTCACGGTGTTTTGAATGAAATTAGTCGGCTACAGACAAGATCATGCAAACACGACGCCCAAGACGTCTTTCGTGTTTATTACCTGAGCAAACTCTTCATTCAAACTCGCAAGATTCACTCTGTGCACTGTTTCAGCGTCGAAGCCTCCCTTCGCAAACGTCGCGCATGCATCACCGACGAGAATGATATCGCCTTCGTCAAGTTCACCAGTCAAGCTTATCGTAGACACAACTCGTAAATTGTTCGCCATTCGTGTAGTCGTACTGACGCAGTGATCCGTCGTCAGGCCGACGATGATGAGTTGTCTAACTCCTTGGCTTTTGAGGTAGGCTTCTAATTCGGTGCCGATGAAGGACGAGTTGACGTTCTTGATGAAGATTGCTTCACCGGGCTCTGGTCGTGCGAATGATTGCGGCTGTACCGCCTTAACAAGCTTGCCGTTTATTTCGAGCTGGGCACTGGGATGAAGCGCCGAGTCTTTGTAAATGCTATGGTGATGGACGTGGCAGACAACCACCCTGTTTGATACTGCTCCCGCGTCTCCGCCCTGCTTCGTATTGTGTTCCCGTGCCGCTTGTAGAAGTAGTGCGATGTTCTCCTCGCATTCCGGCGTGCTGCGAGCGGTACCCCAATGCGTCGGGTGTTGGAAGCCATTCTGAACATCAATGATAATCAGGGCTGTCTTCGCGTCGTTGATTGGCTTCATTTTCTTCTAGACGTTTCGTATCCTAATTGGCTCTAGAGATAAGTCACACTCAACAGCGGTAGTCTCGAGACAATATGATAAATACCATTACTTCTCCGAGATATGTCGCGAGAAAGAGTTTCTAGATGGTGTATCTTTTATGAGTCATGGAAACCTCGAAACGGTTAATGATATCAACAATGTTTGAATTGATACCATTGTTATCATTAATTTTGTCAGCACAAGCGCAAAGCCTGGTAGACCGGCTTCGGCGTGGGGATAACACCTAAGTGACTCAGCTGGCGCGTATCGTGACGGTAGCTTCATCAAATGATAGACGAAGCATCGAATAAAAATTATCTTAAGTAGGTAGGAATGTAGGTAGGTAGGTTTATCATCCGTACCTAGAGAACGAACCATTGAGATCAGTAGTTACCTGCTTGGCATATCTCTGTCGAACTGCTGTTAATAGTAGTTGGCTCAAATTATGTACTCCTTCAATCCAAAGCAGATCGATCCAATTGCGCGTTTGCTTAAAGGATTAGAATTGGCATAGAATACGAGCCTCACTCTTTTCAAGAAATGGAGGATCAGACGAGAAGCATAATGTACAGGGCCGAGTGTACCTAGGCCGAGTACTCCCTTCATCTCCCCGAAGAATACTCAAAAATCGTCGGCACCAGCGCCCAGATCTTCGGAGTTTTAGTGTAAGCAGGTGGATTTTAGCTTCGAAATACATACATTTCCTAAAGAAATGAAAATACCTGATTCGAGGAATCACACACTATGATCAATCTTATTTTCATTCTTGGAGAAAGATTCCCTCGTAATTTAACCACAATCGTAGCTAGCTAATACAATATATAGAACTTGGTTGCTTGGTCGTGTTGCTATTCTTCGTATTTTTCATCGTTGATATGATAAAACAACGACAGACATGGGTTATGCATAATGTCTTGGGTGCAGAGTGATCCCGACGTAATTGTACCTAGCCATAGCATATGATAGGTCAGATGAGTTGATTTCAGAGGACCAACCAAGATTCTTCGGTAGCTCCCCTCGGTTCTTGGCTACCAGGGGCCTGTAACATAACCGGTAGGGGGGAGCTTGGGGGGGTTTCGAGCCTCAAAACACAGTCTAAGACGAGTTTACAGGGGTACAGGGGTCTTATTAGGGGTCTTCACGGACCTGTTACCAGCCCCCAGTGAGTTCCAAGGCCACGGCCGACTGGCTAAATTAGTCATAGTGCCACTCATTTCGTCTCATTGGCGCCGACCTCTCGAAACCTTTTCTTTCTTCAGCACTGTCGCATCATCAGGCGATCCGACAAATGTCAGAGGTATCAAAGCGTCAGAGCCAACGACAAGTGGCCCTGGGATGGCTGATCCTATGTCGTTTGCCTTACAGTTCTCGCATTGGTAGGACTTTTTATGTGCTATTCGATTCGAAAATTGTCTCTGTTCCTTTTGATGAGGACGCAGCCAGTCAAACAGAGAACGGCATTTCTTAGCCAGTCGGCTTTTGTATGTACGGCTAAACTGCGTATTATTGCCTTTATCGGGCAGGCCCTATACCTTCTTCGCATCCGATTGGCTATGCTTGCGCCGTCGTATTGCGAATCCGATTTCTTCAACGAGTCTCCACAATGGTTTTGCTTCTCGAACTTCTCCATTCTCCATGGCACCATAAGCTACTCCTGAGTCCTCGACTCCTCGTTCCAATGTCTGTGTCATGACCATGAAGTTGGCTGTCGCAGGATGCAGTATGAAAGCATGACAACGAGACAAGGGCTACAAACGCCTCGTATGCTATGTTTTAACATCTCCTGGCCGTATTGGTCGGCCACGTCTGATGTGGCATCTTGATCTGTCTGAGCCCCCCCAAGAAAATGATCGCTCGACGACCCACCGTCATGCCATTGCTAGTAATGAATTGGCCCTGGGGTTCGCCTTGGGCTGCCTTGGGGGGTTGTCTTCGTGTGGGCCCCTGGTCTCATAATATCCATTCTAAGATATCGAGCTGATATCCATCTTCTCTTCCCTCTCCTTCCCATTATTGTGCAAGCTTGGTGGTAGAACCAAACCAAACAAAACATAGCCTCCTTTCCCTCTCGTCGGGCAGGTCCCTCTTTTCTTTCTTTTTTCTTGTCCTGTCAGATCTCTTAATCTGATCGCCACTATTCGTGTCTCCGCTCAAAGCGAAGTCGAACAGCCACCGAGGACAGGTTCCATACGCTCTTTACAGACAGAATATCTTATTCAACCGCCGGCCGGCTTATTCGCGTTTAGAAGCTATATACTATATTCGAATACCTAATCTAAAGAGAAGGAGTATCGTCAAGATGGTTTGGATAACTGCTGCCTTAGCGTCGCTACTTGCCTCGTCGGCAATGGCTAGTATGGAGCCTATATTAGGAGGCATGATGCAACCCCGGGCGACGCTGCTAGAAACGAGATTAGAAGACGCAAATGACGATTCGTTACAAAGACGGCAGACTACCACAACAGCGGATGCAAATATGACACAATGGAACACAGATACTTCGGCAGCCTGTATGTCAGCGTTGTCTCAACTCGGCACAGCTTCGAATCCCTCAGGAACGGCGGTCTGCTATAATCTATTCAGTCTCGACACTAATGCTGGAACATTCATGGCCGATCTACGACTATTCCAAGTATCAACGCCCTTTGGGGATTTCGAGGGCATCCCCCCAGAAGACATCTCGGTCGGGCTTCAGTACAAAGGCGCTTCCGTCTCGCCTGTCGATCAAGGGAATCAAACTCAGACGACTACCAAGCGACAAAGCTCTACGCCTACACTGCTCCAGACCTACATGTTTGTAGGTCAAATAGACAAAGACCAGATGGCTCAACCCATGACAATGTAAGCATTAACCGCCATATTTAGTACGTTGTATCTCGAACTACGGTAACTTACGATTCAACAGGGGTGTGCTGGAAGCGTTGGTGATGCCCACCGTAACGCTGACGGGGAAGAATGCAGTTGGCCAATCAGTTAGCACGAACGTCTCCTCCAACGAAGCCGCCTTCGTTAACGGTATCTTCTCGAACGAAGTCGTCATGTCGGACTTTTCGCTTGCTTCCCTGGCAGTCGACAACATCACTGCGCAATTGCGTGAGGGTTCAGTCGCTTTCGTCTTACCTGGTGTCAATATTTTGATCTTCCCTGTCGGCTTAGTCCTCACCAGCATCTGGCTAGTAATCGGCGTTGGGTTCTACGCGTTCGGAACATACGAACGATATAACTACCGAGACATGTATAGGCGCATGAAGGCAAGAGAGGGCAAGCCCAGCTACGGTGCGAGAATATAATCAGCCACGGTATGACCAGAAAATGACTTCGCGCGCATGGCGTTTACTAGATGCCGTCGATCGGTGTGGATTAATGTTTCAACGACGGGCTGGGCATTATATTTGGGCAGCGATTTTTTAGATTACCGACTCCTTCGGGCTTGTTGATTATATTTGTTTGATACTTGTGTCTATACTATTAAGAGAGGATTGGCCTATCTAGAATTATATATAACAATTATGGGATGAAAATTGACATGTTATCCCAAAATCAACTACATCAAAAGCGTAGAATAGAACGGTTTTTTTTAATCAAGGTGATGGATTCTCCGGCTTCGAGTCCCACACGTCAGAAGCATGTAGTCTTCAGCAGTTACACGAACATGTTACCGTATTAGGATAATTCGATCCCACGCGCGGCAGTTCCTGAACTGAACGATGACGCATGTAGGGAGGAACCGAAGGATTGCAGATTCTTCCCGATTGGCTGGGGTGCACAACATCGTCTAACATCCTGGTGATTGTGTTGGTTCAACTTCCTCTAAAGAATTTTTTTGCGTACCTAGGTATTCTGCTGATCAAGACAGCAGAGCCGAAATTCGCATTCGGATTCCAACTGATCCGCATGGTCTGGTACAGAATCAACAGACCACCAGGTACTTATCTAGATAGATATTTACATAATTTACGATGGGATTCCATTATGACCCTTGGATTTTGAGAGCCGAGGGATCTCTGGAGAATAGAGTTGCTGATATCGACGAAGACAAGGAAGGCCCTTGTTTGTCTGCAAGAATCAAAACTACGAATCTGCATAAAACAAAAGAAAAAGTTCAGCATAGATATTTATCGAGACCGAATATATAGGTATTCTTGTAATTCTGTAAGACACCGAAATATAGGCACTTATAGGTGTTCCATGAATAAGGACCTAATGTTAGTTACCAGGCAATGTAGCAAAATCTCGGTACCAATGAAGTACATTTACAGCATGACATGAGGAGGAATATCGAATATGTCATGCTCCAAGCTTTAAAATCAAAACTAACGTAACGAGAAATATCTACTACAAGGTAACCTTGGGGCTATATGCACTCTTATATGTAATCTCCTTAGATTTCTAACCGAAAATCCTCTCGTTCGGTCTCTTCACCAGAGTCCCCATTATCTTTTCCAGCTCGTCTAGCAGTTCTCCCGCGACTCCAATCCAGTCTTGGAATGTGACGATCTCCAGGGTCAGGCTCTCCTTATCCGCGTCAACGAACGCCTGCACCTTCCACTCGCGCAGTGGCTCAAAATGCGGGTAAACGGTCTCGAGGCGGCAGTCCGCCCCTTCACCTCCTAACCCTAATTTGAGGTTCTCGACGTGGTATACGTCTTGATGCACTACAGAATCAAACCAGTCGACACCCTCGGCATGCCAATTTGGGACGCACTCGCGAGCGATCTCTAAAAGCCCCATACCCTCGTGCTGGGCGCTAGCAATATGTTGATGCTGCACATACTGCAGGAGATCGAGGGCCCTCCAGTCGTCCTCGAAGCGCACCCGCACAGGCACGTATTGCCACGTCGGGCCCATGACGGCATCTGCGCGCGGCAGATCGATGTTGCGGCCGGTAACGACTTCGCCGAAAACCACGTCGCGCAGCGCGAGCCGCTGAGCAAGGCATAAGGCCCAGGCAGCGGTGGGTAGCGTCGCGACCGTTATGTCTTTCAGTCGGGCAGAGATGTCGATTGTGCGGGTGAGGGCGGCGGGAGTTTTTGAGGTTAGGGGGAGATCCGGACGGAGGATTGTAAGGGAGCTGCCCTGCAGCAGGTCCCGCCAGTAGGGAATGCTGCGCGGGATGCACTTCTTGACTACATGGTATACAAATGACGAGAAAGGGACAGGGTCTGTTGTTTGCACGCCGTCATATAGAGCTGCGAGCTGGCGGATGAGTCCCGGGAGACACACCTCGTCGTACTGCGCGTGCGAGATTCGGAAGATAAGGCAGCTCTTGTTACCTTCTCCTCGGACGAACATGAATTTCACGAAGGCTGAGCCCAGAGGCATCTTTGTTTGGATATCAACGTCACATAGCTTATGGACGAACGAGTCCAAATCTCCTTCGATCTCATATTGGTCGATCGCAACCTCGAGTGTTTCAAGGATGACACCGAAGCATTTCCCAGCGTTCTCCACGAAGACAGTTCGCAGAATTTCGTTGCGAGCGACGAGTTCCTGACAACTTCTAAAGAGTCGTTCTTTGTCAACGTTTCCGTCGAGGTGGAATAGTTCGTATCGCGCGGAGTACCGGGGAAGTTGAGTCGTACCCCTGACCGCTACTTGCTGCAGCGGTCGTGCTGGCAAAATGTCCTTGATGACATAGTCGCCCTGTACGAGGCTCGGTCGGACCGTTTCAGCAATGAAAGCTTCTGTGTCTGGTACATCAAGAAGAGAAAATGGAGACGGTGGTGCTTCAACCGATTCGGCTGCCGCCTGTTTTCCTTCTCTTACGATCTTCGCCATATCGTACAGTGTTCTGTGTTTGAAAATCTCAGGCACTGTCAACTCAAGCCCCTTGACTCGAAGTTCTGACACGATCTTCATGGCTCCAATCGAGTCGCCTCCGAGTTGGAAGAAACTATCGTTTAAGCCAATCTCGCTTTCATCGATTCCTAAGATACGACTCCAAGTCTGCCGTAGACTCTTCTGCTTTGCTGAAGTGGCCGACACGCGCTTTTGTTGTGGATTAGTGGGAAGTGTTTTTACGGAGTTCGTCCGTTCAACAAAAACGATGGCGTTATTTTCGCCAAACTTGGCGAGCTTATGGGTTCTGTAAAATTGACCATCGCGATTCTGCTCAGCCCACTTAGGAGTCGGTATCAGTTCGAACTCAGGTTTGCTCGAGCTTCGTATTAAAAGTTCGCCAACAGCGCCGGGAGGAAGCAGTCGTTCTGGATCAGCCGGATCGACCACCCACGCCTCAGATACCTCGCCACCAGCTGGAAGTAAGGTAGTGAGGGTTGAGCTTTTCGCGCCGGCCTGGCTTAACTGAGTCAGCTGAGCCATATCGGCGTCGCTCAGCAGCTGAAGTTCGCCGCATTTAGCGTCTGGGTTCTCGATGAATTGTTGCGTGATCTGTCCAAGTTGATGTAACATTCTTTCCATTTGTGGACTCGTCACTGTCTTGGAATCAAAGCTCGCCATGATTAAAAACCCCTGTGGGTCCAAGGAGCACACCAACATGAGAGCATATGTGTTGAATTTAAGTGCCTCCTGAGCCGCTTCAGCATCTCCAGCAGGAACGAAGCCGTCTGCTGGTTGTTTTTCGTTAGGACCAATGGTGTCGACGTCGGTACTTGGGTGTAATACTAGTCCGGTTCTCAGCTCGCAAGCCTCTCGAGCGTCAGGACTGAGGCGCCTGATGTGCTGCAAGCCGAAATGTTCGTGGGGAATCCCAGCGACCGATTGGTCGTGAATTTCTTGCAGGTACTCCTTAACTGTCATATTAGAGTTGACGGCTACGCGGACTGGTATTGTAGCGATCATAGGTCCTTCAATCTGTTCAACTCCAGGAATCGGGGCGTTGCGGCCGGTAAGTGTCTCTCCAAATACCACGTCATTTGATGCTGTATAAGTTGAGACTAAAAGTGCCCAAGCACCACGGATAATAGTGGCAATAGTGATTCCAGTGGTGGGTTTTCCGGTTTGTACGTAATGTTCTAAGAGGGAATCGGCTTGTTGCTGGTAGCCGGAATAAGGAAGAGGAGGGAATTGTTCGCCGTTGGCCCCATCTAGTCGTTCTCGCCAATATGATTCTGACTCCTTGCGGTTCATGTTTTGAAGATAGCTGATGAAGTGCTTGAACTCTGCTGGGCGTTCAGTTGAAAGGTTATTATACGCTCGGTTGACTCGTTCAACTACTAGAGGCATAGACCATCCATCGTAGAGAGCGTGGTGCATTGTCAAGACGAAATGTGACTTTCCTGTCGATTCCTCATTAACAACTACCCCATATCTAACTAGAGGCTTGCCAAGTTGGATCGGATCGCTTCGATCCTGCACCAGATAGTCCTTAAGACTCTTCCCGGACAAGTACTTGCAATTGAAGTCATCTTTCACAACTATTTGCATTAGCCCGTAGTCGGGAACTTGGACGATTCTAGTCCGAAGGATTGCACAATCCTTGGATGCTAGCTCGAAAGCTTTTGCAAGATTCTGTACCGCCGTCTCATCCGCGAGTTCGACTACGCGCTGTGCGACATAGGCTTCGCTGACCTTAGCAGACAAAGCCATAAGACCCTCTTGCAAAGGCGTGCACGGGTAGATATCTTCGATTTCGGATGGGTCGACGTCACAGAAAGCAGCACAACCGCGCCGAGCATTCTCCTCAGACCATTGTTTACTAAGAAGGGAGAATGGCGGAACGTCAACTTTCGATTCGCTGGAACCTGGTCTTGCAACGAGGGCCATGTCGGAGAGCACCGGATTAGCAAAAATATCGGCGACTGTGAGTGCGATAGCCTGCGCTCGTGCTTGGGCTACTAGCTTCATCGCGCGAAGCGAGTCGCCTCCTAAGTTGAAGAAATTGTCATGAGCTCCAATTTCAACATCCTGACCCAGGACTTGGGTCCATAATTGGGCGAGTTTCTTCTCCATTTCAGTTGACGGCTCTTTTCTGGGGACTGTTGCGGCGGCGAATCCAGCGATGTCTTTCCTGCTTAGTGTATGTCCTAGCTCTCGGAGGCGTTTGCGATCTGTCTTTGCTGAGACTAGGAGAGGCATAACTTGAAGTGGAATATATGCAGCCGGCACCATATATATCGGTAGGTGTTCTGAGAGAGCCTTGTTCATGTCTGCGAGAGAATCAAGAACTTGGGGAGAAAGTGATCCAAGGAGAGGTTCAGATTCCGATACAAGACCTGCTCGTTCTGCAATGAATGCGACCAACGTCGGTTCGCCGGCTGGCCCGCCAGGCCTGATGACTTCGGCAGCCACACGAGTTCCCGGCGGTAGCTTATCCCGCATATTGTACTCAATCTCTGCAAGTTCAATCCGCTGGCCGCGTAATTTCACTTGTTGGTCGCCTCGGCCAACGAATATAATCGTCCCGTCCGAGTCGTATCTCACAAGGTCACCAGTCTTATATAATCGTCCTCTGCGGCCTTCGTGTTGTGGGCTCCCAGCAACAAGCCATTTTGGATCATTAATAAAAGCCATAGCCGTCCTCTCGGGATCATTCAAGTAGCCAGGTCCCACTATAGGACCTTCGACTAGAAGCTCGCCAACTGCGCCTATAGGCATCAGCTTATGGTGGTTGGAAGGGTCAACAATCCACAATGTTCCTCCGACCCCTCTGCCGATGCTGACATGTGGCTTTTCACTTTCAGCACCAACGTCGCCATTCACGGCGCAGCCGACAGTACACTCAGAAGGGCCGTATGCATTGATGACTTTGGTGTTTCGGCTCCAGGCGGCTGCGTCGCCCGCGGATATAGCCTCTCCTCCCAGCCCAAGCACCTCAAGTGAAGGTATGATGTCAGGATCTAGAACACGGGCGACGGAGGGGGTCATATGAGCCATGTTGACATTCATCTTGCGTATGGCGCCGCTGAGATCGTTTACTCGATCGGCGTCCGAGGGAATACATAGACACCCTCCAACCGATAAGGTGCAAAGCATGCAGTCGATGCAGACATCAAAGGCGTACGAGGCAAAGTCAAGGACCCGCGAGTGCGCTTGATACCCGACTATATCTGCGCGCGGGATCGCCCCGCTGGAGTAGTTCTCATGTGTTATTATGACACCTTTTGGCTTGCCCGTGCTACCGGACGTAAACTGAATATAGAGATTTGTACTCGCTGGCACGGAGGGTAAGCTCGAAGAAGTGTCATAGGTGTTGAAGTGTTCATCGGAGAGAGTTATGTGCGTTGCGTTTGGTGCGATGCGACGGCCGAGATTCTCCTGTAATTTTGACGTTACAATTGTGGTAGCGCCGGTCTGTTCAACAATGGTGCGCAATCTCCCTTCCGGCTGACTCGGATCCATCAGCGCGAACGTCCCCCCGGATTTCATCACGGCCAATACGGCCACGACGGTCCATCTGGATTTCTCAAAACATAACGGCACAATCGACCCTATCTTGACACCTAATGATACGAGGTGAGCTGCGAATTGGTCTGATTTCGAATTCACTTCTCCATATGTAAATGTTCCATCCCATGAGTGGACGGCTGGCCGACTAGGATCTTTGTTTGCTTGATCTGCCACCAGTTCATGCATGCATACCTCCAACGTTGGGGGAAGTGGTGTGTTCCAACTCCATATCTGCACCAACTGTTCTGCAGTCAAGCCATCCTCCTCAAGGTCCGTTGGCGGAGTTGTTAGGTGACTACTTAAAGCACCTTCGTCAGTGTGGACAGAGTCAGTACACGAGTTATCAGTGTCTTTCTGGGCCATTTTCGACTTTTGCGGTGGTGACTATATTCTGTTCGATGGCTAGGACTTGAAGCTCGATCTACAATTTCTCATGCGCCCAAACAGCGGACTCTCGCATAGTTTGATGGACGGGTGGACCCTAGGGACATGTTAAATGCTGTGTAAGATTGTAGAGTCTGCTGATGGTAGATTCAAATAAATTCAAGTCACCGAGTGCCTAGAACGCTAAGGGAGAAAAGAACAGAAAAGAACGCAGAGAGCACATGATGGTTCCATACCTGTCTCCATTCTTGCCGACAACGGCAACTGCTTCTTCCCACGATCTACTAGGCCAGGTACGAGAGAATGGTCACCGATGCGGCTTACTTGAAGCAACTTTCCTTTTCGGCATTAGAACGCTCGTTAACGGAGGCCGTTAGAACGGATCCAAGATGGCACCAACGCACGTCTTCTCCACAGGGGAACGGATCAGATAACTTTAAACGCATCTGATAATTTCAAAAACCTGGTTCAAGAAACAAGGAAGACTTGCGAGGGTGGAGTCTTGGCGGTATAATCGCCGCTGTAACGGTTTATAAAAAAAAAAGTTTCTAGAGCCTCGGCGGTAGGTTTTGGAAGAAGTGTATGGAGTCATGGACCGATGAGATCTCCGCACAGCTTACTGCTTTTAAGGTAAACGCCGATCATAAGTTTCCTCTTTTGCGAATCCTGCATCTGACGCCACCGAGGTCTTGGTGTGCCGTTCAAACTTCTACAACACTACGTATGTTTAGGTAGCCAAGGTACATACACAGGTGCCTTCTTACAAAATATTATAGTGTACTGAACATCCCACCCGGATGACCCGTGTAACGGTAGCGCACTAATAAGTCAGCCGATGCTTTGTTAGTTGATCCCTTAACCACCCCACGCTTTTAAGAATCACCTTGGGATGACTGTAAAAAGACGCAGACCATAATTAGGTAAAACTCGAGTCAAACACTCGGTTTAAGTTGAATCCAGACTTGATTTTGTTTACGAAGCTCTGAAAGAGCTGAAATCTGTTAAGGATCAGTACCGTACGGTAGTCATGTAGGTACCTGGTAGTTACCTGGGTAGGTACCTAGGTAGGTATGCATGCAAGATCGTACATCGGCTAGTCTGATGATCTGATGTTGGTGAAGTCCTCATCTAGAGGGGGCATTCGCATACCAAGGTAAATCGAGTATATGTATCTTTTGGGAATTGTTTGCCATATTAACACACCTTCATTTGTCAGTATCGTCTCGCCTATACGAAATAGGTAGGTTACTCGTAGGCTTCCTTATTGTATAACGGTGCATTTCCGTCTGAATGGAGTTCCCTCGCTAGTAGATTCCTCATAACTTGAGATATTGAGCACATCGAGCTGAACTTAGTATGTACTATGTACGTGTAGAAGCAACCAGGATGCCAGATCATCCGAGCATTGCATCTGGTTTGACAGGCTCATTCACAAGAACCAGGTTCATCACGTAGCTCAGTGCATTAGCCTCCGTTAGTGGATAAAAGTTTTACGTTAACGGTTCGCCGAGCATGACCACGGAGCATGTACCATCCGTGGGACGGATGACCACCGACGGAAGAGGTAAGGGAGGGTTGAGATGGGAAGTCGGCTTCCCTCGTACCTCATCTCTAATGTGTACATCATTGTCGCATGCAGGGACCAATGATTTTATCCGATCTCGGATGAGCGGCTAGGCGAAGACTCACCCCGGACGTGTCTACCAAGTATCACTTGAACATCAGGTACTTAGATCTCTTGGGGAAAGGTTCTTACATGTCCACAAATGTTGCTCTTCTCTTATCCAACATATTTCAACTTTTAACAACATAAACTGAAATATGAAAAACTTTGAGAGACGTGTTGATATATATTGAATGGGGGCTTGTGGCTATCGTTTTGACATAGATGCGATGAATACGATAGGGTGGTGTATCGTTTTTGAGTCATCCTAACGGGATGCTTGTCGAGGTGGTAATTTGTACGTAATTAGACAATGTCTGCAGCTTCAACTCACTGAACATGCCTGTTAATCAGTGGCTGCCTTATACTATGGTGGACTGTAGCTAGGGCGTTTCTAGCGCCTTTTTCTCCCACTTAGACGAACGAATTAGTGGTATGAGGGCCTCTAGGAGGGTCGGACTTTGCTCAATATTTGGCGTAAGTCTGTAGTCGGCTAAAGATACATTTGACAACCTAGTTCAATTTCTTCTCTTCTTACTACCTAAAATAAGCAAAATTTCTATCTGAGAATTGAATAATACAAGTAAGTCCTGAAGGGCTATCGTGAAGAGAAAGCATGGTCATTATGAGGCTTGCGCTTATAATTGGATTGGTTGAATTTTTAGAAGAGGGCTGCGCTGTGTTGTCAATGGATGCGCTATAAACGTTGGTTTAGGGCGCTAATAGGGGCCTGGGGAATTCATCTTGTCCCAGTTTCTTCCGATAGGGGCCACTAGTTTTTTTCGGCCATCATAAATCCTCCACCAATTCACAGCCATTAAATAACTACAAGAATAAAACGATAGCTGCGCCCATGGTATCTATCATGTGAGATAATGATACGCCATACTGGTCAAACTCGGCCGTAGTCTTCCTCTCGGTCCAATGTCTACGCCTCCGGGAGGATCACGTTCCGATAAATCTGGTCTCGTTACTGCCGGCCCCCAGAAAGGAAGAGAAGGAAGAAATTACCTCAGCTCGTTAGGCTGTCGAAGATAGGTGCGGCTGAGCTGGCCTCGATATCAATTGATGTACGCTTCGTTTCGGTTAGGTGAGCACAACATGTAAGTGATGGCTGCCAAATGTTACTTTGGTAGAGTTACAGCTGCGAAGAAACTTCGGAAGCAAGCGGCGGGAAATATCATGAACCAACAGCCAATTACCCAATAGGTAGGTAGGTACCTATTTCAACTGTGGGGTAAATGCGGCGGCGTAAGTAAGCGCCAATGACGGCCTCACTGCGGCGAGGCCGCGTCTTCAGGTGTTTCAAGTGGCAGATTTGACACAGCATGCAGTGCTAAGTAGACCCATCTCTGCCCGTTTCAGACATTTCACAGGCACGTAACTTGGACTGTGCTAGATCTAAATCTCCCCCTTCAGTAGACTTAATCGCTTTTCACCGGTAGGTAAGATTTACATCGCAGGCGTCGATATGTGCAGTACCGTGCTATCACACTCGACAGTCTGCATCAAGATTACCCCCAATGTTGCAGTTGTAAATGTTCCTCTAAAATTGTATGGGTATATACAGTTACCATGCCGGGCCCAGCAAATCTGGTGGTTCTCAGTAAATTCTCCAAGTCTACTGGACCGTATCCTGACTTATGCCCTCTATGAATGAAAGCCTCAAATAGTATATACAGTTGGTGCCCGTGGCTCACAAAACGAGTACACAGATGGCTAGATATTGCAGGGATACTTAAACGTGCTGCGCAAATCCAAGCGAGTTGTTGCCGCCGTTAAAAGCGACGAAGTTGCTCTTGAAGAAGATATCGCCGTAGACCTGTAAACCCGCTGGCGTAGCTTGTAAACCACCGAAGCAAGCTATATTTTGTTAGCATGATATCCTGATGTACGATAATGGTTTAGAAGCTTACTCTGATCATCGACTTGGGCGAAGTTGATGTCCGTGCCCTTGACGGTAGCCATGTTACCACCAACATCCAACTGAAGGTCGGGAAGTTGTGCATTGCAAGGAAACGTGAAGCCTCCCTGCTGCTCGTCATTTACGGCGCCGTCGACTTGAGCATAGTATGCTTGTGCCACAGCAGGATCGGCCAAAAGGAGGGTAGTGCCGGTGTCGGCGATTGCCTGGGCCCCGGCTGTAGAAGTCTGAGCTTGGCCACCGTCGATGGCGAACTGCTCGCTTGTAAACTGCCAGAAACCGTCGGTGGTATTGACGGGAACCCATGTCATGGCGCCTGTGAACTTGCTTGTGTCTATAGCGCCAAATTCATAGGCACCCGCTGCTTGGGCACGGAGGTCAGCAGTGAATAAGGGTTCGGCGAGGGACGACTTGACATTGTCGAAAAAGGTCTTCTGTGGCGCGGGTTGTACAGTGTTAAGCTGGCTGAAGGCGAGACCAAGTAAACCATTGTTGTTAGTATCCTCGACGAAGGATTTAGAAACTGCGGTAGCCAATTCTACAGCTTGCCCGGTGACGGTAGCACCGCCAATGTCCACAGTATCAGTGCCTACATTTCCTGCAGCACCAGATCCATCGCCGTAAGAGATCTGGAACGAAGCACCTTGCATGAGTTGAAAGGTCTTGGACTGGGTTGGATCGAAAACAGTATGGCCTTGGGTTGCCGCATTGCTGAGTTGTGTGTTGAAGACCCACAAATCAGATGAACCGGAATCAAAATCGAGGTTTAGAGTCTGTCCGCCGATGTTCACAGGGGAAAGGTACTCGACATCGTTAGCCTCAGGGGTGTTCGTCACCAGGCCGGTTCCATTAGCCGCGGATGCTGTCGCCTGACCATTGGAAGCGGCTGCACCCCCCTTGTTCTTATGGCCTTTCCCTTTCCTACGATTCTGCCTCTTTGTGATCATCTCATTCTGTTGCTGAGCAGCATTTGCAACGCCAGCTGGGATTGGCATCCGATACTTCCGGAGCGTCTTCAGGAGAGCTCGAGGGCCATTGCGGCCGGTGAAGTTCGGGTTCCGTACCCGTTCGACCTTATATACGCCTCGTTTTTGAATCCTCGTCGGTGAAGCAGAAGCTAAGGCGAGAAGCCCAAAGATGAAGAGCAACTTCGCGAAGGACTGCATTTTCCTAATATAACCCGGGAGAAAGAAAAAGGGAGAAGATATGTAATATACAGATCACCACGCCAGGTGGGTTTAAAGAGAGGAAGAAATAATTTAGAAGAAACCCTACTTCGACTGGCGATTCGACTAAGGGAAAGGTCTGACGGGCGAAGTCGAGGCTACAAAGAAAGAAGGGTGGTGAAGCTGAAAGGGCACCAACGGGAAAAGAGGGACCAAATAGAAAGGAAACAATAAAGCAACTGCAGAATAAAAGTTGTCTCAGACAACAAACTTCATAAGAGGTGAAGTATGAAATAGAAAAAGAGTAGATGAGAGCCAAGACCTCTGCTTTTGAAGTCCAGAAAAACGAAGAGAAAACAAAAAAAGGAGTGTAGGGATTAGCCCCGGCGCACCATCATTCGATCTACATGGAGATCAGAAACAAGCTCTAGCCAAGCTAGCCAAGGTCGATCATGGATGGATCATGGATTTGATGCGTCGCTTGTCTCGAGTGTTAGGTGAATGGCGGAGCTCTTGACTCGAATAGGAGCTGCGTCGTCATATTCCCAGTCGAAAATCGAAGCGAGGCCCACTAGGAATATTCTCAAGACAGATGGTGTGGCATAACCTGTGGGGGCCTGTTGTAAAACGGAAAGGCAGATTCGTAATGAAGAGCCTGACTCGTCGATAGGAAGAGGCATCTCAGTGGATGTGAAGTTCCAGGGGCTAATGCAGGGGCTTGAGCCCCATCATGTTTCTGGGGAATTGCGCCTCAACGGTGCATCCTTGGATATCTGCCGACAGAAGCCTTTAAAAAGAGCCGAATACGCGGTTCCAGCCAGAATCCCATTGTATGTACCCAGTCCCGACTGATATATGTACAATAGAGATGCTAATGCGGTGATAAGAGATGAAAAGGAATAATAATGGGTGGTTGGAAGACCAGAGTTTGAAGATACGTGATTATGTAGTGTACTAGGTAAAAACGTAAAAGCCTATTTGTGACACAAGCATTATCCATGGCTGATGGGCAAGTACAGACCCTGTAAGTTATGAGGTAGTTATGTGTAGGTATGTATGTATGTAGGAAAGGGTTTCTTGACTCAAGTCACATAGCGTAGAATTTGGACGTCGAGCAACTTAGACAGCTAAACAGGGTTAACCGTAATATTCCCTAACAAAGGCCAGACAAGAAGACGGAGACGGAGAGTCCCCTGGTGTCAAATTTCGAGGAACCAATCGTAAGGCCATAAAACGAAAATTCTAGGGCGTTTCAAGAGCGACGCAGGGTTCAGGCCGGATATGAGAGATCATGGATCCTTGTAGTAACACTTGCGAAAATGGACATAGCAGGAATGAATAAGATGGTAGCCTACATATACAGTAGGTGTTGAAGAGTGATCCCCCATTAATATAGCAAGGTAGATATAACAACGGCTAGAAGAAGCTTGTTTGTGATAAGATTTCTTATAGTCTCAAGTTGCGGGGAGAAAAGTTGAGATGAATTTGTGAGGTATCAAAGTAGTCGGGATGACGTAGGATTGGATTAGATTAAAGAACCGCGTTAGAAAGAATGCACCGTTATCGGTTATATCTGTTATATCAGATACATCTCCAGTTAACTGCATGTAGTCGTATTATAACGATAACACTGGATTAAACGAAGACCTATCCTACTATCTCCAATCAAGCCACATTTGAAAAAAAAAAAAAAAAAAAAAAAAAGATAGAGGAACATACCAGCACGTGATATTCCAGCCACCAATTATTCTGTTTCCGTCACCGTTTGAAACTGAAATTTTCCCCAACCTCGCAATTCTTACCGTAATTGACCAACACCCACCCCCCGGAGACAGCTCCAAAGCGATAAGCACCATCGCATCTAACAGTCAGTACTAGCGATAACAGCTTTTTCCGTCTGATCGGGAAAAGTTGATACGATCACCCCGACATCTTGGTCTAGATACCAATTCCATCCGTCGTTAGTCACGACGACGCGACCGTCATCATGTCGGACGACGAAGTCGAAGTCACCGGCACGCGAAGCTCACGTCGCAATGCAGACAGACGAACCCCGCGATTCAGCTGGAACCTGGCCTACGAGGAGACCTTCTTCAGGTCGCTATGCGAGTCCATGCAGATGGGATATAAAGAAAACCACAGCTTCAAGTCTGGCGCCTGGGAGCGCGCTGCCATTGCCTTGCGCGACAAGCATGGGGCTTATCCCGAAAAGAGCCATCTAATCAATAAGGCCGACAACGCGCGCAAGAAGTTCCGCATGTGGAGAGGCTTAAGAGAGGATCCCGAGTTCCTATATAACCCAACTACCAGGATGGTCACTGCAAGCGAGGAGGCTTGGAGAAGACACTTTGAGGTATGCAAAGATTCTATCAATAAGACGATAGATTGGATAGATGCTAACGGTGGTTATATAATAGAAGGAACCACTATCAAAAGCACTGAGGGGCCGGCCATTCGACCATGAAGAATACATGGAAATTCTATTTCCCGACGTCGTAGGTTCCGGCGGTGCTCCAAAGCGTATCATGAAGCCAAGGAGAAGGAATCCCGATGGCAGCTTATCAGGTAGACCGAGTACCGCAGACCAGACAGTCATCGACCCCTCCCTCGACAGCAGTATCTACACCCAGACACCAACCCAGAACCCTGTACAGCAAACACAGCCATTAAGCCAGCCCTTAAGCCAATCATTAAGTCAATCAGTACCGACGCCATCCCTCCCGCAACCCATGCAAAGACCCTCATCAACTACAATTCCACCCCGAACATCCATAAGTGCAAATCCGAGTGCGCTCACTCCCCCTGACGAGCATGTCCCAAACACACAAGCGCAAAAACGCGCAAATCCCAATCCTAGTCCCGGCTACCCAGAGAAGCGTCGTGGCAGACCCTCGCGTTTCTCCTCTAACTTCTACACCCAACAGTCCACCACTACAGCATCCTCCTCAACTGCTCTCCCCCCTGCTCCTACTACCACCACCACCACTACTACTCCCACGGCGCCAATTGGACTTCATTCATCCTTTAACCCGGCCGGGCTCATCGAAGATAGCATCCTTTCTCTGGCTGAGGCCCTCAAGGCCCGCAGTCCACCTAAATGGCCGGAGCAGGCCGTAGAAATCTTCTTTCGCGAGTTCGCTGAGGAGGATGCCGATCTACAACTTAAGATTGCCGAGAAGGCTCTGACGGACGAGAATAAGGCAATGGTATTTGTGAAGATGACGCCTGTATTACGAAGGCATTGGGTGGGTAGATTGAGAGAAGTCCACATGCGGAATCTAGGCGGTGGGCTTGGTCTAGGCAGAGTTGGTGAGGAGGCTTCTTAAAAGGTTTTACCTAGGCTTACGGAAAGCGTTGTCATTAGCGGAGGTGGCTGACCTTGAACGGAGTTTGGCGCTGGGGCGTTTTATGACTGGACGAAAGCTTCCGAGGACGCGATACTGGAGCTTATGTTCCATGAAGAGCCCTCGGGGGCTTTGGCCTCGAGGCCCTATATTATTGGCGGAAGCCATCACGACATTGAGATTGAGGCTTTCGGTTATCGTGATGATCCCGATTCGTCTCTAGTGGAACCGGTTCTTAGTTGTTGAGTTCCGCTAGCAGCTTCATGACTTGATCTCGTATATATTATTTCGCTAAGCTTAATGATATCGTTCAACGCTACTACCTCTTTTAGAACGGATTCACCCCTATGACATTTCATGACAGGCGTTATTGGCTTTGTAAAGGGCGTACAATGAGTATGACGGATGTAATACTCGCTAATAAGCTTGTCCAATACTGCTATGCCACGGGTATTGCGTGGTACACTGCCACACTCCAGGAATGTGGTGATAAGAGGACGAACGTCCATGGTTGCAAAACGGGGCTTATCAACTTAGAGCCGGGAATCATAGCGCCTCTAGATAAAGTTCCAAGTTTCTGCCCTGCACCTTAACTACGGAAGTTGGTAGGATAAAATGCACAGCAGGGTGGTGAATAACGACTGAAAGGTACCTAGGTGCTTAATTTTTGATAACTAAAGATTCATCTACAGTTGTCTAAAAGACTCCTAACCTAACTAGTTATTATCCTTCCCTCGGCTACCCGCTATAGCCCGGTGGAGTTGGATATTTGGGGATGGTGAAGGACCGGTTTTACAGCATAAGACGGTGTGATGCCTACCATAAGTCACAACAGATGTTTGTAAGGCAAGTTCGTCACCTTCTTCAAAACCATGAAAGCGACATGTCTACGGCGTTCATATTAACGATAGTATTCATTTCTTTGCAATAGTGCCACAGAGTACACAAGACTATGGGATGCGATTCCTTGGGTCGCGGGACTTCTTGACGGTCTCCCAATTCATAAGCATGGATGATTTCTCTCTATTTCTTCATATTTCTTAGTACCGAAAGAGCGTGTGGTATGACTTATAATCACAACATGCCTGAGTTTTCTTACATGAAAGTTCTTGATGGAGCTGGGCGATACTCTCATTCTTTAAGCCCTGTTCTTCAAATCATAAACACTTTCTTATCACGTAATCTCAATGTGGACTTCACCCTTATTTCAGTCATATTCGCTATCTTCAAATTTGCTCCCGCTGCCATCGCGGCTGCTAGCAAGCTGGGCTGTCGGGCCTACGGATGGATACAGAGGTTTTTCATGGTATCGGTCACCGTACCAGCACACGATGAGCTCTACGGACAAGTACTGGACTGGCTTTCCGCTTACATACTGAAGTGGCGGGCAAGTAGATCCCTCACGGCTCGCACAAGATTTCTCAGGGGAGCCGACGTAGGTTTGGAGGAATATGCCACGCTTCGAGGGAGGACAAAGGTCGATACCCAATATTTGCCTTCCCTTGAATCAGTGTGGTTCTTTTACGAGCGACGTCCCTTTGCGATCAAATTGCTTTCCGACACGCTGATTGCATATGAGCGTCGCAAAGGCCTCCCGAAGGCAATGGAGGGTCGCAATAATAAAATTACCCTCACCATTACTTCGCTGGGTCGCTCCTCAGAACCTATCAAGGGATTCCTTGATATGTGCCGTAGCTCCTCAATGAAACAACAAGAAACAACTGTGACAATCCGTGCGATCAAATGTATCAGATATTACTCTTGGGGTTGGGACATCAAGGCCCAAAAGACGGCAAGGCACATGGATTCTATTCATCTCGACGATGCCGTTAAAGCGAATCTTATAACCGATATCGAGCACTACCTCGATCCAAAGACTCGGCATTATTACAACTCCCGCCACATCCCCTATCGCAGAGGGTTTCTGCTTCATGGTCCTCCGGGCACGGGAAAGACATCGCTGTCACTAGCACTAGCGGGAGAGTTTGGACTTGATTTATACATCTTAGACTTATCAGCGGTGCCGAGTGACGATATTTTGGACTCGTTATTCTCTGACTTGCCTTCGCCCTGTCTTCTACTTATTGAGGACATAGACGTCATAGGGTTGAAGAGCAGGGCCGAGACAGAAGAAAATGCGATAAAGAAAGAAAAGTATACCCCTCTAAAATGCACTCTCTCTGGATTACTTAACGTGCTCGATGGAGTTGCGTCAGGCGAGGGGCGTATCTTGATAGTTACCTCCAACATGCCAGACAAACTGGATGAGGCTTTGTTAAGGCCAGGACGTATCGACCGAAAGATCTATCTCGGTTACATCAGCCAGTACGTCGTAGAACGTATGTTCCTTCGCATGTTTGAAGGAGAATATACGCAACAAAATGCCGTGGAAGGTGATCGAGCCAAGAAAAGAAGAGGGCATGGGGATATGGCGGCCATGGCTTTAAAGTTCTCCAAAGAGATCCCTGAAGAGACCTTCACGCCGGCACAGATCCAAGAATATTTACTACAGTATCAGGAGTCACCCGTGGAAGCGGTAGACCAGATTGCAGGTTGGGTCGCGAAAGAAGTACGCAAGATGGAGAAAAAAGTCTCAGTCCTAGGATACTAATAATGTAGCAAATAATAGAACAGAGGCCTAAAAACAATAGTATCTAGGCATATACTGTTGAAGTGACTAATCTCGGCGGTAAGACTTTGGCTAATCCTTCGTAGTTGAGGAAGTGAGCTAGGATACTTGTCGCGGAATTATTGGAGGTAGAGTATTGGCTAGAGATGCATGCCCTGGATAAGGAGCAAAGTGAATACAAACTGGTGTAAGCGTACCTATGATTACTTACATTCTCTTGCAAGGCAGCAGAAACGGTACAGGTAAGAAAAGAGTACGCCTAGGATGTGAAAGACGTCCCTGATAGGTGCCGACATTGATGAACGCATTCTTTTTCATGTCCTCCTCGCAATCCCAGTGCTTATGCCAGGGGGAAGAAAATCTCGCAAATAATTTGTCATCTAAACGTAGCGCGCGGGTACGTGACCTCAGCGAGACTTCCTGGACCTGGACTATCCGCCGTAGTTCTTCAAGCCTCTCATCCGGTCCCTGTGATGCTAGGATACATGGCCAATGTGTCAAGGAGCCACTCTGGATGAGTATATTCGGCATAGATTATTTCTCGGATTTCTAAAGGCAACTTCCCGAAGAAGATTGAGCCGAGTTGGAGGTCTGCGGTTTCCCGCATCCGATATATGTCGGGGCCCGTAGCCGGCGGCACAATAGCCTTGAGGGACATTAGGTGTAATTCCCGCACAGCCCGAATGGTGTACTGTTGCACAACACGTAGGCAGCTATCTTCAAATAAGAAATCAGCTCACTTATATGTGTGGTAGCCTTGTATTTCACATCTATAGAAAAGGTTACCTACCTACATGTACTGCTACAGCTCGTACACCGTATCCGCGGACATCTCCGCGCTTGTGACGGTCCCGAGACTGTGGTGGCCTTTATTCATCTTAATTCTTACTGGATGATAGTCGCCAATAGTCAGTCGGTAGTGTATAAAAGGGCGATGGTCATTGCTTATCATGTTCGGGTAGGTAAGGAATGATTGCGATGATGCGAGTTAGCGGCAGGATAATTAGCTTATTGGTTAGAAGCTCCAGAGCCAGAGGATTCATACAGCATGATTCACGCTGCTCTGCCTTACAATCCTAAGAATGTAACCTAGTTCCCTCGCCCGCCTACGTAAGATCCGACCAATATGAGAATATAGTATGATGGCATTGTGTAAAAACAAAGAATTAAGTTATTTCCCTGTTGTGTTACGGTGTGCGCAGCCATAGTGTAATGCTGCGCCTTATTCACAATTAACAAGCAAGGTTGAAAGAAGGCATCAGTTATTGTGCCACCGCTATGGTAGCCCGATATCGCAGTGGCGGATCGCGACGTAGCACTAGACTGGCGCAACGAGTTACGTTGATGGAATAGATGAGTAGTCGGATGTTGCCTAAGGAGAGCTAGTGACTGTATAATATGACTAGAAAGATGTGTGCATCAACTGCGAATCGATTTGATTAAAATGCATCCTGATCCATCCAGAAGACCCTGTGTTTCAAATGAGTTGCCCCTAAATTAATATTAGTCCTATCCATGTGATGGTTGTAGTTAAGAACCGTGTAGGCCTTCCATGCCATGTTGAGAACCAATCGAATTTCATCCCGATCGTCATCAATTCCTATTACTTAGAAAAAGTCTAATAAGTATGGATTAGGGATGCTCCTCGCCTCTCTCGCCAAGGTAATGAAAGAATGACTTTGTTGGCCTTTCGTGTGCGACTCCCACGTGAACCGTTCCACCTCGCCCGGGTTAAATTGCCAGTATCGCAAAGGAGGGCGGCGCACAACTTTGAATGGTATCTCCCCTTGTACATCAAGGTTCTGCATATTTGGGAAGTGTGTCTTGATGTGTAGACCAGGTGGGAGCTCGAGAGTGAAATCTCTTAATACCTTGAGGTCCTTAAGTTGCGCCGTGATGCCCCTCTCGGGGATTTTTCGCCATGCGCCGCGATCGTAGATATCTAGAGAAATCCGTAAGGTATGCAGGCACGAAATACGTCCTAGGGCTTCCCACAGCTCCCGGACTCGGCTCTTGGCCCCGTCACTAATGAATGGTGTGTATTCATGAAAAGGGAGGTTTAGCGATAGGTCTAGGTGACGAATACTTGAAGCGTATGGCGAAGGATTGTAAACGAAGAACCTATGTGCCGAGAAAAAATCGTTGAAAAGAAACTGATGTGATTCAAATATTGATTCGACAACTTCGGGAAACCTATTCACCCAGCGGATTAGTCTAGTGGTGCAGATAGTCGTTGTGAGCGACGAGAGGTTTCGGAGCAAGTATAAAGGGGTTTCTGCACGAACTCACATGCGTTTACAGACTAGCATCATGGACATGAAATTCGTACGGTCTACAGATTTCTGCCGCTCGTGTTGGATTCTTTCCTCGCATCTCCAATGACGACTGCCCCAAGTCGATGCTAGCCTTCTCTGCCACATTAGAAGGTCCCCTTTGCCAGAACGATGAACTATGTCCACTAAGGAAATGTACGTTAGTTATGGCCATCTGGCGAGTATGAAACAATGGTATCTAACCCTAGGGGAATCTCTAAGTGCACATTGGTGTAGTCGCGCTGGGAAAATGAGGAGCGACTTCGAAATTTGCTTACTATTTTTCTGTAAGAGGTCCAAGTCTTCATCATCTTCATACATAACGCATCTCGTGCTGACCCAGTGGCCGTTTTGGAAGTGAATATGACGACCACGGACCGCATGATACTTGTGATCGTGAGGGCCAATCCAGACAAGATTATATATCATTCTCCGGATCTCGATAGGCAGGTCACGAAGTAAGGGGCTAGCGAGCTGCATATCATACCCAACGATACCATCGCCGTAGACAGTTGATGCCGACGGTGACGTCGGGGCATTCTTAGGTTTCTTGTACTCGCATTCTAAAGATGAATTGCTTGGTCTTCTCTTCTTTACCAAGCTTGGGCGGAAGAAAGACTTGACTCTTGACTGAAGTCCAACAGCCATCTCAGCTGAGTGTTTAGGTGAGCCCAGGAAAATATAAAGGAGAAGGTTGAAGATGGATTACACCACCGGACAAGGAAACAGGCCATACGGGTGACCTAAATACTGTTACGCATGCCATAGCAACCACATCCAAGGGCAAATATTCTTAACCCACAACTCTCGTCAATTCATAATCATTTTAGGCCAGGCACATGGCGTGTCCGTGTCACCACGCAGACAGGAATGACACATCTCACGGCATGATAACCGCGAATAGCCAGCAGCCAGTTAGAGACTGTAGTCTGTACCATCGTGACGAAGGAGGCTTCAGCATTTGAAATGCATTCGTAGAGCAACCATGACGAAAGCATCATCAAGGTGTCCGTAGAAATGATGAGCAACTTCCGGGCTCCTTGATTTGTTACTTTCAGTAGTTGTACCACGTACGCCGCAATATGCTTTGTGCCCATCCAGGTGGTACCCAATCAACGCAAGATACATACCCGACCAGAAGTAATAATGGCCAATTAGAAGCTAAAATTGCCATGGAACCCATTTTAACCTCGACTTCGAGGATGCCTAAGGTACTTCTGGTACATGAGCATCTGGACCGAGTTCATGTTGTACTGTAACAGATATCATTGTGTGTGTAACCCGAGTAAATAATTCCCCGACCGAGTTTCTCCAATAATATTTTACCTTCTAACACCTAGAAGCACTTGTGATCATGTTAAATATCATCTTCGTCAGTCATCAGTCATCCGCATCTTATCACAAGAATGGGAATGTTGCCCGGCTCGAGTATATAGAATCCTTAAGGATGACTGTTTCATGCCGACCATGTGATCCGGCGTAGATTGCGTGGCTGAGGCCGACGAATCGAACTTGAACCGGCGTTGGGACCAGAACCCCCCTCAGACCACTTCTCTCAGAAAAGGGGGGGTACGATATCTCCAATAAACAACTACGATTGAAGCTCGGATAAAGCTAAAGATTGGTCCTGGCCGATTGGGAACACGCAATCATGAGCATGAATTCGAACTCGAACGTGTCAATGGGAATGGGCTGCCCCGCGGTCTTTTACCGTTTGTAACTCCGCCAACATACCTGAAGAGAGGAGTATCAGCCAAGCCATCGTTACACCGTCCAGCATAGAGTCAATGTATAATCTATGTGCGAATTATACTCGGCATAGTTATCCGTCACTCTCACCGGTTTTCTAGATGTCACACACTGTGCATATGACTATTCTTCGCACGACCAACCATGGACGCCGCAATCTGACCATCGGGTAGTCGAAAAAGCAACTATCGGAAGTGATCATGCCGTTATTCGTCAACAGCAAGATTCGCGATTCAATAAATATGATAAAACGCCAGCCCTACATTAATAGAGGTCTCAGTTGAAAGTATCTCCGAAGAGTCTGTCATGCAAGTCACCCTTATTATCTTGCTTATACATGCACTTAATGCGATGCAATGCAATGCATGCCCGTCAGTTCCGCACATCTGACGAACTACCCTGACATGATCAGTCATAACGCCCGAGCTGGATGACGGCACAGCATCCTGCTTAACGTGTGGGAGAGGATCGAAGCTTGCTTAGGTAGCGAAACAGCTTTCCCAGCCGATTTGTCCATATTATTAACCTTCATAAATTAATTACTATGACTTACTTTACATGCACACACACACCACATACTGAAGACCGACCATCCAATCGGTAGCTTATACAGACCCTCTCGTCATAACTTAATCTAGCCAGCATTAGGTACGATCAGGACTGCTGTGTCAATCATCTAGCCTACCTGCCAGCTCGCTGTACGCCACGGTCTTGGGTTCGTTAGTGGTGTCCTGCTCATCCAGTAAGCGGCGTTCATAAGTTCCAATATCTGCCGTTGGCGATTCTCGCAGTTCGGGGTCAGCGCGGGGTTGGATAAGCAAGATCGATTATTCACCGAATCCACACGCTCGGATACTTGCGGGTTCGGGTTCCTTGTTTTCCTCGGGACGTGCCCCTAGAATCGTCTGTGGATGCTGCCCTTATCATACACGTCCCATCCCAATCTCTAAGCATCTCCCAGCCAAGTGGGGTGAAGTGTGGTGGACCTCTTGACAGGTCAGCACTAATGCGAGAGATCGACTTGGGAAATCATGGAGAAGCTTGTTGGTGTGGATAGCATTTGACGAAGACCAACATGGTTACAAGTTCTCTGTCGTGGAATCGCAAAACAGATCCGTTTGGTCCCGTCTACCCGATACACGTCAACTACCTAGGTGCTTGGGCACACAGCATAAACACCTAAGTTGAGCGACCATTCTGAATAGACATCAACCTGATGTCGGGCCGATGCTCTAATTTCTCATGATATATCCATCTGTTACCGATATTATACTAAACTGCTCTTGCTGAAGAACAAATGAAGAAGAGGACTACCCCGATTGCCATCCATGCACATTTCAGCTAGCCATGTACGCCATCAAATGGTTAGGTGCTGCATGGATTCGCACGCACGTGGGTTACCCCCATGTTCTTTCAAGCCCTATAAGCTCACCAACCTCGTAGGCTGGATCCTTCTGTAAATAATTGCCGCATGGCGTGGGGCGTCACGAACACCTGCCCACCTCTCTTCCCTGTTTATAGGCTTGAGCCCCTAGGAAAAGAAAGAGGCGTACCCTACGAGTGGGTAGTAAGACCAATAGGAATTGAACCATTGTTTGATGTTTTGACCTTATTTCTGACTACAAGAATACATGTAATATAACAACTACAACTAGGAAGCACGACACCAACACAACCATCTATATATCTTAGCCGTACTAAGCGACACGATACTTTACGCGTAGCTAAAACTCGGTACCACGCCGAACTATAGAATTAGTGCACAGAGAAAGTAAACAAGAATCTAGTTGCGTAACCCCCATCTGGAATGCGTTCATCAAATTAAAACATGTGATATATGGTGTGCCGGATCCTAACCGGCATCATACAGTGTTCTCGCAATTTTGATACCATCGTAACGCTTGGTAAGGAAATACCTATCCTGCTATCGGCTCGGCTCCCGATGTTCCATTGCTTTAGCTCGATCCTTGTCCTAAGTAAAGCACGTGGGTTCAGTTTTCTTATCAAGAAACTTCAGCTCGTTCGCTCTCGATTCAAAAGTTCCAAGTTGCCTAAGTTAGTACACGAGGTAGCGAGGGAAACCTGTCTTCGAAACACAACCTCTACAATGGAACCGGGTGGATTTGTGCCGTCGGACAAGATATACTTATGTACGCCCTCTTTACAATAACCTTTTTCTCCATTGGCGACTTAAACTCCGGGAATGAAATGAGACAACCAACTTATGTTGGGTAAAATTTCAACGCCACCACCTCGTATTTCAAAAAGATACGAGTGGGTAACCTAGTATCGGTGTGTTGAAACTACCTATATATCCACCGATCACATAGGGATATTACCTATTATACATAGTTTACCTAGGTAGATATGAGAACGCGAGTTTCTCTCCTCCTATTTCCTCCTACCGGATCCCATAGAATACATCGGCCTCCCAGGACCTTTTCCCTCCCTTTATTTTGTTTGCTTCACCCATATTTAATAAATCACTATGCAGTCTCTGCCCAGAGACATAAGAAGGCCGTATCCGAAAGATCTTCATCAATTCATTAGCGAGCTACTTACTTAACCAAGTAGCTATACATGCATGTAGACTGTTCTTTGTCCATGCCCTTCACTACCAGATCGAGTATCCAGCTCGTTCCTATCGCCGAGCCGGTAATACCTGCTCTAGACACGCATGGACCTGAGCGCTATCGGTTAGCCAAGAATTAGCAATAAAGGTAGAATGGTAACTTACCTCAGGACCCCATGCTCCCTGGTTCTCTAAGTATCTGCTCATTCCCTTGACTAATTCTACCTGCTCCTCTAGTGTCAACCCCGTAATGGCTAACTCCATGACGTTGCCAAAGTTGACTTTGTGTTGCGCAATGAAGGTTTGGTAGTATATAAAGGCGAAGAAACCCATAATAAACTGACAGTCCATTCTGTCTGTCATGCCACCGTGTCCTGGGATTGAATCGCCAAAGTCCTTGATCTTGAAGGTACGCTTGAGTCCCGAAGCGAAGAAGCCGCCAAAAGGTGCGATCAAGGAGGCAAAGGTGGCTAGAACAATGGAGTGAAACTGCATGGGTTCTGTAGTGAAAGAGAAGTTGGTTCCTTCGGGAAGGAAGAAGAACTGCGGTAGAGTGTAGGTGCGCGGCAGGAAGACAGGATTCGGATCGCACTCGAGTCCAGTAAAGATATTGGCACCGAGATCATTGACGGGGCATATGAAATACTTGGAGCGCATCAAGATGTTGGTCAAAAAGACAGCCCAGACAATCGTCATAATCCAGGCGCCCACAAAACCCTCCACCGTCTTCTTCGGGGAGAGCTTGATCAGCTGCGTTCGACCAAATGTAATGCCACAGATATAGGCGAAGATATCGTTGGTAATAACGAGAGCAGCAGGGAGGAAGAACCAGATCATGCCCTCGAATACATTGTTCATGACAAAATGGGCCTGTACCACGATCAAATATAATGCCATATGTGTCCAGGCGAAGTTTGTGAATTGGAACTTGAGGTGCCCGGCCTTGAGGTTGGCGACGAAGAAGACGAACCCAATGACATATAAGACGAAGCTAATGAACCGGTGATGTGTAGCAAGCGGGAGTAGGACCTTGTCAACTAATACAATATGCTTGAAGTAGTAGATAACTGTCTCGCCATATAAAAAGTACATGGTAGTGGCAAGCCAATACCAATTGAGGCTCTTGGTCGGGCGTAGCTGTCGAGCTCGACTGGGAACGCTGGCAATGGCTATAACCTCCTTGAAAGAGACGATCTGAACAGCAGTGATGCAGGCTATGATATAAATGTGACCTGCGAACAGAGCCGTAAAAAAACCCCCAATCATGACGAAGGTCCAGAAGGCTCGCGTGATGAAGTTGGCTTTTTTCTTTTCATAGTCGGATAGTTGTGGTTGTTCAGGCCCTTTCTATAAGAGAAAATCATGTTAGCCTCAAGCTTCATTTCCTCATTCATAGCGTGTTGGTCGGAGATAGGATAATATCCAGCTACTCTGCCTAGATCGGAAGGGTTCTGCTAAAGGAGCTGGCCGGTTGATTGGCCGTATAAACACCTACTTCACTGATACCGTCAAGTTGCGGCGAGCTCTTTGTCTTCACGGGTGATCCTGATCCATCCTCACTTATCTCGCTGAAGCTGGACCTCCTGCCCTCTGAAGTATGACCGTTCCGATTAGGGAACCGGACCCCACGACGCGGCTTCGTCATGATGCAATATGTATTCGAGTTGATAGAGCGGGATTTAGCGCCAAAGGTGTATGCACGTGTAGCCTAGCTTTAAACGCGACAACACGTATTTCGCAGGCTAAATAAATATCGGTGATTGTGGAATCTGAAGATGTGATGGGTGCTCGGCTGGATCGGGGAAGGCTTGCACACAGGTAGGGGATAGACGAGGCTGTGTTAAGCTGAGAAGATCCTAGTGAACTAGAGCTCTTTCTTTGACCGGTAAGAGATAGGGAGGAATATTTTGGTCAAAACTTCAGACCGAAGAAGCCAATCGACAAGCTGGTATAACAAAGGATGAACTCGATGGTGGGGATGTCGGATTGTCGGGGATGGATGGACACCGAAAACGCTGATGAGGGTGGACGCCTTATTACCGTAAATAGGTTAACAAATACTTGTATTAGAAGTTGTTACAATCAAAAAAAGACGTATGATGGAAAGGTCGGCGAGGCTGAAGATTGAGATTCTCAAGCCCTTTTTCGGTCCCTTAATTGCAGCAGTTCGTGCAAGATTAGTGTTCGTCGAGCGAAACACTTCTTTTGTCTTTTTGTCTCTTTTTTTTTCTTGTTTGATTTTTCCTGATTTGGGCCACGCTTCTAACCTTCAAACGGGTGACGGTTGGTTTACAAGGTTGCTTGGCTTGGCTGGGCTGAGAGTTTACGTTTACCTAGGCTACTACGCTAATGCTTGGCTACGTCAAACAGTGGCTTAGCCCAATTAAATGTGGCGTAGCACACATAAAGTGCCTTTGGGCTGGCTTGGGTTGACTTTGGTTTCGTCATCCCGCATTCCCGTCGCTTTTTACTTTTCCAAGGTTATCAATCTTCACATGTCTAGATTGATAAGCTTCTAGTCCTCAGCGACTTACATATGTACGGAATTTTACCCCTGGTCTGCTCTAGCTTGACAGAACTTTATTCAACCCTTAACCTTTCTATAACAGGGATGTAAGACTTCGGGATTTGTGAAACACTGGAAAGAAATACCATCATCTGAATGGTCTACGGTCTACATTGTTACAATATTTGCTAACTAAATATGGCTGGATAATACAAATAACTCTTTTCAAGAGAAGCTATACCATCTCGATACCATAATTCCCACGTATATTCGCTACATGTGCCTACGTAGGGTATACCTATATCTTCAGATGCTTAACCAAAAATGCTCACCCACCAAAGAACCGTCCCAACTCCTCGCCCTCTTCCGGTGTTACCGCCAACTCCAACAGCTCATGCGCCAATTCCGCCGTCTCTTCAGATACCAAGTCCTCCGAAAAATTGAGCCTTCCCAGGCTCAGAAGATACTTCTGCGACACCCCGGTAGGCTTGGCCAGTTTTGCCGACACGTTCACTAGGTCGGCAGTCAACGGGTTTGTGATAATTGTGTGTAGCAGCAACACTGTACGAGATACCAATGTCTGTAATTCCTTTTGTGAGTCGTCGTCCTCTGAAGATTGGTATCGCATATTCCCGTCGTAGAGCTCGTCTATACACGAAGAGAGTAGAGTGACTAGGCGTGGAATAGCATAATTATTAATAGCAAGTTGCGCGAGACCAAACGATGACCTAGCGAAGGCGGCCAGTGTCCGCAGCACTGCATTTCGGACACTTCGTAATCTGTACTGGTCGATATCCCAGAGGGGCTTCTCAACGAGCTGGTGTGAAGTCCGCTCAATCAACGCACCAGCTACTACTTCTACCGTCTTGTCAGGACAGATGGGTCCAATACTATCCGGAAATACCGATGTACATAACCATCTCAGGATTATCACATAATCCTCCACGGGGTGTTTTTGGCTGAGATGCAAAAGAACAAATTCAATCTGGACCTGACTCCAAAAGTCAACTGCAGGATCTGTAACACCACCGACAGGTGGCGAAGCTGCACAACCCAGGGCTGTCAGATATAATAGAGACAGGATCTCTGTAGTCGAAATATTTGCATTGAAGTTTTTCCAGGCCTCTTTCGGTGGTTCTCCGGGACCCTCGTGGTAGAATCTAGGAATAGCCACTTCAAAACAGGAGTCCATCGCGATCGGTAAGAGAGAGGGAGCTATATATGGAGCAACAGCAATGGTATATAGCTGGACAGTTAGATAGATTAAGGAAACCAGCTCCATTATAGGTGCTAACTGTAAACCGATCAGTCAAGGGTCTTATTTCCCACGATGAAAAGGGTACTCACGCAACCCTCTTCGAGACAACTACGCCATAAGTGAATTACTTCCTCGCAAAATTCTATCGGTAAGCGCATAGGGTCATTAGGATCTCCAATTACTGCCAATTTCTGGAAGAGGATTGATGCAAGACTTTCCGTAGGTCTTGACGGAAGCGCAAAGCCAGCCAGATACTCGAAAGCTAGCGGACGGCCATGAGCAGAGCTATGATTGAGTATCACCTTCATATACTAGTAGACGCCATGTTAGTTTCTGTCTGGTATACGCTCAGCTCATAAAGGCGTCGACATACATCCAAAGAAGTAGCTCTAGGCGTGGTGTTCACGGGTTGTAGGTTATTGCCGTCGTTTGCACTAGTATCATCTAGCATCACAATATCCTCCGAATGAGTCTCTAGCGCTGTGACGGGACTGTCTGCGGCTGGACGTTTCCTCTTCCCTTTAGTCGGAGTTCTTGCTGGTCTCGCGGGTGGCTCGGCTACGGCGCTGGCTACGGCACCAGTATTTCTGCCGCGCCGCCCTTTACTCGGACTACCTGCAACCTCGACATCTTCAAAACCGTCGGCAATACCCCACGACTTGGCGGCAGCATTCTTTTTGGGCGTTGTGGGCCCGTCCTTACGTCTTGCGCGTTCTAGCTCATCCTTGAGATCTCTCCTCGTGAACTGAAGTTCTGTAGTAGCGGCCTGTTGGGCGGCTTTGGCAGCCTCTAGGGCTCTCTCGTGTTTCGCGACTTGCTCGGCTGCTTGCTTCTTTATTGCCTGTAGTTCACGGTCGTGTTCCTCTCGCGTTTTTTCGAGCCGTTTCCTGACGATGCCAATTTCGCCATCTTTGGTAGTAAGTCTCGTTTTCAGGTCGAGTATCTGGGCTTGTAGGACAGCAATTTCTTGGTTTGATGGGCCATTTGATCTTTGGGCTTGCGAGGCTTGGTATCTTGGAGGAATAGAAGGAGCCGGTCGGGGTAAGGGAGGCGGAGGACGAATCTGGCTATACGATGGAGCTGGAGCACGAGAGATAGGTTGTTGTGACTGACGAGGTATAACGGGAGGAGGTACTGGTTGCCGGGAGGATGAAACGATAGACTGAGGACGAAAGTGACTCGCAGGAACAGGCACCGGGCCACCCCATGCTTGCTGTTGAGGAACTACCCTCGAAGGTAATTGGGCAGTATTCTCCGGTAGAAGGACAGAATTTCCGCGAAGCTCATCCTGAACAACGGTATCGTCGAGGTCATCGTCTTCAAAATCATCCTCGAGCTGGCGCTGTGTCTGCGAAGGTTGGTACTTCTTCTGAGCCTGTGTGAACTGAATAGCATTGTTTTCGAGCTCCTGCAGAACGTTCACATTGAGAGCGTCGAAGTCATCGTCGGAGAAATCATCCATGGCGACTCGGAGAGTCAGGGGTGGCTATATATAAGCCCATTGGCACAATTTTATTTGCAGCTTGGGAGGGATCTGTAAAAGAGACAGTTTGAGTTATTGTTTTTTATTTCTTTTTGGTTTTTGTTTTTCTTTGGCGAGGGGAAAAGTCATAGCAACTACACTTCTTATCTTATCGCCCATGAGCAGTGTTTGGATACGGTACATACATGTAGCGCATACGCGAAGCTGCATGTGTGTAGCGCGTTAAGTGGAGTGGGTACGTGCATGTACCGTATCTACAGTGGAGGGCGCAAACGACCCTACGTGCAGAATTATAGATATGGTAATTGAGAATAACTATGTCTTAGCAGCCCGTATTGCTGGTTCACGGCCGAGAAGGGCAAGGCGAAGGTTTCAACGTTGGCATGATCTGAACAAGTCCAAGGACATATTCCAAACATGCATCCTGGGGTCGAGACCAGCCATCTGCGGACTTATCAATGGCATCGAGAACGCAATAAATATTTGATCCCATCAGCACTCCAGCTTTCTTTATGGCATCTCCGAGAAGATATTTATTGAGTGGCGCGCTCCTAACTAGCAGAGTACCTATAGTTTGTCTGCGTCTCCTCAGCAAAAATGCGCTGCAGCCTGCAGGAGATATCATATACCTTAAATATCTGTAGGAAATCCACAAGTTTGCGCTGGCTCTCTTTACCGGCCCAGAATGAGAATAACGTAGCGACTTTGTCTTGCGCCTTTTCTATTGCCAATGAGTAAAGTACCTAATATCGATTATGTTTAATATGAATCTTCGGCAACCTCATCGCCGCGCGCGAGGATTACGAACGTAAGTACCTAGTGATTTAGTCTTCTCAAGGCGCCTCAAGCGGTGTTGAATTTTAGCCTCAACCCTTGAGATCAAAAGCACCGCCTTTTTTAAAAGCAGTGGCCCGTTGCGGACAGGAATCTCGGCGGCGAGAAGTGAATTGATAGACTCCAAATCATTATTCTGGGATGTGATGGCTGATGGAAACCGGGTTAAATTAAATCAATGACAAGACACAGAACTCCATCGTCCTGGATATCAACGAAGATCTGACTGATTAGACAAGAGGTAAGTGATAATATTTGTCGTTTCTTTTAAGAAAGTTTTGCGGTTGATAAGCCCTTATAGCGTTGTTTTAGTTCGCTTGATGATATCAATCAAAGCTGAGATGGCAGCAATCCGCTCCGACTGATCTACCTAAGGTAAAATATAACCGATTCGTATTCTTTGAAATGGTGCGGGGAGCCGGGATCTTATATTAAAGAATAGTGAGATTAGTCTAGTTATACTAGGCTTACTATTAATTTTGCACTTGTCAAGTCGATTTAGATGTAGCCTTATAGTTGAAAACGCAGTGCATATGCCTTCCATTTCCGTCCCTTTGAATTTTACAAATATTGCGTGTACTGTTATGGGATATAAGACAGATACCTCGGGCAAACAGGTTAATATAAGCTGCATCTTGGCACACAGTTCAAATCAGAGAGAGCGGCCCCCCCCCCCCAACGTGCTCTTTTACAAGGTTGATAGTCATGGAAGGCATTTAGCAATGCTCACTTACTAACTTACTTCTAGAACCCTTTCGCTCCAGATCTGTGTGATTAACAAGGCACCCCCTAGCTAATTCGATAGAGATCGCCATAGCATCTCAGAATCCACAAGGTAACAGCGGTTTTATTGGATCAATCCCGATATATTCATCTGGTTACCTCAATTAGTCAATATACCTAATGTTAGTCTCTGGCGCGATCGATATACTGCTTGGCAAAGAGTAAGAGTAGCGTTGTCGCTTGCGAAGGATTTCCCTAGCTCCGAATCTATTGGGTAAAGAGTGTGGCTGAATGATGCGGAGATAAGTAGGACGATGACCGCAGTCAGATTATCGTCACATCTGCCTAGGAGGCCTCGCACCATGTCACTTTCAGTTTTATAGGTTCATAGGATCAAAATGGACGTGCTTCGGTCTCTTCAAATTCATTAATAAGTGAGATATCCCGTGTGTGGTCCTATGTCTCATTTCACCTCCGTCCCTTCTAGTACTCTGATCATCCCAACACACACATTTACCTTAGTGCACGCTAAGAAACAATATAAAAAAAGCATACTAAAATCATGAATCCACCTAATCAACAGTATTACGGTCAATACCCTCCGGTTAGTGGGCCTCCTCCAGCCCAGCCGGGCCAGCCTCATCTGGGATATCAGCAACCTCCACAAGGGGCACCGTATTACCCTCCCGGAGGTTCGCCCGCTCCAGGACAGCCTCCGCACCAGCAGCCGCCGTATTATAACCCTCCTCAGGGTCAACCTCCAGTTAGTCAATACCAATATCCGCCTCAGCAATATCCTGGCGGCCCACCTCAAGCTCCTGGTCAATATCCCCAAAGCCAACCAGGGCAATACCAAAACCAAACCTATCCACCTCAACAGCCCCCGCAGGGACAATACGGACAGCCACCAGCTCCGTATGGGCAATATCCTCCGAACAGTTATCAAGCTGCCAGTGTCAATCCGCAGGCCCCAGCACCTTATCCGCCCCAACAATACGGCGTACTGGCAAGTATAAAAATCAATCCTTGTATATAACAACGAACCACTAACAGCGAAATATAGCCGGGCGCCTCACAATGGCCACAAGCGCAACAGCCTATGCAGGGATACGGCTATGGAGTACCCCCAACCCCTGCCTCACCGGGTTATGACCTAGCTCAGAGAGCGTTCTATGCTCCCGTCGAGACTTCATCCGATGTTGAAGCCCTCCGAAAAGCGATGAAGGGCATGGGATGTGATGAAGCGGCTCTGATCCGTGTGCTTACGTCATCCAAGTATGACAACCCGTGGGCGATGGCGCAGTTAGTTGGTGATTACAACAGGCGCTTCATCCGTGATTTAGCTAAGGACATAGAGAGCGAAACGCGTGGTAACGTGGAGACCGCGCTGCTTGCCCTGATTCGTGGTCCGCTTGAACACGATGTGCGAGTCCTCATCAAGGCGCTCGATCGCGCCGGCACTGATGAAGATGCCCTAATGGATGTTCTTCTATGCCGATCGAATGCGGACATTCGTGCGATTACAGCCGAATACAAGCGCATCAAAGGTCACGATCTTCTAGTAGATATCAAGGACGATGTAGATGACACGCTCTTCCGGCTCTACAGCATGGTTCTCGCAGCAACGAGGGCCGAAGACGCTGCGCCCGTTATCGCCGCAGATATCGACCGTCACGTAACGGAACTGCAGCGCGCGACTGAAGGCACGATCGGCGCCAACGCAATATCAGTCGCACAAATTTTCACGAGCTCCAACGCCGCACAGCTTCATGCCCTGTCAGAGGCGTACCAGCGCAAGTACCACCGCTCGCTCGAGGAGGTCATTGAGAAGGAGTTCCGTGGCGATATGGAAGACGCGTTGCTTTACATGCTGGAGAACGCCGTGAACAGGGCACGCGCAGATGCGAAGAGACTCGAAAAGCCGCTTTATAGGACGCCGCGGAAGGACCGGCTCTTCATCAACAGGGTTGTCAGCCTTTACTGGGACCGCAACCGCTTGGATGCAGCCAAGGCTGCGTACCAGAAATATTCCGAATTCAGAACCCCGCTTCGCAGCGCGATTAAGGCTCTTCTGAGTGGAGATTACGAGGACCTGATGATAGCCCTGATTCGCGAGAGGAAGTAAGCCAAGATCCTGTGTTCGGTTTACACGGGCTCACCAGTGGATATTGAGAAAGTCAACTTCGCTAATAGACCTTGATGTGAGTTGATGGAAGGACAAACGTGTTAATTATCGTCGGTTTTTGCCAGCGCAATTTGTATGGTCTTCTCCACATACCGTAGACACAGTATACAGAGCTCAAATTTTTGGCAAATAATTAAAATCTAATAAAAGCTTTATGTTTCAACTCTGTACATGTAGCTATTCGAACTCATCTAGGTCAGTCAATCTCAAACGGCTCCTGGGTCCAAATACCATAAATATGCGTTTATCTTAACCTTACATTTCACACCCACCCACCCACCCACCCACACACACACACACACACACACACACACACACACACACATATATATATATATATGCTTAATAGGGTTTCCAAGGTATGCGTGAGAGGGTGGCATCCTTAGGATGATGAACGGGAGTCAAACAGATTAGTGAGCGCGGTGGCGTTTATCGATTCGGGAACGAGGAAATAACAAGACAGTAGAGAGGATTATCGGGACAGCTCCATAGAGAGGGAAGCAACCGCTGGATCCTTCAATAGCCCGACGACCTACTACTATAAGCTCACCAATATATGGTATGCCACTCCCGGAGCCTGAAGAAACATTCGACGATAAGGTAGAAATATCGGAACGTTTGATAGCGTCCAATCATCCACATAGCGCAGATTTTCACGGCCTGGTGCTCAGTTGCAACTCGAAGTATTCTGACTGCGTGTCCGCTTCTGATTGTTCCCCTGGCTCCATGCATCTGGGCAGTTCGCCTCTTTCTGACATACCCGACTATACCTTCCGGACATTCGGTCTCTCCTAGGCGATCCAAAAATAGCTCGTGCCCAGTAGAGTGACGGAGGTTTTTAGCGACGGCGACCTCCCTTGTGCCGCCTTTAAAAAGTTTAAGGCGATATGGCGTGAGACAACAACAGAATCGTTAGCGTGCCTCTTTGTGAGGAATGCTATTGGGATAGATCATGCTTGCTTTTTGAGGAAACTCAGTAATCCGGGATATCAAGTGGCGTCTTAGTAAGAAGCATACACCTAGCTTTTACTGCAATCGTTGTTCGGCCATATTTTCGGACCATGAAAGTCTCGAGTCATAAGTAAACTGATGACATCATAATTCCAACCCCAAACATTAGATTTTCCAACTCTTATTTGCTCATATACTTCGTAGATGAAGGAATCTGCAAATGTCCGTTGAGCGACAGACTTCAGCTTGAAATGAGAGCGACTTTGTACATAATTTGCTTAGCTGACTAGATTCGGGAGGCAGTTGGCAAAGGGAGAGCTTATAGATACATAAGGTAGGCATTAGGTACTTAAACGATTAAGGATTATGAACGGTATCGGTCTTACATTTGACTTCTGATAAATACTTGAAAGAATATCGAAAATGGGTGGCTCCGGTGGATGTATTCTTTAAGATTCAAAAGGGGGGAGGGGTACGCGAATGTGTTTCCACGTGACTTCGTGTTAAGTTGGCCAGTGCGGTGCTGGTCCCGAGTCCAGGCTTTGTGGTTGTATGGTTGCCCAGATAGAAAAAAATGGCGCGCCTTTTTTGGCATTTGGTTTACATATTCTTTCCTCCCGTCGTTTCCGCTCCACTCGTCATGTTGATGTACCGTATAGTACCTACATATGTATTTCATGGACAGGGGAGAAGTCAATCTTATTCCGTGCTGTTAATCTAGGATGGTTTTAATCCATTACCCCCGGAGACAGAAGAATGATTGGGTTCAAGGATTGCGTTTTTAAAACTCTTCTGTTTGCTTGTTATTTACTTGTAAATATTTATATTTATACCCATTTTATAGTATTGAACTAATGAGCGATGAATCTCGTTATTCCGTTATTCTTTTTGACCAAGTCCTTCATAAACTGACTAGGTATGTATTTTAATCTTTTCATTCAATGTTATTACCAAATTGATGAAGGGACAATTCTGTGTAAAAGATAATCAGAAATTCAGACCCCTGAAAGATGGGTGCTGCAAGGCGCTAGGGCCAAGTAAATCTTGATAATCTTAGCGCACATGATGCCCCCCCAAAACTAAGCCTGAACTTCTGGAGATGTGGTTTTTTGACCCGTGCACGCTAAAAACCCCAGCAAAAAAATTGGTCGCGCGACTTGACCGCGTAATAAGCCGCCAATGGTCTCCCACTATTCCCTTTCCCCCTCCTAGCCCTATTCGCTGCTCTGCCCGAGTTGACTTGTTCATGTTCCCTTGGTCCAAGTCGACGCCAACGCCCACGCCAATGCCAATGTCAACGTCAACGTCAACTCCAACGTTACTACCTGTATGAGTTGGTATTCATTGGGAATCAAGTCGAAATTATTGTACTTTATCTACTATTAAGCCCGCGTCGCGTCCTTCGGAATTTCAATTTGGGATCTAATGGAATAGCACGTAGCAATTGTTACCTACCCTCTACCCTCTCTCTTAGTGCTGCCGCACTCGCACTCTTTCGCAACCCCCAACACTATATTCGCTGCTTCGCCTATGTATGTCTCAGATTTACTTCGAGTGCTAATTGCTCACCATTGACTTGACGCGACTTATATTCGAGTTAAATACGTCCTGACTACCTCTAATCCTGACAATTTGGAAGTCTGACGACGCAACGCGTACACCTCGCTAAAGCAACATCAGCGCTCACAAAGGAAATCCCACATTGGCTGGACGCGGAATCCTGCGGCTCTCAACAACATCTGTCTTCGAACTTGGTTAGCTCCAAGACTTCGCTCTATCGTTCGCGAATTATATCATTAACAACGCGATTGGCATCTACTTATCAGTTAAACTATATCCGAGCCCAATTTGACGCGACGGCCCCGTATTGGCATCTCATTCCCCTCTAATCTTTTCCTTCTAGCCAATACGTCAGACCATGTCGCATGTTGCTAGTCCGAGTGCCTCGACGGGACAAAACTACCCGCCGCAGTCTCAGAGCCAGCCTGGTAGCCAGAGCCAACCCCTCAATTATTCTAGCAACGAATCCCAAGACACCACCACCTCTAACGACACCGATCGCGTTTTCACCCCACCCGAAAGCGACAGCGAGGGAAGTAATGGAGCTGGAAATGGCCGTGTGTCGAGTCAAGAATCACAGCTCTTACAGTTGTCACAGCTTGCTGCGGCACAGCAAAAGATCAGTGATGCGGAGGGGACACCAGTAAACGGTGGCCAATCGAGGAAAAGAATGGCCGATGGTGTGGTCAAGCACACCAGAAACAGCTCAAGTGTATCTCCCGTTCGTATGGGCCATTCAAGGAATACCAGCACCGTGAGTGTAGCATCTACTGTTGGTAGTCGTATTGGAGAGGTAATCCGTCAAGACCCGCGACGCGTCATGACTCAATTACTAACTCGGCCATAGCTATCAGCTGAGCTGAAAACGAAACTATCATACGCCATGGTTAAGGTTAACAATGGCTGGCAAGGGCATTCTATTGACGAGGTCGAATCACTTGCGTCGCAAGCTGCTTCCCCTACCTCTAGCACCTCTACCTTGCATGGCAGACACGGCGCGTCTGCAAGCCCACGAATCCCCGCTGTGCCCGCGCGACAAAGAGCTTCAAGCAATGCTACTAGCCCTACGGGACTATATCCCTCCCAAGGTCGCACTTACGAATCATTCTGGAGGGATGGCATCATGAAACCAGTTGCATCAACATCACCTATCTCTCAAGTGCCAGCGCTGGCCCCGCCTGCCCCTATACAACCTCGCCAGCCTGGCCAGGCACACCCTCGTCGCAGTTCTAATGCGAGATTTACACCATCCTATCTATCACATCATGCTTCCCCTCACACCCCAGTTCAACCAAGCCCTCTTCAAACAACGCCAGGCCAAGGGAGTACCAGAACGCCTAATGTTGATCCCATACTTTTTTCCCCGCACCAGAATGTGCGAGAACAAGAAGCATTGGAGACATTGATGTTTATGAGTAGCCCTGGAAACTCGGCTAATGTCAAGCATGCGTTTCCTTCATCTCTCCCTTCGTCACAATCATCGCAGCCAGTACAGCCATTACAACCGCCGCAAGCGAGAAACGGTGGGCGAACAGCTCTCCCAACCTCGAGATTGGGATCCGGGGCCGAGACTAGCAGCCATGGACGAAAGAGTTTACCGACGGCGCGCCCACAGCCACACCATGCACCCCAAGGCAAACGCGTTGGATTTGAAAAATCGCCAGGGACTTATGGTGGAATGGATATAGACGATTCGCATGGGTCTCCGCACAACAGGGGCACGCCCCGCCGCCGAACGAACGGATCGGCCCCGAGGCCATCTCTGTCTATCCCTGCAGGTTTGAGTGGACCATCCAGACCGAGAACGGCGCTACGAGGTGACGACATAGAACGGATGCTGGATCGAGTAGCTGCAGATGACAGCTCAGATTCGGAGGAAGAGATTCAGATTCCTCAGAGCAGAAGAGCAAACGGCCCTGCAGTCGGGGCATGTGCAAGCTTTTCTTGAGACCGTTGGCGTTCTCGATGGCAGATCTTGTCCATTTTCTTGCTAGTTGTCTCGTATATACGTTTTCCAAGATTATGCCGTCGAAGCACGGATCTAATTCTTTTTCAACTTCGCATTCACGATCATGATGCATTACCTACCGGGGCTTTTCATGAAATGACATTGGGACTAAAGGAGCAACCGGTTGCATTTACGGGAGATTCATGAGCATGATGACGGGGGGAAAGGGGGCGAATCTCTTTTGGGATGTATATGTTCGAATCGGAAATGTGTTATCTAAAACCTAAGAAAGGTTGACATCGAAGTAAATTCAATTGCATATCTATGTTGAATCATCTGCTATCTAAACTACTCTATATCTCTCTCCCTAACAATTTTTCTTATATTCAAAAGTTATGGCATTTCACTTATACCACCAACCTAGAGCCGCGGTACTAGGTACATAAAGGAAGAGCTAATATTTCAAGTAGCGCACCTGGGATGATGCTTGTATGACAAACGTTGACATGTCTAGGATGATACCTTATGATATTAAACGTTGGAGAGACATCAATTCTCCACATGTTCATGTGGTCAGTCTGCCGTTACGTACATGCATTCCGATTCCGTCTTAGCTACAAAGGGTAATGAGGCTGAGCATGTACCCCGCATCATACATGTAGACTGCGCCATCTTTAAGCCCTTTATGAGTCTTTTCCCAAGTTGCCAAGGCTTTTTCTTCTACTGCAAGCCACAACCACCCGCCCATTTACCAATTACCAACTCATAGCCGCAACGCCGGTCAACCAAACCCACTGAACCAATAGATACTAGCACACACTTGTCTTCTGGCTTCGCTACATGTTCCTGCTTTCGCACGTATACAGTAATCAGCTGCGAGGCGAAACGACTGCGCCTCCACACACCAGTTCAGTAGCTCTGTCTCTCGCGACGACATATACGTAAGCGCTTGGGGAATTATGACTGGTTAGTTTGTTATGATAGGTAATCCTATGTCATGTACGTATGAAACAAACCTTGTAATGCTTCGTATTTAAAGTTTGGCTGGCTTCTTTTTATCCCTTGGGATCTGTTTTTACGATTTCTCTAGACCTATAGACTCTCCCTTTATCAACATATAGTGTCTCCGTAGTACGAGGATATACCTATATCTTTAGAATATCTAACTTATTCACTTCACCTCCTCACGCCATTATCTAGGGGCGACCTTTGAATCCTCCTATAGATTCAACCTCACGATGTCAGCTGCAGAGTACTACGGGAACAGCGGAGGTGGCTACGCGCAACATCCTCAGAATCAGTCTTCACCTTATCCTCCACAACCTCAATATGCGCAGCCTCCACCGCATTCACCATACCTTCCGCACCCAAACTACGCTGGTGGTGCTCCCTCGCCGTCGCCCTATCCTTCCCAGCCTAGTTACTCCCAGTCCCCTGCACCGCCACAACAAAACTACCTTGCGCCCCACCCGCAACAGCCACAGTATGCGCGTCCCGGCTCAGCTCACTCAGATGTTGGATATCCGCCTCCACCTTACCCAAACGATGATGACAAACGGCCGGGATCTGCCAGCGCTCCTCATGCGCGTCCGCACTCAGCCGATCCATATAGCGGACAGCCGCAATATGACCGCGACCCGAACCGCCAACATGGGCAGGAGGGCGAAGACGGCGAGAGAGGTCTAGGCGCTACACTTCTCGGAGGCGGTGCTGGTGGGCTATTGGGTCATAAGTTAGGCAAGGGGAAGCTAGGCACCATGATAGGAAGCGCGGTGGGCGCCGTGGCCGCGAATATGATCGAACACAGGATCCAGGGACGGCATTCGAATCACGGCCAAGGGCAACATGGACATAGCCACGGGCACAATCATGGTCACGGGCATCATCACGGATCTTCGTACCAGGGCGATCCCTACTATGGTGGCCATCATGGGCACCACGGACACGGTCATCATGGACATCACGGGCATCACGGGCATCATGGTCAGGGGTGGTAGAGTGGCGGATTGTAAAACGAGGCACTCACTAGGGTTCTTATAATGGCGTAACGGTCGGTCTCGGTACGAATTTTGGGTATTAGGCCTTTCTTTACTTCACGGCTTGGTCAAGATATGACGGGATGACGCTATGAAACCACCCTTGATGGGTTTAGTATCAATAGCTTGGCCCTTTTTGGCCCTATGTTTACTTATCCACACACCATGGATTCCGTAGTTTACTTTGCGGACAATTATAGACGAATGTAATAATATCACAGTCACGTGTCTATGACACATGGCTTTTGGTGTCTCGTTTAAGAGACAAAAAGTTCGTGGTTCGTACGTTTATTATATCTTACATGGAGTTTTGCTACCTCCAAGGCTTCAATAACAAGAAGAAGCCTAGTTAATATCCATCGGGTACCTATCTACCCTTTCATTTCCTACTGTACAAGAGCATTCCCTACTACTTTTTTGGCGCCGGCTTCTTCTTCGGGATAAAGAGGCTAGGAGGCTTCTTTTGCCTCCTCTTCAACGCCGCAAAGGCCGCCTCGTTGCTCCTCCGGGCCATTTCAGCCCTTCTCTCCTTCTCTGCGGCTTCGATGGTGGCGGTTAATTCGTTCATCCATTCGCGATTCTCCGCACTTTTCTCCTCTATATTCTTCATGTCGTTACCGAGCTGGACTTCATCGGCATCGGTCCATTCGCGGCGGTTCGATACATCCTTGTGAAAATTTATCTTTCCTTGGGTTGCCGGGTTTGCCGGATTTGTCGGGGTTGCCGGGTTTGTTGGGTTTGTTGGGTTTGTTGGGTTCGTTGGGTTCGTTGGGTTTGCTGCGTTTCCTTCGTCTTCTGACTGTTCGGCCGCATCGTCCCGCCTCTGCTTTATAGCAGCATCTTGCTTGGCCTTCTCCTTTCCTCCTCTACCCATCACCTCTTGTGAGCGCTGCGGCTCTTTTTTGAGGACCAAGGGCTTCGCTTGTTCCTTCGGCTTATTGGGCAGGATGAACCCGGCGGGGATACTGGAGAGAGCTGGTGCTTGTGGAGAGGGTGCAGCTAGAGTCGACATGCTTGAGGTAGACAGTACTGAAGAAAGGGTATTCGGTCCGTCCACCATGTCGGCATCGGGCGAGGGGGTTTCGGGAGGCGGAGAATGCGTGCTTGGCACGCCTATCATGGCTTCGTCATGCTCTGGGGTAATAGGTAACAAGGAGCCCTCGCCCTGTAGGTCTAGGTCCTGTTCATGATCTATCGGCATCTCTGACGCCGAAGACGGGTCGACTGAGGGATGGTTTGGTGCGAGAGGGGTATCAATAACCGGAGGGTCAATCATATCTGCATCTGGTTCGGGGGTTGGTAGCGAAGGAGGCGCAACCGGAGGGTCAACCATATCTGTATCCGGCTCGAGAGTTGGTAGTAAATGAGATGCGACCGTTGTGTTTGACATATCTGTATCTGATTCGGGGGTTTGTAGCGAAGGAGGCGCAACCGGAGGGTCAACCATATCTGTATCCGGCTCGAGAGTTGGTAGTGAATGAGATGCGACCGTTGTGTTTGACATATCTGCATCTGATTCGAGGGTTTGTAGAGAATGAGGCGCGACCGGTGTGTCCAACATATCTGTATCCGGCTGAGGTGTAGGAAATAGGTAGGAAGGTATAGGTGCTGCCGGTGTCGCCAATGGCAAAGAAGGTGTAGGTGATAAGTGTAAGGGATTGTTAGACTCATTCATAACGACATCATTCGCCTCTTCCGTTGGGTTACTGTGATTGACAGGAGACTGCGGGTCAAACACAAACGCAGGTTGCTGGGTTGGCGTCGGCTGCGAATCAACGGAAACATCCATGTCGTTATCTAGGGGGGCTTGTTCCGCACCCGATTCTGCTGGCTCATTGTCCCTGGACACATCCTCGTGTGTCCAGTTTCCGAAATCCAGGTCCTCCTCCTCGTCATATAAAGAAGGCCCAAACAACTCGTCCATGGTGGCATCCTCCGAAGAAGCAGGAAGGTTTTCACTAGGACTGTCAGGGGCATCTGGGATGGGTGGTAGGTCGGTTATGTTGCTATCAATCGCCTCATTCATTATAGGCTCCTGATTGATAGTTTGTTGCTGGCTGAAGTATGAGCCATGCTGTTCGTAGGACGTCGAGACTGGTTGTAGGTTGCTAGGTTGCTGGTCGAAATCGAAACCAGGCTGCTGAGTGTGAAGTTCACTTGGAAGAATCGGAGGCACTTCTAGAGGGTCAGGCAACGCGGCCATAACTTGGGCAACCTCTTCCTCTGAGAGAGTCACCTGTAATAAGGGATCCTGAGGATCCGAGGAGGCTGTAGGCGGCTCCTCTGTGACTCCTTCCGTAGCAATATCCTTCAGCTCTGCTGCTATGGCAACAGTAAGCTCTCTTTCGCCGGGATAAGATTCTTTTATGCCAGCGATAGGTTCGTCCACAGAGGTGGGAGGTTCTGTGGGGATGGGAAGTGCTCCTGTGGTAATAATAGGCGTTCCCGCGATTGTGGCGGGTTCCTCTGTAGAATGAGGAACCGTTTCGGCGGGCTCCTCAATGGGAGTATCGGATCCTTCCATGGTGTTAACCGGCTCTTCTGTAGCCGTATATGCCGCTTCCACACAGGTGGTATCGGGCGTTTGGATAGGTGTATGGTGGAACTCTTCCACCGAAGTGGTATCGAGTTCTTTGGTGTTGGTGGCGGGGGCGGGGCGGGGAAGGGGAGGGGGAAGGGGGGGAGAGGCGTGACTTCTTGTCCGCCCACAGTTCCCGGATGTATGCGCGGGAACTAGTGGGAGCGTGTTCGCTCCGAAGGGGACTTGAGCCTGCGATAGGCTCAAGCCCCCTTCGGAGCCAAGTGACGCGTGGCTTTGGGTGAGGATAAGAAGGTGCCGTTGGGGGAGAACGGGCTTGGGTTGGGGGGAGAGGGGGAGAGAGGAGGAGAGAGAGGGGGGAGGACCTCTGCCACAACCATCACATCCGACAAGGTTAGATGTTGGGGTTCGGAAGGAGGTTCTGTCTGAGTCCCGGCGTCGATCATCCGAGACCTTCCTCCGAATCCCAACATCCAACCTTGTCGGATGCTACCGGCCGCGCGGCGAACCAGCGCGGAAGGGGCAACAGCAAAGGGAGGAAGGGAACTAGCCAAAAAGTTAGTATTCGCATCATGTTGAGATCTACGCATCATCGGCTTATCTCTGAAGACATAACTAATCGAGTAATTCGCGAAAGGGACAATTGACTTTCAAAGTGAAGAAGCCGAACAAGTGGGGAAAAAACAATTGAAAAGGGAGAAACAGAAAAGTCAATGGTACTTACAGAGAGAATCGGGCTATGCCGAAGAAGAGGCGAGCAAACTCGCAGGCCGGAACGAAGTTCACACACAGAGCCGCCACCATGTCGAGGACAAAGCCTCGCTCGTCCATGGTGGCTAGCTTGTGAGCTAGCAACACGGCCGCGACGATGTGTCCGGCGGGGTGTGTCTCACCGCAAGAGCCTCGACATGCGCCCATTAAGGCGATGCCGTAGAGCTCTTGGGGGAGACCCCCACCGGAAAATTGATCGACGCACATCGCCGCGGCCGCGTTGGCAACGAGTGCGAACATGTTGTAGACGGGGTCGTGATCCTCACAATCCCCCAGGAGGAAGATCATGAGGACGCCGACGATGGCGCCGATGGGGATGGCAACCATCGCGTCGATGGCGAGGAAAAGAGGAACGAGAATCTTGTAGGCATACATCTTGGATAGATAGTATGCGAGCGTCACAAAGTTCTGTTACTATAAGTTCTGTTACTAGACAACTACCGAAAACTGGTGAACGTGAACGGAAGCGTTGGGTCTGAGACGAAAACTGAACTTGTTGAAGGAAGAAGAGAAGAGGAGACTGAGTTGCAGAGAATGCGGGTATTTGTACGCGAAAATAAATATTCGTTGTCGTGGGCTAATCACCTGCAACCGTAGTAACGCGTCCAGGTGCACTGAGGGGCCACGAGACATGATTATTCCAGAATTTTTGGAAATAACGAGCAACGTACCGTGCACTTACCATGTCATGTATCTCAAGTACTACCCGTGGACGGAAAGAACACTGAGTGCCTCTGATTCTCGTACTGGTGTCCATGTATCGTACACACCTACCTACATAGGTACCTACAAATCCAGTACAAGCCCCTTATTATTGAGGCTCCTGCCAGGCGTATAATAGCTATTGCTAACTGGGCTGTAATCAAATGTTACAAGCATAGCTTATAACTTAGGGAATTCGTTTTCAATAAATTCAATATGTCATATACGTACTTGAATAAATCCCATTATGGGATCCAGTATCCGAGTAGAGAAGCTAATCAGCGCATAGATATATATAATTATTTTTACGTATACAGGTAACTACGTACCATAAAGAATGCTACCTATTACTTGTAAGTACCTAATAGATAGATACGTATGTGCTTCGGGATGCCCTTCTTCGTGCAGAATCTGGGGTACCTAGCACCTATTTCTACGTGACCTTGTTGATTACACCGAATTGGTCAAGTATCATGTACCACGCAATCTACTGTACCTATTGTTAAATCACGTCCTCAAACTAGATAGAACGACTGGCAAACTATTAATATCAAGCACTCACTCCTGCCATTTAAGGTACCGACTTTAATTCTACCTTTCTTTTGTACTTTTTGCCTACGACGCGTCTAAACGGTAAGCACTTAAGCGATATCTTTTTGGGGCGGGATACCATAGTGCTAATACTCTTTCTTTCAAGCGTGAGAAAGTTCAGGAGCAATGAGTCAATTCCCACGTAAGAATACGAAAATATTTATCATAGCATACCTCTTAAGTGATTGGGTAAATGACTTGGAGGCACAAACAGGCTGATTCACTGATGAGACAGCTGGTCAGTGCAGCCCAAGCCCGTCCAAGTCAGGAACTTCCAATGTTGATATCGATATTCTTCCCAATTGAGCAGAGAACCTCAACCACAACTACTTAGATAGGGACCGCTGTAATACGAGGGAGGGAGTCTGCGCAATGGCTGATTAGGAGATATGAGGTCAAAGTAGGCTCTTGGCGTGTGACTGTGTACGCAGTGATTGGCTAACAACATGACCCACTTTCCAAATCTAGTAACACACGGAGCGTACAGTGCTAAGGTATATGTACCTATCTACCTATCCAAGATCCAAAACTACATAGTGCCTAGTTAAAATAATTAAATTATGTGCAGTATGTAGGTAATTGGTCAGTGCATGGATGGACTCCGAATATGGTGTGTGTTCCTATTCGCAACCTAAATCGCTCTTCGAGAAGCCCTTAACCTATGTAACTACCTACCTAGGTACATACGTACGATCGACTGATTTAGCACGTGTACCGGGGTACATGTACCTACATGCAGCAGATAAGGTACGGTGGGAGGTAACTTCCCTCGAACTCCTGGAGAGTGAGTCATCTGCCTTATGTGCAAATGGCCAGCCGTCGACGGGACGGCGTCAGCGCACCCGTTGCGTTGGAGTTTACAGCTGGCGATGAGCTGTTTAACTACCGTGTGAGATGTCAACCTCTAGACTTTCGAAAGTTCGAACTCCTAACAGGTCAAATGCTTGACAAGCCATGATGTCGGATGTTGTAACAAATGGCACGGATTCGCTCTGGTAGACCCCGATCATAGATTACTACCTACTTCGACATATTTCCTTACAGAGATTGTTCTCAAGACTATTCTCATCTTATCTCAGCTTGGGTACTAAGAGCTAGGTGTACATACGGTAAAAGATTAAATTGGAATAACATAATTAAGAGCGCGAAGTTGGCAAGGAATTATTGAAGAAAAAAAGGTGCTTGTGAGTTAGGATTTAGGAGCTCGGAAAGATCATTTCAACGTATTATGTGGCAACTTTCAAAAATTGACTCAGCAAGACAAGAAATCTTGAATATGAACATTTCTAATACTAGATTCAGTATGATAGCTTGTTCCTTTTTCCTTTCACTCCGCTGGCCATTTATATTTTGACCCTGGGTGATCGCTCCTTAGCCTCGGGCCAAGGCCGTCCTGGAAATAGTTCTCCCTCGTTGTGTTAGCAGCGTAGTCATCCCAGAATACTCCTCTGGCTCTTAATTCCGGCAATAGATATTTGATAATGTCTTCGAAGTCACCGGGATTGACGGCGTACGATATATTAAATCCATCAATTCCAGCCTCATCAACCCACGTTTGGAGAAAATCCGCTACTGTCTTCGGTGATCCAATAGCACGCGGATGAGCCCCCCCAATTGCCAGTTCTTGTACGATCCTCCTTTTTGTCCATTTGACATTCTGAGTTCCCGGTACTGTAGTACTCCAAGAAGAAATCATACTTTGGATTGCGCCAGGGCCGGTGAACTTGAAATCCTCATCATCTCCCCATTTGTCAAGATCTACACCAGTCCATCCTCCGAAAAGAGTCATTGTTCCTTCGAAATCTGCGTAGCTCAAGTAATCCTCATATTTGGCCTGGGCTTTTTCATCAGTCTCGTCCACGATGATCAAGACTCCTGTGATAAGCTTGATGGTTGATGGATCGCGGCCGTTTTCAATAGCTAGCCGGCGGATGTCGTCTGCGGCCCTTTTAACAGCTGCTGGGGTCATTCCGGGTAAGAACATGCACTCTGCGTGTTTTGTCGCGAAAATCTTCCCGGCACTACTTGCGCCGGCTTGAAAAATGAAAGGTGTTCGTTGAATTGACGGCTCGGTTGTGATGGGGCCGGTCGATTTGAAATAACTCCTGATGGACTTAGATTGAGAAGTCAAATTTATTAGGCTCGACTTACCCTTCATGATTGATCTTCCGAACTCTGCCGGGAACCGTATACTGTTTAGTCTTGGGATCTTTCACGACGGCGTCATCTCTCCATGAACTTTCCCATAACTCATAGGCCAGGTTAATGAATTCCTCAGCGATCTTATACCGCTCGTCATGCTCGATCTGGGTCGGGAGACCTAGGTTTCTTGCTGCCGGCTCTAGGTGGCTCGTCACCACGTTCCAGGCGACACGGCCTTTGGTGAAATGATCAAGAGTCGCAAACCTTCTCGCCAATAAGAATGGATTTTCGTAGGTAGTCGACGCCGTAACACCAAATGATAAATGTTTTGTCGCTGCCGCCATAGCTGAGACCGCTAGACTTTTTCCAATCAATAAGGGACTTCTTGTACTTGATATCACGGGTAGCTACATACAAGGGATCGTTCATAGGAATTTGAGCGGCCCCAGGGAGACCGGGGTTGACATTACCTTCGCCCTTATATACACCGTAGTGGCTAAGGACATCAGCAATGAATAGCCCGTGAAACTTTCCATCCTCTAAGATTTTAGCCAGGTTTATCCAGTATTCAATATCCTTGTATTCAGGGCTATGGTTGCGCGGATGTCTCCAGAGCCCTGTAAGGTTTCAGTATTTGGGTTTGTGCACTATGGAATAGGGGGTAAGCCCTGTACCTGCAGCGAGATGGCCTGGAGTGCTCATAGAAAAGGCATTCAGGATCCACTGCTTTGGTTGGGATACTTTGGTCGGTTCATCCATCGCAGTACGTTAATAGTGTAGACGCCGTGCTCAACAGGTATGCATCAACAAAAACTGACTCATTAAGCTAATAATGTTCCGGTTATGTATGAAGTCCGTATTCTAAGTAAGGTCTTCTCTATTTACTGATAAGGTAGTGCCGTGGTCCACTGAATATCAAGCTGCAGTCCGAAAGCGGATATGATCAAGCTATCGCCATTTGGTTCCAAGTCACGTCATCAAATCACATCAGAATTCTGTAGCGTAATGTCCAATCACAGACGACGTTTAATATTTGACCACTGGTTCTTCGGAAAGCTTCCCTTATCATAGAGAGCCATCCGATAATTCGGTAACCTCCTGCCGACGTAATTTGACGAATGTATATGGCGACGCTTTAGCTTCAAGACCGGGATGATCACATAATCCCTTCAGGATAAGAATAATAATGGGAAATGGTCTCAAATTTGCGCTTTCATATGATTCCTAAAAATCTTCACTGATATTAATTGATTTTTTATTCTTGTTTAGAATTTTATTGGTTTCAATACCCTCTCAAATATGTCTGATCAAGTGCATGCCCCGTTGCCTCAGGGCGCGGGTTACGGTGTCGTTATCGGATTTGGTGTCGCTTTTGCTTTAGGTGAGGGCCTCAAGGGACGTATTTGAAATTCTCTTCTCATACTTACACCTACAAGGCATGACTTGGGTTACTAGATCCTTAAAGAGGTCTTTTAACGAAGATAACAAGTCCACTGAAACGTAAGCCCCCCTGTGTCATAGTGAGTTACCTACAAGTTATTCTAACATAGCTTAAAACGGTAGATTTATGGTTGCCAATCGTACAGTTGGAACTGGCCTTACAGCATCAGCTGTAATTTCTTCCTGGCTATATAGCACCGCTCTACTTGGAGCCTCGCTTTTGACCTATAAATATGGTCTGGCCCTTGGAGTATGGTGGGGAGCATCTGCCAGTACCATGGTCTGCTTCTTGTCGCTCATCTCCATTGAAGCTAAGCGCAGAGCACCCAATGCGCACACATTACTAGAACTTATTAGGGTTCGATATGGAACGGCTGCCCACCTACTCTGGATCGTATTTTGCCTCCTAACGAATATCCTAAACTTCTCAAGCATGCTACTTGGAGCAAGTGCTGCGGTCACTTCCCTAACTGGGATGGACGTCATAGCAAGTACGTATCTCTTACCGGTAAGTCGGCGAAGTTACGTATAGAAAACTTCAGAATTTTTAAAGACCCATCATTTGAGTAACATGGGATACCCCTTTCTTGTATGCATCTCTGGGGAATAAGCTAATAGGTTCTAATGTCTATAGGTCGGCGTAGGGGTCTACACGTATTTCGGGGGGCTACGAGCAACATTCCTGACTGACTACCTGCATACATTCATTATCATGATAATTTTGGTCTGGCTTACAATTAAAATTATCGTGGTGAAAGAGATCGGGTCTATCGAAGCTCTCTATGATGCTGTGATTACAGCTGACAAAAACAGACCGGTTCAGGGCAATCATGGGGGTTCGCATTTAACCATGCGAAGTGAGCAATGTCTTTATTTTGGTATACTTCATGTTATGTTAGTATCCTTTTATACTATTCCCTCGAATGATATTAATGACAGCTTAGTTCAAACTTCGGTGCCGTGATCATGGATACTGGCTTCTGGCAAAAGGTAATTCATCAAGTATCAGACACGCAACTAAATACAGATAGCTGATACGCCACAGGGATTCTCAGCCAATGTTGCTTCCGCTGTGCCAGGCTACGTATTGGGTGGGATTGCGTCTTTCTCCGTCCCGTGGGCAGTTGGAACCTTTGGCGGGCTTGCTGCTGTCGCCTTGGAATCGACATCTATTTTCCCTACCTATCCTAGAGTAAGCTTAATCCTTAAGAAACGAGCGGCTTTGTGGAATCTAACAACTTGTGTAGATGATGACGGCAGAGGAGGTCACTTCCGGATTGGTCCTTCCCTATGTCGTGCAGGCAGTTGCTGGGAAAGCCGGCGCTGGGGCTCTACTCCTTACTATTTTCATGGTTCGTCAAGCTTACATGGGTTATGATATTTAAGATGATTCAGTAGTCTCACATTAGCCAAATAGGCTTGCACCTCTATCGCATCGGCTCAAATGATTGCCATCAGTTCTATCATCTCATTCGATATCTATGGGACGTATATCAACAAGAAAGCTACCGATAAACAGCTAATTACGTGGTCTCATATCGGTGTTATCGTTACCTCCGTTGTCATTCCCACACTGGCGACAGCCTTTAATAAGGGGGGTGTTGATATGACCTGGCTGCTTTATGTGGTTGGCAATATAACCAATCCTGGTTGCATTCCTACTGTCTTCGCTCTCCTATGGAAAGGACAGACCAAGGCCGCCGCAATTATCTCACCAATATTTGGGGTTTCGTGCTCTATCTCCGTCTGGCTTGGAACGGCATATGCCTATTTTGGCGAAATCTCCGTTGCTTCGACCGGTAGTACAATGCCATGCTTGTTTGGCTGCGTCACAGCATTCTTCGTTCCGCTACCTACTACATTATTTGTGTCGTTTGTGCGACCTAGCTCCTTCGACTGGTCGATCTTTGCAAAGGAGATCACAAAGGTCCGCAAATCTGAAAGCGATGCAATAGAGGCGGACCAGCAGGCATCGGAAGAATGGTTCACTCCCGAGTTGAAGCAGTATATGAAAAGGATGAGCCGATGGGCTGCGTTTTGGACTGTCTTCACTCTCTTAGGACATATCTTCCTTTGGCCGCTTGCGATGTACGGCGCGAAAATCGTATTCTCAAAAAGTGTAAGTTTATTCGACTCCATTCCTCGAAGCTTGGGGCTAAGTCGTTTAGTTATTCACGGCATGGATTGTCATTTCACTCATCTACCTCTGGTTTACATTGGTAGTCGCTAACTTTTATCCTCTCTATGATGGTGGCGCTCGGAAAATCTGGATAGTACTCCGTGGTAAAGTCTCTCCCGAAGCGTCCACAAAATCTGATGAGGAACAGGGTTCATCTGGATATTCTTCTGAGGCGGGCCAAAAACAGTCCGGGGTACGGGCAAAGGTGCTAGAAGCTTCGTGACTGTCAGGCTAATGAGACTTGTTCCTATGGACGGGGCATACCACCTATCTGCCAAGTTGCCCAAGTTTAATAGGGTCTCAAGCTTCTAGGGCTAACCCAAGTGCTCGGCGGTAAAGCACAATAGACTGGATGCGTCCACCATATAATCCTCGGGAACTACTTAAAAGTGTACGTATTTCGTAGAGAAAATAATATTCCGTGAGTGTGATAGTCTGCTCAATCCGCAGTTGTTCAGGTATAACCCCTAAGGAACCATGAGGGATAGCTGCCTGCCATGTGTACTTTCCATTGACTCAAGATACCTAGGTAGCTTAAAATTGTACGCGTAGATGTATAGGTAGGTAATAAATTTCATAAAATCATCGCTATGTTCCATGCTGTAGGTATCTACTGTACGTGTACATAAATACATAAATAAGTACCTGCTTAAGGTACGTAATCTATCGGCGGCCCTGTTCTAGGTCCTCTATTATGTGTATCTCAGGGGCGCCATTCCCTCGAACGCCACCATCACCCTCTGACACAATGATCTCAGGTGCCGTTTCCTTCTCTTGCGAGGTATTGTCTTGGTTTTCATTCAAAGATAGTGTTGTCTTCCTCCTCTTCCATATCCTACTAAAAACGGTACCAATCTTGGCGCATGCCGTAGCCAGGAACTTATATATTATGACCACTGGCGCGCCGACCGTCTGGGCAATTCCGGCGAACCATGCGTCAGGGAATAGCCGCACGACGACAGCCCACGGGATAGAGACCGCGGCTGCGACGACGCAGATGGCCCACTGCGTGCCATTGATAGCTGTAATCTCGAATGCTGCGCCACCAACAAATATGATAGCGACTTGGGCGCCGATCATAATACAGTTAATTAGAATAAAGAACTTATTACGGTGAACGCCCTCGAAGATGTTGAATTTGTTATCTAAGCGTCGGTTGTTGAATTCGTTAAAAATTTGCATCCATACAAAGGTGTTGAAGACCATGGTGTTGAGTTCGGTCTGTTGCGTTTGATTATTAGAGTCGTAGCCCAGAATCGTCGAACCGCCGAAGTGTAGAGCGAACGTAACAGCTAGCTGGAAAATAGCTTGTCCAATTATCATCTTCCACATATTCGTTGTAATAAGAGGAGCACTCTTCGGTTGAGGTTTGCGATCGAGGACTTTTTCAGTAGGAGGGTCGGTCGCGAGCGCGAGCGCCGCGAATGTATCCATGATGAGGTTAACCCAAAGGAGTTGTACGGCGGTGAGCACGGAATGCATCTCTGGATCGGCAACGGCAGATACGAAGGCAAGGAGGACGGCTGTAATATTGACGGTGATTTGAAACTGAGAAAAAGTTAGTGAATTGAATGTAGGTACTTTGTTTGAACCGAATAGCCTCAAACTTACCTGAAGGAACTTCTGAACAGAATCGTTGACTGCTCGTCCCCATTTAAGAGCTGTCAGGATAGAAGTGAAATTGTCGTCCATCAGTACAATTTCCGAGGCCTCCTTAGCTACTTCAGTTCCGCAAATTCCCATTGAAAACCCAACATCTGCAGTCTTAAGAGCCGGGGCATCGTTGGTGCCGTCTCCAGTGACAGCTACGGTTTCTCCAAGAGCTTTAAGCTTCGCAACTAGGATTCTCTTATCCTCGGGCGACGAGCGTGCAAGTACCTGCAACTTTGGCAGTATGACATTCATTTCCTCATCACTGAGCCTCCTGAAGTCAGGACCTTCCATGATTAAGCCGTCTGTGTAAATGCCACATTCGGCCGCGATGGCCTGAGCAGTCACGGCGTTGTCACCAGTTACCATACGAACGACAACGCCAGCATTTTGAGCTTTTCGAACTGCTTCGGGTACACCGGGTCTGACAGGATCTTGGATGCCGACTAGGCCAAGCCATACGAGATCTTTAAGCACTGAATCGAACCGCACATGGTCATCTTCTACCTCCGCACTGGCAGGGGGCCACTGAGCGAAATCCTTGAAGACGATCCCAATAGTTCTAAGCGAACCTTTCGCGTAGGAGTCGATAACTGATATTATTTCGTTGCGATCGTTAACGGTAAGTATGCTTGTACCAAGCGACTGGATGTCTGCTTTCTTGTCGCAGTAATTGAGAAGTATTTCCGAAGCTCCTTTTACTAGAAGTCGATATCCGGAACCGTCTTTTAGCTTGATGACCGCTGCCATGCACTTCTTAGCTGAATCAAAGGGCATCATTTGTATGACCTGCTCATTCGCTCGGGCCTCAGCTAGCGACTGCATGCCAAGATGTTCCCTTGCCAGCTGGAGAAGCGCCGTTTCAGTTTTGGAACCGATAAAAGTGAATTGGCCTGCTTCTTCGCCTTCAAAAGCAGTTGAGTTGATGGCAACTGACTGTACGATGGCGTCCTTGGCTTTTTCCGAAAGGCTGGAAGCCCATTGGGAGACTGTTTGGACGTCTGCCTTCTCGCTTTCGGCTTTAGCAAAACTCGACTGACCAAAAGTTCCCGCCACAACTGTCATCTTGTTGGTGGTTAATGTTCCTGTCTTGTCGGAACAGATTGCCGTAGCGTTTCCCATCGTTTCACAGGCACGTAATACGCGTACTAGGTTGTTTTCCTTCAGGAGTCTGGTGGTGGCAAAGGCCAGCGCTAACGTTACCGCCAGGGGCAAGCCTTCAGGCACAGCCACGACGATGATGGTAACGGCTACGATTAGTATATCCAGAAAGGCGGAGGCCTTCTCTGAGCTCGTACGGGTATCTGCCGGAAGACCACCAAGAAACCGGAATAGTAGGACAAAGAAGAGAAGCCCAGCCGCAGTACCTCCTAGCTTGGCAATAGCAACTGCGAGTCTCTCAAGTTTCTTCTGCAATGGAGTCGATTCGATGTCGGTTCGGACAGACATCATAATCTTCCCGAAGCTAGAGTGCACGCCAACTGAAGTACAGAGAAATGTACCAACTCCTTCAAGTACCTTTGAGCCTGAGATAATGAAGGGATCGAGGCCCTTATGATCTGTCCGTGATTCAAGTAATGCCATAACTTGCTCACCTGGAGTCTTCTTGATGGCATCGGATTCTCCAGTGGCTGAAGACTCATCACACTTTAGGTCATGTCCGCTGATAAAGACACCGTCGACAGGGACCAGATCGCCAGGCTCGAGGTGTAGGACATCCCCGACAAGGATATCGTGAACATTGATCATAAATGATTTCCCAGATCGAACCACCTTGATCTCTCGGTCTTCCTTTTTAGCATTGAGTTTAACAAAAGCTCGTTCCTTTTGCCAGTCGTTGAGTGATCCCACAAGTGTGACAATAAGGATAGCAATTATAATTGCAACGCCCTCGACCCAATCTACAGATGGAGGGTCTCCCGGCTCAGGCACCGTTCCAAAGGTTTCGTAGAGCCCGAGTGCTAACGAAATAACTGCAGCTACCGTTAATAATATAATGACTTTGTCGTTGTAAGCGTTCCACATGAGCTTCCATATGGGCGTGGCCTTTTTTGCCGGTAATATATTCCTGCCGAAGACTCTCGTTCGGTCAATAAAGGAGTCAGTCCCGGATTTCGATTCCCTCTCCGGCGACTCAAAAAGCTTATCCGACGTTCTTCTTACAGCTTGATCAAAAGTAATGGATGTCCGTACTGAGGTCTCGTCGAGACTCAGGCCAGCATGAATGTCGGTCTGTAAACCCCGCGCTATCCCGGTAAGGCCGCCTAATGCCCGGAACGCAGCCAGGGACTTGGGATTTTGGAGTTTATTTAGTTGACCTGGGCTGAAAGCGAACGGGTTATTCTCGACCTCAAAGTCAGCTTCTGTGCCGGGATCAGGACGGAGAACCGCTTCAGGGTCAAAGGATAACACGCTCGATCCGCAATCAGATTGGGCTGGTGTTAAGAAGGGATTAGAATGAGCCGGTGTTAGGAAAGGATTCGATATATTCGACATATTCGAGACGAAGGACCCAGGCGTTACAACTCTAGTTTCATTGGTATCACTCCTTGGGCGCGTCCTCGTGTCGACCGCTAACGTCGGTGGTGCAAGATTACCGCTCGCCATGATAGTCAAATTATGTTGCTTGTAGTCTTGTCTTGTCCTGTCTTGTCTTGTCTTAGGGGATGAGAAAGGTCGAAATGATAAGAATAAAATAAGATTGAAAGCGAGGGATATTATGAGGAGCAGGTATGTTTGTGTATGACCATGTCAATTGCTCCTAGACCGATTCACTCGGTGAAGGAGTAGCAATATAATATCGAAGGTCACAAACTGCGAGACGCAGACACATGCTGAAATCGAGCCTAACTTGTATTTCCACTTCGTGCCGAGGGCGACGAAAGGGAGTGGCGGGTATACTTGGACCGACCTGGAAGGTTTGCCTAGATGGACCGCCGCTCTTGGGTCGCGGGCTGTGCAAAAGAGGAGGGCTGCTAAGGCAATATTGCCGAGCTATGAAGAGTGATATTTCGTCGATTACTTGGTTAGTGGGCCCGTCGTAATGCGCACCGCAGCCTGAGTTGGGATGTGATTGCAATGTGGACAATGCTCGATAGGAGGAGAGAGGCTACAACAATGAAAACAGGCCCAATTATCTGAGAAACTTGTTGAGGTCCTTAACCATGCGGTGCGAACAGGCGCAGTTGTGAAATGTGTCTTGAAGAGGCAAAGGGGCTGTGTTAAAACATCTTACGCGGTGGGAGGCAAATGCAATATTCTGTTGGAGGCCGCTTTTGCTTGGAAGATTTATAAGGGCGCTGTCATCTCGTCGCGTTTGATCTTTTGATATCGCTAGGTAGGTGACTGCGGCCCAGACTTCCAAGAAGTCAGTGGTAGAATCTGGATCTTGATGTCCAATGCATGACTCTGAACAAGTTAACAGCCTCTACTTCTCATAGCCAACAGATATTCCAGCGCCTGGATTGAAGGATTAGCTATGACTGGTAAAAATGAAATTTCTGACGTTCCTCCCTCACGCTAAGAGGGGCGCCGAGTGAGGCTGTGTAGATACTACAGTAACCAATCAGAGTCGCCGGCGATACGCAGGCTTAATCGACCTCCTGTTTTTAACGGACTTTAATAAGTAAGACTGGGACTGGGCTTCTGGGCAATCTAGATCGCTGATGTAACTAAATCCGGATCCCTGCAGCACTTTCGGGTTTCCAAGACTTTGCAACCATCGCGATTCGTTTGCGAAAATCGCTTCGGCCAATCACATGTCAACATTTTATCTCCCCAATAAGGGCGGCCACAGCAAATAAAATAAAATATGCCCGAAATGCTCAACCCGAAAAGAAAAAAAAAACGAATTATATGGTTATGGGTCGGAGTTGATAAGGAAGTATACAATTCATATATTCCTTTCGTTCAAATCACAAGTTGCTCTAGATAATCCAATGAGCCAAATCCACTGATGCAGCAATCCCAATTTGCTGAACTTCGTATAACCTTAGCCAGGTACTTATTAACTGGTATCTATTGAACATATCTACCTAGGTAGATATGTATATACCTACCTGGATACTTATGGTATCATCTTAACAAGGTTCCTCCAGCATGATTTATACCGGAATTATTTGTCATCGCAGAAGTCTTATTCTGTGATATCACGTTTCGTCATAGTCATGCCTATATGCTTTACCAGCTCCTTGGCAACACCCAACTACATTCAAGTCTATAAATTCCTAGTAACTATAACAGAAACTGTTGAAACATCCCTCATGTATTTCTACGGATTTAGACTTACGGTTAATGACAATAGTGACGCACGAATCTTTCGTTATGGGTAGTGAACATGTCACCGGAAATTACCAGACAAGTGATCTATCCGATAGCACGTCATGTCGATCTAGGCAGGAGATCGAGTAGAAAATGCTCGCCGAGAGTGGCTATGTCCTGTACCTTGATGACCATATCAATAATCGAACCATCTAACGAATAAGCAGTCGCCAATATTCTACCTGGGCTTGGAAAAGACGCAGTTAGGTATACCTGCACTTCAACAGCTCTTATCCTCAGCCCTCAGCCCAGAGTAACATTTACACCAAGGGGGTATTCAGGGCCTTGGCCTAACCTATCCGCTTAACTAGGATTTTCCATCAATAGTCGAAGAAGCAAGGGGCCAATTACTCATTGGGGTTCACAAAACTGAGGCATTCTGGAATTAGGTAGATTTTCTAAGGTAATTGGATGTCATCTTCATAAGGCTGACTTGCGAGGCATAGAAGGCCAGATGCGAGAATCGCCCACGTTATTAGCCTGGTTTTTACCGAAGAACAGCGTGAGACTAGTCCTGGTATCTTAACAACCACGTCCCAAACTCTCGCATTCCCAAATATTAATCCGAGAGGGCATCTAGATTTAGAGAAATTGAAGTTATCGATATCAGCGATCTGTAGAAAGACGTATCCTCTGACCGGAGCAACACACGATCGGTTCTTTAACGCCTTAAAAGTTATGCTTTTGTTCTCGTAACGGATAATTATCTCTGCCTCTTTAAGAAACTATCTATCGGTAGGAAATCATAACTCAAAGATATGTACCTGATGTGAGGCAACAAAAGCTAGATACCTTTTAGTTGGAAACTATGATACACACCTTGCGTCAAGTATGCCAAGATTCAATTACTCGTTGAGGAGAATAGTCTGCCACATGGCAGCTATTTTCCAATATCAAGTTTATCAGATATCAGGGTGCCATAGCTTTGGGCCAGCTTCCCCACGGCGAAGAAGTAAAGTTCTAGGTAGACCTAGAGTTACACTACACGAGCACAGCCTCACCCTATATATCTTGGGGGGATAAAGTGGAGGGTAGGTAGGATACTAGCACGGCATGGTGTAATTCTACATCTACGTCAAATGGAGCACAAATAATACATTTAAGAGGATTTATATAGTCTGTCATACCTTGTGTATTTTTAAGGGCTAGATTTAGATGCATTGTGACTGGAATATTAGAGACAAGAGACCATTATAATCAAAACCAGCAAAGTACTACGCTTGCACACAAAGCCGCGAACTACTCCATATGCCCATGATAAAGTGTTCTACACAAAGTCTGGGAAAATCGCTCATTTCTATGTAACACTAGGGTCGCATCTATGGTGGCTATGCTAACTCATTGGGAATATAAGGTATTGTGTTCATTAGGTAGGTATGTAGAGTGACTACATGGAAATTGACGAATCAGATAGGCTCCTTCATCCGAAGGCATATGATTGCTAGGTATTGTAGTACTATTGTATTTAACGACATATCAAGTTATACATGGAGATTATACGAGGAGAAATTTGTCATATCGTATGAATCTCTGCTAGTCCGAAATTTACTTGAATCCCAACTCAATTTGTAGTACATTGAATCAATAAGCTAGCACGAAATCGCTCGTACTCACTCACTAGGTACCTACCTATTAACCGGACAGTGAGAGAAAATCGACTTGAGGAGTTAGGGGCAGAATTTGCATTCCATAAGGCTTAGAAAGCTGGACATTCTCTGCTTTGTTAGTGAGAACGCGTAACTAGCATACTAAAGCCTCCAAGCCACCCTTACATAAGACAGTCAATACCGTAGCTACTATCCACTAAGAGATGATAGCGTAGTAGATGTCATCTCTATAAATATAAGATTGGGTAGTCGTCATCGCAGCTGATATCTCATTAGCAAACCCAAGGTAAGCATGGCGCAGTTTTGTCTGGGCCATACGAATACAACCCAGGAATCTCGGGACATAGACACGTCACAATTCAGACAGCTAATAACCCAGGACAATGCTTGATTATGCCAGGTTTGCGTACCACTCTGTTTTAGGACCTGATACTGGCTTAGGATGACCGTAGACGTAGGTACACTTATTGGGTTCCCCTCACATAAGGCAGACTTGATGGATAGGTTGATAGGAATCAACCTGATCCAACATCACCTACCTAATGTGCAAGGCTGGAGAACCCTTACCGAGATTCAAGCTTTACTGAATATGGCACGCAGTCGCATAGTTTACATTGAGAATACGTCAGTGTTTCTAAATTCCTATACTTCAGGCTTGTCCAGCGAACCGAGGCATGCGAAAGGCCCAATTTGGTTCATTGTCTACGTAAAAGTCTATAAATCGCAAGTAATTACCGCAAATCGCACTCTAGGGGAAGCGACTATTGAGCTCAGCCACGATCATGGACCGTGCTATAAGCAGGTACCGCGTGATGCTCGGGCTCCTTTTGATTAGTAGGTCACCAAATCTAGAACACGATATTATGAGCAAACTCTCTCTGTGGGATCAACTTGGCAATGTGCGCGACTTATGTGTATTCCTCTTCTTCCCTTTTCTAATCACTCTCAGATAGAGATAACCTAAAGTTAAAACTACCATTACCGAAGACTTGCGTTCATATGTGCTTCTCCTAGTAGGTTGGGTAGGTAAAGAAGCGGAATAACTACTTTGAAAAGATATAGACTGAGAAGTTGCACATAGAGCACATCGAAATGTCGAGCTCTAATTATAAGAGTCTAATGTTTTAGCGAAGATTATACTGAAACACTTAAGTTCTCACCTTAATAGATAGGCGCCCTTTTCGACTCTGTCGAAGATTCTATATTAAATGAGCCTTAGGCGACTTTTTCTTCCCTTAAAAGTATTAGACTGAATATGACAAAATCGTTTTCTGACCTCTATAACGCTGCAAACACTAATCTTGTGTAAAGTGTTATAGAGAACTATATATGATGTCCAGTTTGTATTGTGTGGATTACTCGATATACTTTATTAATTTAAAACGAAAAGATTTCCGACTCACTTCGAGATATAGATCTATAGTACACTACAAGGTAATTGTTCCATCGAAGTATCAAGTTAAGGGTACCATAATATAAGATTTTGGCGTGATAATTGTTTGGTCATATGTTGTTAGGTAAATACCATTTACCTCATGGGTGTATGGTGAATATAACCGGTGACTATTATGCTGGCTAGATGCGCAGATAAGTTGAGGCTAAATACTAGCTATAACGAAATCTGCGGAGAGCATCCCACAGACGATCTCTACCATAATCACACGACCAAGAAATATGTATATTAAAAGCAGGCAAAGAACATGTCTCGTGTTAACTGGATCTGGACTTTCAACAGACGAGATACAACGGGAGTGTGAATGCTGAAGCAGGATATAAAGGGCCCGTATAAAGTCACGGTGCAACTGGATAAAGTCACGGTATATCCACACGTACTAAGCCCAACACGGATTAGTAGTCTAAGTACCTAATTTAAGGTACGGCTTTAGTAGAAATCTTCGTACCTTTCCTACGTGTTTATGTTAGATTATACAATCTTCATAAGGTTGTTTTAAGCCTCATCGAGGTTATCCCATACCTTATTTCCTAAGGCTGTAAAAGGCTCGTTCGAAAACTCGTCGGATAGCTCTTTAGGTGGCTCGGGGATAAGGCTATCGAGCTCCTTATCGAGCTCATTAAGAAGGTAGCTATAATCATTATCGTCGAAGAAAAGGGAGTAACGGCAGGAAGATAACCTTAGCATTAATAAGAAAAAAAGGTACAAAAATTTCTATTAGAGCCGTACCTTAAACAAGGTATCCACACTACTAATTCATGTTGGGCTTAGTATATGTGGATATACCGTGACTTTATCCAGTTGCACCGTGACTTTATACGATCCCGATATAAACCCAAGGAACATGGAGCAAGTAGGAACGGTGATCGCGCTGCTGTTGTGGTATTCCACTTCAGCGTTGTCGCTCACGAGCGGACGAACTGGCGAGAGAAATTATCTACCTTGCACACAAAAGGGATCCAAGCAATTCTTGATTCGGAATTGGCATAGTATAACGCGCAACGACACAACCGAGACATTCAGCTTTGAGTTACACGCCAACTTCAGCGGGTACTCGTCGCCGTGCCACGGCATTCGCAGGAGTGACGCTAGCAGTGGGCCAACAGCATGCGATGTAAGCGACGACAAGTTCTCCGCATACTTCGACTTCTCGTCCAATGATTACATCGATATCAACCACAGCTTCGTGTGCGACCGCGGTGAAGAGGAAACAGATCCGCGCAACAGATTCACGAACGCAATGGCTACGGGCAACGGACGCCTGCAGATCGGGCTCGTAGACACGCCCGAGGGCCACTACACGGGCACGGAAGGGGATAATCTCACGATCGCGGCGTACACCAAGATTGCACACCGGCTGCCCAAAATTGACTGCGCGGCGGCTTCGCAACATGCCGAGTGGGAAGTCCGGGATTTTACGTTCAGCGCGCGAGTTCAAGCGGGCAATCCGTGGGTCATCGGGATCACGGTAGCCAGTATTAATTACGATTTGTATAACAAGGCGAACGATTATTTGATTAACTGCCAGGCCGTTAATGACTCGGTGGCTTCGTTCCCGGATAATCCGGCATTGATTGACCGTAATTCGCAGTGGCCGTGCCCGATCAGCTACCGTGATGACTTGATTCCGCCTTCAGCCTATCCGACGACAGGCTTCAAATTCGATAGGAGTACGAACAAGCTCACTATCGAGCAGGAGTGGAAGTGCGACGATGATGGCCATGAGTAAGCGACGAAAATTGATTACCTTCAGAAGCTAATAAACTAATGATGGCCGACTCTGTTCAGGGTTACGTTTTCTGCGGTAGGCAGTACAGTCTTGCCTCTGGAATGCCGCAATACTCCCACCTCGGATGACAACCCTATTCCCCAAGCAGTGGATTGTGATCCCACAACTGCGATAGTGAAGGCAGATCTGGAATCCTAATTTGGGAAGTAAGAAAAAGATACGTTAACTGTGCATTTCCAGAGCAATGGGGATACTATGAAGGCTCTGCCAGCGGCTACTGCTGGATCGATGAGTGCCACTGGCTTACATTAGCATTGGGAGCTGGACTCGTCTAGAAAAGTTTGAATTATCGATACCTGGTAATATTGACATTCTCATACTTGTGTACTTGACATGTTGTCAGTTGTTAACGATGAGCAAAGTAAGCGAGAAGCGCAAAAGACTAGCAATGCTATTTTTATGCATCCTGGTACCTAAACGCCATCATCAAACGCCCCTGGTGTTATGCTATGCTATGCCATGCTATGCTATGCTTTTATCATCAAACAACTGTACCCAAATTGGGGTATGTTGTGGTTAGATCGGAATATCGCCAGGAGCTAAACAGAGCTCATTGTGCCCATTACAGACGGATAGGCGGTAAACCAGGCAGCCATTTATCCTAGACTGAGCATCGTGTCTGGACTGTTTGTTCCCGAAGAAGGTATTCACAAGGTTTTCTATTCCTCCGAGCTAGTAGAATCACGATCCTTTGTCGTTGGGTTGGCAATGAGCAGCATGTTAAGAGACTGGGAGCTCGCGCGAGGGAAGAACGTCAATAGGGAGTCGGGCCGAGAAGAGGTGCCAGCTTCCATTTTGTTCTTCGAAGTGTCCAGTTCCCTCTCCGCCTAGGAGAGATTGTCACTAGCATGGGCGCATGCTCCGGTTTCCTCGAAATCTTCTATCTCCGTCATGCGCAGCGCATCCTTAACATCATCAACAAACCGGTGTCTACCTCCGACAAGTTCAACTATACCGCTTCTTTCCAATAGGTGCCATACTTTGTTATCCCGACTAACGGGACGGCTAAAGAAGACCCTGACGCCGCGGTCACGGTAGTTGCGCACGATTTCCTCAAGAACCTGCGTCCCAGAGCCGTCCATTGATGTCACGCCGTGAATATCAAATATAATGTTCCTGTTACTCGCCTGCGGACGTAGGCGAGGTAAAGCCGGGTGCGCGTTAGCCGTGCCGTACAACTCGAGACGTCGCAATCTATTCTTCAATTCGCCCGTGTTCGCAAAGGTCAACGGTTCAGGTATCTTCACAATCAAGCAGCCCTCGACAAATTCAAGCTCTTCAGGATGCTCTTCGGCATTAGCGAAGCGATCACTGTTAGGAACTCTTCCTAGAATTTGTATACGAGGGCGCGTCGCATGACGGATGACTTGTAAAAGCGATAAACCTATGCCGATCGCGATACCTAGATTGAGGGAGAAGAAAATTGTGACGGCTAAGATGACTGCCATGAGGGAAAGCTCTGTCCAACCCTTGATTCGCAGGAAGAATTTCACATCATGTGGCGCTTCTTCGATTAGAGACCAGGCGACTGCCATGATCAGGGCGGATAGAACTGGCTTCTATTTCGAGGTTAGCTTTGGATACCTACCTATGATCCTGTGTGGCCTTCAGTTATACCAAGAGCCTGAGCCAAAACACCTTTGATAAAAATAAAACACTTACTGGGAGATAGTAAAACCACGGCAATAGAAACAGGATGCATATGACAGTGATAACGCTAAGTAAGATAGAACTCATTGGACTCTTGCCACCAGTGCTCTTGTTAACCTTGCTTCGACCATACCCGCCAAAGGCTGGAATGGCCATGAAGCACGAACCGACGAGATTGGCGGCTCCAAGTGCTACAAGTTCCCGGTTAGGACTTAGTTGCATCCCTTCGACGATTTCTTGGCCACCCAGACTCTTGGCAGCGACTGAAGATTCGAAGAAACCTAGCATGCCAATCAAGAACGATGTGCCCATGGCATCTCGAATATGGTTCATGTGCGATAGCTGGAAAGGATTGCGAAAAGTGAATACATGGCCAGATGCAGCTTCAACCTTTCCAAGTACTGGAACACCCTTCTGCTCCCAGTCTAGAGACCATGCTAAAACCGCAGAAAGTACAACAACAATGAGTCGATCAGGGAAGTATGCTACTCCTGAGTATCGTGGCTGCAATCGCCGTTTGATCTCCCTGTATAATAAAATGAGTTACATCTTACAAACGAGATAGTCTCACACTTACCTAAGTACCATAATGACGACAAATCCGACAATACCAACGATGGCAGTGAGGTTGTGTCTATCGCTGAGGTGAGTCACCACAAACTCAAGTTTCTGAACTGTGCTTCCGTGCGCAACCCCAGGGGCGGTCTTCGCAGCACGGTTTAATCCTAATACGGGTATCAATTGGTCGATAAAGATAACAACACCAATGGCGGAGATGAAACCACGCAGGAAAGGTCTGCTTAGAACACTGTCAAGGAAACCAAGGCGGAATACACCCATAAGGAAGACAGTTGCGCCGGCTATGCCTACAGCAACACCGGCCACTTTCGCTTGCAAGACGGCATTATCGTCTTCACCGCGACCGAGGTCGATGCTGTTCTTAACAATAGAGCCGATGAGCAGGGAACCAGCTGCTTCGGGCCCAACTACCATGAGCGGACAACTTCCTAACAGTGCGTACACGAAGGGGTTGATGGCGAAGGCATATAAGCCGTTGATTGGAGGAACATGCGCGAGGTTGTCTGCGTACGACAGCGCCATGGGAAGGTACATAGACGCAATGGTGATAGCAGCAGTAAAATCTCCTTTCAGCCACGACCACTTGTACTGTTTAATCCATATGAGGAATGGTACATAGTAGGACAAATACATCCTCCACGAGTCCTTAACACCGTGTTGCTGTGCAAGGGTGCTCGAATCCGTCATCTTCTTGCTCTTCACCTTGTTTGAAAAGGTCTTTCTCCAATTTCCCTTGAGTTGTGTCTCACTAGACGGCGCAGAGCTCTCCGAACCTGCTACCGATCCTATCTCAGCGTCGAGGGTGCCGGCTCTGGGAGGTGGACTGGATACGCGAGGGGAAAATGTGCCATGATCACAAGGGCCGTCGTGGGCGCGTTCATGATGTAGGAGGGACGTAGTCTCGTTCGTCTCGTCATTGAAGGGGTCGTGCCGTGTGCTAGGACCGGGAGGATGTTCGGTTGTATCGTCACTCATTGAGGAGGATGAAACGGTGCGACTCTGACGAAGGCCGCTTGGTGTAAGTGGAGCGTGATCGTGAGGATATGGTCGAGAACCGGTTGTGATAGAAGGAGGTCGTGAGGAGGGTGGCATTTTCCCAGTTGGAATGTTACAGAAGAATCGCGGATAAGGGAACTGATAACTAGCTATTTTTAAAGACACCCGTCCCAGCCTGGAATCATGTGAGGCCGAAACTAGTTTCCATTCGTAAACCAGTCTCTAATGTGGCGGCTATGACGGCACGCGGACAGAGATTGCTAAGAGAAGAATTCGATTGGTTTAGGAGATCAGCAAGTAAACAACAAAGAAGTAGAACGAGGATTGGCAGAAGGGTTTACAATCTACATCATGCATGCATGAACATGAACGTGTATACGGACATGGACATGGACATGGGCATGGGAGATAGACGATATGTAGAATGGTGATATTATGGATTATGGACGGGTATGTAAGATGAAGGTAGCGAAAGGAAATGGAATCTATTTAATTGGTTGGTCAACGAAAGGAAATAGTTGCCAACCTTACCTAGCAGACAGGGCAGCCTACCTGTTACTTTGAACAGTACCTAACTGCACTAAGGGTCTATGGGGAACAAAAGTGGGCGCAGCGGAGGGAGGGGGAGGGAAGGTTCCATTAGGTAGAGCGACAACCATCCATACTATTTTATTTCAAGAAGTTACAGCTTCTTTTGTTGCTGAAATAAACTTGATTTTATCTCTTCAGGTTGTGTAGTCAAAGAGGGAATCGCATCTCGTGAAGATTTTTTTTTGTTTCTTTTTTTAGGTAAGTTACCTTAGTACAACCAAGCGTACAGACAGAAAACAGAAACCTTAAGCAGCTATCCGTACTAAAATGCTCCCAAGGTTAGATCTAGACCCCGCGCAGTAGGAGATTTGTGTCCCTAGACAAGTCACATACCTATCTACCTACGTGTAGGTAGGTTGGTTTCGTGGAACACCTCTGAATCACCAAGGTTTCAACACCATGACTTTGAACAAGGTTCACACTCGGCTTAGGTATCTCGGGCACATTGAAAATCAAAGAGCAAACACCTGATCAGTAGAATCAAGGCGCAAGCACAGATTGATTACGCATTAACTACCTATCTATAGCAAGGTGACAAATCGTGAAGGGCCAAGCCTGACCTTCAATGTCACTTAGACCACGATACCATTGAAAAGGAAATTGTCGCCGCCCTAATGGCGCCCAGCCATTATTTGCGCATCCATCACAAATCCAGTGCTATCAGAGTGTGTTGTACGGGAAATTCAGAGTCATAAGGTCATGAGAACAGAGAAAGAAACCAAACTCCGAAGATGCTTGGGTATTGGATAAGGACAAGATGATAATCGCAAGTGCGATTGATGAGGGGCTGGTTTCAAGGTTGGGGAAGTTGTGTCTGGTAGATCCTGAGTACCGGGACCTTAAACTTGGCCGTTAGGAGATTGCAGACTGGCGATTAAGCCTCATCGTCAAGCAGGCTGTCCTGACTCTGCTCAGCCTCCTCAGCCTTGATGTCGGCCTCAATCTCAGCCCCAGCCGCATCGACACCGGAGTCAGAATCCTCGACGCTAGGGGGGGTAACAGTCTTGCGAGACGAGGACGCCTTAGCCTTCTTTCCAAGGGCACCCGACTTCTTGCTTCCAGCCTTCTGTTTAGGCATGGCGTACTCATCGTCATCATCGTCAGTGCTCGAGAGAGCAAGAGGCTTGGCAGGGACCTTGGCCTTCTTGACAGTGCCGGCAGCCATCTGATTGTCGGCCTTGCGCTTTCCACGACCCTTAGGAGTGGCGTTGGTTTCACCTGATTCAACTGCAGCAGGTCCGCCATAGGTAGCGACAAGCTTCTTCTTAATGGGTTGAAAGCAGGCGCGAGCCGTGGCGGGATTCTTGAAGGGCGCGATCTCCGCAAGCTTCTGCCAGTTGATCTAGGAAATCGGGTTAGCCGACGTCAAAATGGCGATTATGCAGTCTCACACAGGAGACAACATCACCGGACAAGGGAGGCAGGGATACGGTGAGTTGTATTGAAAGGTAGTCACAAGCCAAGATCATCTAGGACTCGTACATGTATGAAAGGGGTCTAACCTAGAACTTACCTTGGGAGGGTCGTCGAAGCATTGCCATGCTTTAGCGAGAATTTCCATCTCGCGATAAGACAACTGGACGCCTTGGCCCGAAGAACCCTTGGAGGCCATTGTGTCAATTGGCGATGTTGAAGTTGTTGAGATTCTAAAAAACAATGTCAAGTTAGTTTGATCTTTTTAGATAGCTAGGTACCTACGTAAGGATGCAGGAAAGGGATACATACAAAGTAGGCGCGTCGATTGAAAATAAAAGGTTATTATAGGATATCGGTGATTACTTGAAGACGGAAGATTTATTCGACCCTCGGCGAGTTGATGCGACCGATCAAGTATTTGAATTAGTAGTTATGGACGCGTCGGCGATTTAGTGAGAGTGAGGAATTGGTATTGTGCGGAAAGTAGAGTAATGGATGAAAGAGAACGGTGGGTAGAAAGAGAGTGGAGATGAATATGAACTGCAAATTTGCTTCTAATGGTGCGCCGATTAGAAAACAGGCTGCCAAATGTAAATTGACATGACAGATCAAATTGGTAGGAAGGGACAGATGATATTGTTGTTGTGATAGTTGTTCACATTCACTAATATTCACTGAAGTTCCCGCACCCTGTGATCTTTTCTGAACGCCACAATTACCAACCAAGGGAACGCGTTTAGATCCTCCACAGCAACTCTTTTTTTTACTGGGGTAACTTCCTGTTAAAACAACGCCGGAAGTAACTAACCTACCTGCCAGGCTGCCTACTTGCTTCATTCCAATTGTCGCTTTGGCCACCTTATGGTCCTTCCCTTCTTTTCTAAGGTGTGCTATACTTCCAGAATAAATATTAGGACATTAATGTTCCTCCCTCGCCGAATTAATGTATTTGCCATCACCCATGTGGATGGCAGTGTCGACCTTCTACGAGGCAGCCACCTAATATGTATATTAGCATGGTACTTACATGTAGGCAAGAGCTACGAATAATCGCCGAATTGCACAAAACCTCGGTTTTCTTTTCCCAACGGATAGCACTTGCTGCATGCCATCACCTAAGGTAAAGAATTGAATTTCCATTCATGTATTTAGGTATTTGTGCCAAAGTACCTACCTACATGTACTCACATGGGTGGCTGAGTGACTTCCTGAGATACATTGATGACTCCATGGCCATTAGACATCTTTTCCATGAATGGGTACCTACTAATGCCACTTTTATGCGACAAAAAGATAATCCGCAGTCCTTGGCCAGACAGGTAGATCAAAAGGCGATGACGCTTTTTTTTTTTTTTTTTTTTTTGGGCAGGATCCATCCAGCCCCAGTATATTAAGTAAGGTCACGATGTTCTAAGTCTATGTATAAGATCGGGATCATTATAGCTTAGTTCTTTAATGTATTCATGTCCTTCTACGTGTATACCTAAGGTATGGAAGTGTTCGCTAGTGAAATTGTGGTCACCTAGGACTAAATATACTGTTCGAGATGCCCCCCAGTGAGTTCCCGGCATAGCAGGTCCCAAGGTTGATATTAAAGTGGGTGCCGCATACACGGAAAAGGGGCTACGCTTTTTCGATGGCAGCACTGTAAATGCAGACGTTGTGGTGTGGTGCACAGGATTCGCGGGTCATGATGCTAGTATCACAGGTACCGACGTCTTAGGTAGTAGTCATAAGAGCGTTACATACCTCAGGTTCAATGTTGGTGTTCTGGCGCAGCGGATAAATTTGGCCCTCGAGGAAATTCTGCCATCTGCGAATCGAGACACGCCAGAGCCAGCGGAGCAAGTCTGCCAAGATTTATACTGAAATCCTTCCTATCAGTTTCTACCAGGCCTAGGATTCATCTCGCAATTGCTTATCTAGCCAACCAATGATTCATCACCCTTAAATCAAGAACTCCAATGATACATTCATCAATCTATTAGGCGTACCCTTACAGTTAAGTTCGGATAGTCAAAGCATTACAAAGCCACGCCGCCTTCAGAGTCTACGTCTGAGTCGAAGTCAGCCCCAAGCTCGTCATGCAGCCCGTTTGTTGAATAACTCTTTTCTTCGAAGGATGATTCGCTCGACTCTCCGAAGTCTTCCAATTGCATTTGCAAGTTAGAAGCGCTCTTATGTAAGGCAGGGGCTGGATTATTAGCTCCTAGATACATCACCAAGAATAAGAAGTGAGACGTACCAGTATTGAGACTTGTCAGATGCCTTTCGAAAGAACTCTCCCCTTGGTGTCTTGCGGCTGGAGCTAGCTCCGCCGTTCGCTCCGTGAATTCCGTGAGCGAATCAGCATGCCATTTAAGAGGCCCTGCCTTCTGTTTGATCTGTTCCAAAGCGTCCTGTCTTATTCTCTCTACCATTTTATTCATCAAGTCTCGTTGCGGATTGTATCCCGGGTTGCTAACACCGCCTGGAAGATCTGGTACTCCCCAGTTCAAGTATATCTTCTGATGTGACTCGGGCACCACAGGAGTTGAAGGGTGATGCTGAAAGTAAAGATGGCAACAATAGCAAGCCGGCTTACTACACCCGATGTAGCTATCGTTATCAATGAATCTGAGTTGGTTTGTGCAAAAATGTTCCAGAATTTGGATTTCAGCATGAATCCGTGGCTGGAAGTTCTCGTCAGCATATGTACGGCGAACTCTATGTGCGATGTTAAACTTCTGATCCAAGGATGCCAATGCCTCCTTGTATTCGCCCATCTTCGCTTCATGCGAAGGTAGCATTCGTCCTAGAATACTATTAAGTTCCGTAAGAGAGTCGGCCTCGGGTCTTTTGCAACTAGGTCTCGGCTGAACCGCGCAGATCTTGTACTCATCGAACAAATGACTCAATGCAATTGAATCCTCAATCACTTCCTTCGGTCTACGAACATGAGCAGCTAGACGACCCAAGTAATGGTGTACAGTGGAAAAGGGGGACGCCTGGCCATGTAGACATGTTTCCCCGTTGTTTGTGTTGATTTCATCTTCCAGCCAGCTCATCTCTGTCGCTTTCCGCTGGTTATATGCCTGGAAGCACACATCCGCTCGAGATTTTCTACTTTCTTGAGAGAATTGGCTTAACCATGTTTTGAGCTGGGAGTCTGAATCCCTTAGTGAATATCTCAATACCTATATATTGTTCTTGAAACTAACCTTGTATAATCTTGGTGCTGTCTAGATGTTTCTCGCACTTCTCAATCGCCTTCGATAATAGTTTGATTTCCTTCCTCACCCTGGGCTCAGCGAATTCAATACATTTATTAATGAATTCATGCTCAGCGTTGCCCCTTTCATTTTCTCCCGAAGTTATCATGGAATGTATTTGTGCAAAAGTCCGCCGCAGAAACTCGACAATATTGTGGCAGGTGCGTGGACGGGTTGCATTCGAGGCGAGCCAAAAGATGAAGTAATGTTCGTTCTCTTCAAGACCGATGGATGAAGTTGTCTCGCCGCCCTTTTCGTAATCACAAAGATAGGAAAGATTACGAAGCAGCCTCCTACGTTTGGATTGAGTCGTGGATGTGTCCTGGGGGTTTGAGGTATGCGTTCCTCGCGTTTTGCCAAGTGCGGCCAACAAAACCAAGGGTTCATAAAATCGACACAGTAATCTCAAGTATTTGCCTTTTCGTGGAGGCATATTGTCTTTTTCAAATACTCCTAAGAGTTTATAACATGACTAAATGATGCAAATGAATACTCTCCTATTGCCCCCGTCACATTGCGGACCTAGCGAAAGGGGGGAGAGGGAGGAAGATAACAGCGCCATGTTTCCCAGGGGACATCGAATCTCTTTGGGTTCCAGTCGATCCTCTGACCGGCCGAATCCCTGAAACTCCAATACTATTTGGCGTTACAATATTACGCTGTGCGACCGTAAATACACCACCTAGGCCATCTGGTGTGGCAGTCGTGGCGCCAACCAGGTATGCATCAAAATATCCGAATGTGTACCATAGACAGATATACAATCATTTGCTAAGAGTCTCCGTACATTCAATTCAAGCTAATGATGCTTGAAATATTTATACAACAACATATCAGGCGTCGGCCCTACATAGGTACATATGCACAATGGCGTTGTATGCCCGTGGTGCATAAGGCTCTCTATCGGTACGGTATCTTCGGGTACAGGACTACCGTGGCCGCCTTGGTAGGGCTTTGAGCCATAATTCTGACCGAAAAGCCCTGATGTAGCCAACCAAATCCTAGATATCATGTCTTTAGTGATCAGTCATTTTATACACGTAATTACGACGGCAACTATCCGGCGGGACTGTGCGCTCAATCTAAATCGAGGACGCCAATTACCTCTTCGTTAAGAGCTAGAGATGTATGTAGCCTTAAGTGAGAGGGGCCTTAGAGAATATTGACGGTCTTGTAAGCTAAAGAATAAAGTCTTAGACTGAGTAAAGAGGTTAACTATGAGCCTCGACGCGGGGAGAACAAGCTGAATACCTACATATTAGGACTGCTATCGGGGACTCGTACCGGACTGTTATAAGGTGATTCAAAACGATGCTAGAAATTTTATACAGTACAGTTCTAAGAGACAACGTACTCTCTTCAGCCATTATTAGATACATGTACGCTGATAATAAAGAAGAGTGAGGCAAGATTATATTTAGATCAACTTGGACAGCTTTATCGGAATGAAGATAATGGATCTCGGTGAATTCAGCTGCCAAGACTCGGGGCAATTTCCCACAACGATCATCTACATATGCAATAAACCCACTTGTCCTTGCATAAACTTAGCGGAAATTCCCTATCAAGTATGCATCTTATGCAGTTATGTATTATTAAGCAGTTAAGCTACACGTGAATACTATTCAGTCGGAGATGGTTCTCAAATTCGGCCGAACAAACCGTCAGATATCCCCGAATCAACTTTGACCATCACTCTCAATGCAAGAAATCAGATTGATTAGATTAGATCAAAAGAGAACGCGGTATTTGAATTTCCTTTTACCATCCACTGGAACAGTTATAAGCTTGCTATGGATGAAGTTCAAAACTTAAAGACCGATCGTCGCCGTCGCCGACCGGCTCTTTCATGTGTCAGTTGCAGAAGATCCAAGATCCGCTGTGACCGGAACCTACCATGCGGTGCCTGCGTTAGGTCTAAACACAAGACATGTGTTTATGAACCACAGGGCCCGCCACGGCAGTCGGATATATCTTCTGTTGCAGTCGGGCCACTTCAACCGACCGATGGTGTGTCTATCAATGACGCCGAGACAACCGTCTCCCCCGGCCCAAGTGGGCCAGCATTCGCACATCATGTTGATGGATCACACGAAGAACACTCTACCCACTCCCTGACTGGCTCAACTCCAGTCGACTCAACTTCCTCTCAAACTCACGAACCATCTTTTGATGTTAGGTCCCTGCTAGACCGAATTAGGGAACTGGAGCGTCGCCTCGAGGAGCACACAGAACATCATTCCGGCACCAAGAGCGTTCCACGAACCTCCAATACCATTACGGAACCCGTAGTAGCCACTTACCCTAGCTACCTCGCGGGAGAATTGCACACTATGAACAAGAGTGTCATGTCCAAGACGAGATATTTGGGCCAGAGCCACTGGATGAATCAAATTGGAAACGTATGCTTCTCACATCCAATCTTGCACGTACATACGTACCGCTTACCCCTCTTTAGTTCAAGTGTGTCTTAGAAATATTCGACCACTATGTTCGAGACAAGAAATCAGAACCCATAGTACTTGTAAATAAAGCCAAGGCACTGGCCCGGACCATCAAGGCGCAACGGACGCCTGAGCTGAACTTCAAGTTCGGTACCAACATACCCCCACGAGAAATCGCCGACAAGCTCGTAGAGGGGTACCTTAGAACATTAGAATCCGTCATTCGAGTGTTACATATCCCTTCGTTCAAGAAAGAGTACGAGAGCTTCTGGTCGTCGCCCGAATCTGTTGACCTTTCTTTCGTGATTCTGCTCCAGCTCGTCATGGCGATTGGCGGTGCTGTGTATGATGAGAACTTCACCATGCGCAGGTCAGCTATCCAAGTAAGTAACACTGAGAGTTCTTTATCTCACTATTTCACCTGCATAAGAAGTCTGAGTTTCCGAATTAAAGTGACGGAGAAGGTGACGGAGGAGCTGTTACTGCCAAGGCATTCCTAGAACTCCTGAACCTATTTCCTAGATAAGTACCCAATTTCTAACTCTCGATGTTTCAGTGGGTGTACGAGGCACAGTGCTGGCTCATATCCCCGGTCCCAAAGACGAGGTTAACCCTCACTGCCTTGCAAGTCATGATACTTCTCTGCATCGCACAGGAGGCTGCGTGCGTCGGTCCCGACCTAGTCTGGATCCCCGTCGGACAACTAATGCGTACGGCTATATTTATGGGACTTCATAGGGATCCAAAGAAACTCCCTCATATGAATAGGTTCCATGTGGAAATGCGCCGTCGACTGTGGAACACGATTCTCGAGCTTGCATTAGAAACCAGTATAGACACCGGCGGTCCACCCCAAATTCACCCCGAAGATTACGATACCTGTGCCCCATCTAATTATGATGATGATCAGATAACCGGCGATAATGATCCAGCCGAATCTATCCCGCCGGAAAAGTTCACAGACATGTCCATGGCCTTAGCTCTCCGTACTACCTTTTCAGCGCGGCTGGCCATCACACGGTCGCTCAACGACATTAACACCCAAAATACATACGATGAGACCATTCGGCTCCACAGTCAACTCAGTGCCGCATATAAATCCCTATCACAATATCTCCAGAAATTTGTCTTCACTGATCGGCAGCCAACCGGATTCCAACGGCGATTTGGGGATCTACTCGTCCGCCGGTATTTTATGGCCCTACATCTTCCCTACTTTGGGCCGGCAATGACTGAGCCGGCTTATGCTTTCTCGAGGAAGACTGTCGTTGAGATGGCGGCGAAGCTCTGGTCCACCGTTTTCCCATCCGCTGCTATTAATCCTCGGCCTCGGCGGCCTCCACCAAATGACATAGGATCAGCACACAGTAATAGGGACGACCTAGAAAGACTTACTGTATGCTCAGCAGGTCTATTCCGTTCCATCATCTCCCAGGCGTCAATGGTTGTTGGTCTCGAGCTACAGCATCAACTGCAAGAAGATGACGGTCTGGGTCCTCCGACTCCCCGAATGGACTTGCTTAACATTCTACGTGATTCAGCCGCCTGGATCTTCAATCGTATTCTTGTGGGCGAGACTAATATCAAAGGCTACATGTTTACAAGGGGATTATTAGCGCAGGCGGAAGCGTTGATGAACGGTCTAAAAGGAGCCGAACTCGAGGAAGCTATTGTCAGAGCAGGTTCCGAGGCGGTACGTGAAGGTTTCGAAGTGCTCAAGCAGCAACTAGAACCAAAAGTAGACGATACTACCACTACAAGCGACGCGCAGTTTAACTTCGACACCATGATGGCCATGGACGAAGACTGGGAATACGACAACTCGGTTAGTTCCTCTGATAATTATTACGGCCGAGGGCTAATCAAGTTTTTACAGATGCAGAATGTTCTCTTTGATTTTACCAGCATCGAATCCGTGTTAGGGGTAAACCCAGGGCCTGGCGGCATAATGGCAACGCCTGACTTTTCGCAGTGGTAGTGGATGAGACGAGACAATCGCTATCCACGCCGCGAACTACCTATCGGTGCCTAGACAAAGTACCGGTAATGCCAAAACCCGCAAAAGGGGTGAGTTTAGAGTGTAAAACAATTAGACAGATCCTATTAACATTTATCAAAAATTCGCATGCACATTTAGCTGACTCCATATTGTAGGGAAACGTGTATTATACAATTGTGTAAAGAGTGCCTCTCAAATACGGGTTATATACCTCGAAGATCGCCCATTGCTTTACCGCAAACGACTGCTCCCCTCAAAATATTTTGCCGTAACTTTCGCACACTGTCCACTCGCCTACCAATTGCCCATTACCATGATTCGCCACCCATACATATAGGAATATTAACGACGGCGCTCATTCCGCCACCAAACAACCTACACTTGATCAGTTTTCAAAGCGATTTCCTAATGCCGCCGACTGCCTGAATATCCATTCATGAGCCGTTAGTCCTTCACCTTCCTCGTGCGGGCTGTCTGGGATACCCTTCCCTTCCAGTGTCTTCATGAGGCACTTATCTTCAGGTCTGACAAAGTACACGATGCTATAACGCGGCCACCGACCCTGCGCACCAGGTGATGGGATCACGCGATGGCGCCCGGAGCAGACAACACCATTTGTGAACTTGACAGCCGCATCGCCCAGGTTAATGATGGCGCATCCCTTCTTTGGCTTGACCCAGAGCCATTCACCCGGCACATCGGGCTCGAGACCACCTAATTGCGCCTTTCGCGAGGATTCGGACCAAACTTGGAGACCACCCAGCCAATTCATGAGAATAGTGATGCTGTACATGAGTTCGCATTAACATAAGACGTGTAAGGTATAACCGCGCTGAAAGAAGGATGATAAAAGAGAGGACACTTACGTGCCGAAGTCTGTATGCGAGGGCGTTTGGATCTCGGGCATCTCCTCTTTCTCCCGTGGCGGGCCCCTCGTAATGCGGACGTGGTCTCCTGAGGGCTCCTCTATCTTGTGACGGCTCCTGAATTCAGATGGGTCGACGCCCAACTTCTCGGCAATAATATCTAAGACTGTCATCCCGACGGAATGTGCACTCTTGACGTAGGACGAGAAAAGGGGCTTCACGTTCAGTACTTCAGCAGGCCATGGGCGGCTCATGCGTTCATCGGGAACAATCATATCATTCTTGCTGACGTTGAAGAACTCGGCTGTGTCTGGCGTACCGGCCTTGTCAGTCCTAGTCGCTCCGGCGTGCTTGTACCCAAATAGCGATTTGGCCATCTTGTACTTGGCCTTCTCCTCGAGCGGCAGCTTGAAGACGCGCTCTCCGGTCAATGCAATCTGATCTGCACCCCGTAGGATTGTCTCCCCTGCATCGCAGCCTTCCAAAGCTAGGTAGAAGAAGCCACGTCCAACGCATGCTTCGAAGACGCGGTCTTGCTCCGCTGCATCGCCGGCGAGAAGCTTTGAGAGCGAGATGGTTTGGAGATCAACTGTGGGGACGTCATCCGGAAATGGGGGATAGAGATCTGGGGTGAATTCGGTGTAGTCTTCTTCTTTATGAGGCATTGTTGGCAATGTAAGGTTCAATGTATTATTACCAGTATCAGGTGTAGATGATTTAGGATTGAGGGGAAATAAAATGACCGCGCCGGCGCATAATGGTTGGACTACCTAATATAAGGAGCGCCCCGCGGTTGGGGTACAAGATCGGGAATTCCTTCGGGTGGAACTCAAAGGATACAGGGTTGTATCATACACACAGCGATCAGGGAAGGTTACAACGGATGATAGCATACCTCTAAGCACTGCCGATGCAAACCCGGCTTCTCCGCAGACCTTAGTCGGCATCGATTTCGCTTCTTGATATAATGCCATTTAAACGTTATAGTCAAAAGGGTCATGACAAAGGATAGGGGTATGCAAGGGACCCCTCATGAGGAGTTGTAGGAACTTTGTAAATACCACATTTTGCATGGGATTTTAGAGATGATTACGAAAATATCTCTATTTAAATCCAGTGAACGCAGATCTAGTGAATGTATAGCGGCTCGCATCGTAATGAACACTACCAGATGCTTTGTGAGACTTCTTATAGTAGGCAGTTCATGAATATTCCAATAATACCTTACCTGGCCAAAAGGTACTTGAGATATACACATCCATAACACAAAAAATCCTCAGCATTTGTAACCTAATGCCTTCATTGCTATCACCAGACTCATCGACATGGATCAAGATATCTTCTTTCCCATTGGGTTAGCCTTCCCTAAACTCATTCCGACTTCCACCGACACCTGTATCTTCTGCCTGCTGAGATCCAACAGATCTTGATCGAATTTGATGGCTCCCTTCTGGAACGCGACGATGATGGACGACCCGCCAAATTGGAAGTATCCAATTTCGTCTCCTTTCTTGATTTGAGTGCGGGGTTTCTGGAACTTCTCATGGATTCTTCCCACCTCTCAATTAGTTTCAACCCTCTGAATGACTTGGGAAAAGGGGGGGTAGCTTACCGCACGGTGCCTACGTCCGTTGCGCCAATAGCTACGAACAGCACATCGCCAAAATGATCCGTCTCGATAACAAGATAAGACCGAGCATTGGACGTGAGGATGTTGACGCCGCTCTGCAATGCGACAGGATCTACTTGATAATAATCACCAGGGATACTGCGGAACTCATTGACGGTCCCTGTCACGGGTGAATGGTAACGATGGTAATCCTGGGGCGATAGACGGAAACTTGCTACGGCCGCGTCGGCGAAGTGGGCGCCCAGCTGCACGTCCATGACCAAATTCGCGATAGTGAAATCGGTGCCTTTAATCCACAACTTCTTGGTCTCAGCCACGGAATTATACGTCACCACACGCGAGTCGGCCACCACTACGGCCCCAGCGGGATCATCCGGGTCATGAATCGGCCTGGACCCCGGGCGGTGGACCCGGATGAAGAAGTCCTCAAAAGTCTTGTACTTCTCGATGTCGGAGGGCTCGAAGTCACTCATATTGATGCCATAGGTCTCGACGAAAGTCTTGATTTGGTTGTGCGAAGCGGGAGTGCCCTCTTCCCGGCCCTTCTGAACGGATTTGTTGTGTATCCAGAGCCGCATCAGGTGTGTTGTGTCAATCCATTCTGTCAGGGGGTTAAATAGCAGGATCAGCTTTAATTTCTTGGTGAGCGGCTGCTGCTCGCGCATAAGCTTCCCCGTCTAAGTTTGGGATGAGAGGTTAGCACCAGCAATTTGATAGCTCCCGTTGATTTTCATACACACGTTGCGATCAAGCGACTTCCATCCATATTCTCCATTCGCAGACTATTCATTCGTGAGCACCTAAAGAACATCCTGGGTCTTAAAAGCTCACGGGACGGGTGCCAGAGGGGACTTACTACGTGGCATCTTTGAAGTAGGTAGTTCAAAAAGGAGTCCACGAAAAAATATATTCCTCGGATGAATTCAGAAAACCCCATTTTTGTTATATCACCATAAATGTAATGACGATATAACCTCAGCTAAACCTTCATAAAAGCACACCGAATATAATTTTGGCAGATTAATTAAATATTCATTAGACCCCAAGAAATGTTAGGTACTATATAAATCGTAAGTCTATACAATTCTCATCGTGAACATCTCGTCGAGGTTCGAGTCGCCGGTGACATCATCATGACTTCAAAACGCCGTGTCTTTCTCAACTGTTCGCACGCCGTGGCGGGATGATACAGAAAAACAAACTTCAACTTAGCCATTCTCGTTCTAGATTGGTCGTTTCATAGACTGTATGGAACGTATATAATGTAGGTACCTTTATAATGAGCATGTAAATACATTTTATTATTTTTCATTCGTTGACTTGACTCAACATTAGAAAATTGACAACTTTGGCAATCTGGTGATTAGTGTAAGAGCTGAGCGGCTAGGTACCTAGGTAACGTACATACATAATGGTTCGAGGGACATATGATGAAATTTAGGGGCGGGCTTTTATATCTCCGTTTATCGAAGATCCGGGAGAGTGGCCGGGATGTACTGACGACCCGGATACCCCGGAACTTCGCATTTTGACAGCCTGAGTGCTTCGGTGCTTAGGTGCCTGGGGTTTTCGTTTAGTTCCACTTATCATTTGCCATCATTGTTTGAAAGACCAAGCATGCAAGTATCACATACGTAGTACAGCAGAGATGACGGTATCTGTCTCCTCAATACCTCTAAGGCACTAAGGTACGTTATTCACTAAGTATTATCTATGAGCAAGGGCTGTAACTTCAGGTAGGTACATGGACATTGTGCAACCACGCTGATATATGTACATGTATTTAATCTCTGGATTCCACACACATCTATGTACTTCTATCAACAATTTGCAACTCATTTATCACGTTCTCCTCCTATTACTCCGTATACCGCTTTTCTTCTCTCCACGTATCCAGGTCTACAAGTGTATGTAGTAGTACTTGTTACCTAGGCCGCTAGGTCAGCGTAGTCTCGAATAGAACAAGGCACTGGCCTCTTCTCCACGTCGCCGAGATCCACCAGTCGTAGAATCATTGGGGGTCAAGTTGGAGAAATGAGGGGGACCGGGTCCCACCCGTCGGTCATCTGTTTTCGGAATTCTTGGGCGGCATTTCGCATTTCGCATTTGCAGAGAGCTGAGAGGTGATAAGTTTGTCTTGCTTTAATAACTAATTGTGGGTTCGAGAAGGTCATTCGTGTATTTAGTTAATGCTTAGGATAGGCGGCGTTCACGGATTCAGCTGGCATCCATGATCGACATCTTGCGAAAATTTTCGCACTTTTTTTTTCTCCTCTCGTCTCTAAGTCCATTGGGGTTGAAATTGGGGACCCCAGACGGCGCTGGCTACGAAGAACAGGGTCTAACTCGTTGAATGGGGAGATACTTTGTTTGGGGGGGGGGGGGGGGGGGCGAAGCCGTCGCTTTTGTAGCCGCGCTTGTGCGGACAAGACCTTCTAGGCGTCTCTCAAACGGATCATATTTCCGTGTTTGGAAAACCATTTATTAACTAAAGAAGCCAAGTCACAACTTTGTGGGAAAGATGCGCACATACTTTCGACCTCCTGGCTTGTTGGCATTTATTCAGGAGAATCTACCTGTATGTCGGGTCAGGAACAGAGACACAGTGAAGTATCAGATGAATACTCGGTATTATTACGATATATTTTTTACTGTGGCCTTATCTCCAGCCTTCGTTATTCATTCAACCGTCAGTTTAACCGGATTAGAATTGTCTTCGAAGGATTCCGGCGGGCTGATTTATAAATGACGAATGATACCAACAGTGGTTTGTTTGTTTGCTTTGGTTCTTTTTCAAGACCGTGGATGAAATCATGAATAGCATGATCCATCTAAGAATGTCCGGCCGATACGTTCGGTCCATCTTGTAATCTATGCTAGGTACGTAAGGAAATCATTATAGCTTGCTAGCCTTGTCCGCCCTTGAGTAACAGAGTACATAGTTGGTTAGGTACTATGAGACCCATTTCTCCTCAGTTGACCCCCTGGACATCCCCATACCCCAAGTGCCAAGACACCGAGGAAGAGCCTCGTCTCCCCAATATCACGATTCCTTTTACGCAGTTTTGCCCCGCATTACGGGGTTTCAATGGGTTAACGGAAATTGGGAGAGTGGCAAGTTAAACTCGCTGACCCCTGTCGTTGCCTCTAGTCAAGCTTCTAGTCTCACATCGCCGATACTTTCCACGCGAGTGATGCTATGTACCGTATGTGCTAGGGGTGTCTGCTAACCGGGACGAATTCCCACGATGCTGGTCAGATAAAAACCTTGATACCACCCGACATGCATTTCCCCGATTAGTCGTCCTTTTCAACGCTCTTCCGAGTTGTTCCTGTGGTTTGGTGGAAAGATCTTTCAACTAGGTTTCCGTCGCTATATCCTATATTTCTAGTCTCCTTGATAAAATATCCTAAAGAATCGGCGCATTAGACGGAGACCTAGCAACAATGGCCGACGAGATAACACAGGCCGGTCCTGCGCCGGGGTCCGCGGCAAAGCAGAATATTGAGACCTTGGAGCATACCACCACTCCTGAGAAAACTGCAAAGACGCTTGCCGCCAGCTCGATGCATCCCGAACACCGTATGCGTGTAGAGAAGTCTCTGAAGCGCAAACTCGATGCACGATGCTCTCTATTCGTCCTCATCTACATCCTCAACTATCTTGATCGCAATAACATTGCGGCTGCGCGGTTAAAAGGACTTCAGACAGGTGGGTTCACTCTACTACACATTCAATGAAGTGGAAAAGCATGCTAATATGACTTCATATAGACTTAAACCTCGATGATGTATGGTCTCCCCTTGGCGCATTCAACAATGCGCTATCTCTTGAATGTAATTGGTTATCTGTGGATTCCCCTTGCTAACTATTAGTAGACCCAATATGCGACTTGCTTGAGCATCTTGTATGTCGGGTATATCCTGATGCAGGTTCCATCGAACATGTTCATCAACCGGATTGAGCGACCGTCGCTCTACATTTCGTGCGCCATGTTGCTCTGGGGTCTGATCTCAACGCTGTCCGGAAATACCTATAACTTTACCGGTATGGTTTTAGTGCGGTTCTTTCTGGGTTTCGTTGAAGCGGCCTTCCTTCCGGGAGCTCTTCTGATTCAGTCGAAGTGGTATACGCGAAGAGAGTTGACGACGAGGAACGCTATTTTGTTCTGCGGTAACATCATTTCCAACGCCTTTTCCGCATTGGTGGGAGCTGGTGTGCTCTCAAACATGCAGGGCGTTTTGGGTCATGCTGCATGGCGATGGCTGTTTTGGATCGAGGGTGCCATTACCATGGCTGTTGCCATCAGCGCCGCTTTCATCCTTCCGGATCTACCACACAACTCGCGTGGTTTCACCGCCGAGGAGCTTGAGGTTGCGCAGCTGAGGATGATTGAAGACGTCGGTGAAGCTGATATCGACGGAGCCGGCCAGGGTGTATTTGATGGCTTAATCATGGCCGTTAAGGACGTCAAGATTTATCTCATGATGCTTACTTTCACGGCCTACGTCGTCGGTCTATCCTTTAACGCTTTCTTCGTAAGGAATCCCCATCGCCGTTTACATGAAGTGTGAACTAACCACGTTATACAGCCAACTCTTACCGGTACCCTCGGATTCGACTATGTCCCGACCTTGCTCATGAGCTCGCCGCCTTGGGTCTTCTCATGTATCGTTTCACTTTTCAACGCTTGGCATGCCGATCGAACTCAGGAGAAGTTCTGGCACATTACCGGTCCCATCATCGGTGGAATTGTTGGTTTTATCATCAGCATGTCGACACTGAATGTAGCCGCGCGATATGTCGCACTGTTCCTACAAGCCAGCGCATATGCGGGTTTCATTGTCTTCTACTCCTGGATCAGCTCTTCATTCCCTCGACCACCAGCCAAGCGAGCTGTGGCTATTGCCCTAATCAACGCGTTCTCTCAATTAGGTAATGTGGCCGGTAGCTATGTGTGGAACCTCAAGGAGAATGGTTATCGCAAGAGCTATGGTATCGTGACGGCCATGTTCGGACTTACGATCATTGGAAGCTGGGTGTTCCGATCTATTCTCGGAAATCTTAACAAGAAGCTCGAGGAAGGCGAGCAAGCCTGGGACATACAACCTGATGTGACGGCACGCACAGCGGAGATGGAGCACTTGGATAGCCCCGACGAGGCGCTGCGGATGCAGAAGGGATTCCGGTACTTGCTTTAAGGGAAAGAGGTATATGTATTTGTATATTCATGAATCACGCTACTCAGGATTCTAGATACCCCTTACTTCGCGCCTCCTTACGTCTTAGACGGAGGTGATGCTATAAGGTATAGAATGAGATGACACGAATTTAAGTACACTTATGTATATACGATGCTAGATTATATACAGGTAGAGGTCATTTAAAATACGCTTACGGTATCTAGAGGACTGTGTCGAATTTGACCCTCGGGTTTAATGTTCTGAGGGTCATATCTATAATTCGATCATTCCAAAGAAGAAATATGATTTTAAGATAATGGCGAAGTATTACATTAGTGGTATTTGGTATATCTAACTAGGTCCGATGTATCCACGTCATTCATAATACCCGGATGGCCGAGCCCCGACGATGAGACTCATGTCCCACCGAGTTCTTGATCATTAATTACAAAGTTTGCCATCTCTCTCCTCTATCATAAACAAACTGCACCTAGCTATATTCAGCCGTTACTACCCTTAGTTACCAACTCTGACCCGGGCAGTCGGTAACAGTTACATCCAATGGGTCGCACAGAACCATCAGTTGGGAAACCGCCAGCAAGCTTCCGCCGCGATATGCGTTCAAAGAGAGCCAAAGCCACTGTGAATAAGATAATTCCGGCGATATTGGTAGCACATCCGCGCGCGAGGCGGGGTATTGAAGCTTCGGAGCTCATTGTCGATCCCCCGCCTCAATCTCATCAACCCGAAGCTCGGAAGCAGCGCAAAGCAGGTCGTGATTATAGCAATGAAAATGATGAAAAAGAGGAAAATGTATACACGAATTACGGTGAGAAAGGAGGCACTAGGAGTCCTCGCGTCTCACTGCGCGTCGCCGACACGCTGGCAGCGGCGTATTCCTTACTCCTCGTCCCTGCATCGTCTTTTCCGGAATCAGAGGATCGGCTGGATCTCTCAAACACGACGGCACGCGTTGGCATCCTGAACATGGCGTCCCCACTTTCTGCTGGAGGCGGATTTCTCAACGGCGCCCAGGGACAGGAGGAGGCTTCGCTTTGTGCACGTACGACGCTGTTTCCCGCGCTGCGAGATGAGTTCTACAGGATACCTGAGCTGGGCGTTATTTTTACGCCAGATGTCCTTGTATTCCGCGACGTTAATGGAGGCTCTCGGCTCAAGAGTAGAAAGGTGGGAAAAGAGGAAGGAGAAACGGACAGGAAGCAAGTAGAAAATGAAGAAGTAAGAGAGGAAAAAGTGCTCCCGAAGCGCAACCGTTGGTATGTCGACGTTGTGTCTGCAGCTATGATAAGGCTGCCCGAGATCGAGGTTGACCCAGGATCTGGATGGGCAACGTATGCCAACCCTCGGGATCGAGAGCTCTCTGTGCACAAGATGCGCACCGTTCTCCGTGTCTTTGCCACAAAAGGCGTCAAGAGGATCGTACTTGGCGCATGGGGCTGCGGTGCATACGGAAACCCCGTTGGGGAGATCGCCAGGGCTTGGAAGAAGGTCTTGCTTGACGGAGAAAAGGAGTGCAATGCTAATAGAGGTAGTCGGGGGAAGGGAAGGAAAACTACAATGGGGAAGATCGCGGACTCATGGGAAGGGATTGAGCACGTCGTATTTGCTATCAAGGACGCTGGTATGGCGCTGGCGTTCGCGACGGCGTTTGGCGAAGATCTCCTGGAAAGGTATGATGAGGAAGGAGATGGTCTGGGTGAAGATGATGAAGACGATGATCTAGAAGATATGAAGGTCAAGGAACTTCACGACAAAATCCGGGAGCTAGAATTGCGTGTTGAGCAGGCACGCACGCCTCAGCTCAAAACCGGACTAAACTCCATATTAGCTGGCTTGAGGAGTCAGTTGCCCGAGTCTGGCGTTACTTCGAGGTGAGACCTTGAGAATTATGGAACTGAGAGGGATCAAGTGAGTGAGGATGAGAGTGATGATGACGAGTGTGCTGGGGATTCACACGAGTTAGAGGACCGAAGCGGGCATGACAGCGAGAGTTAAAATCTAAATCGGTAGCTACCTAGGTACACTACTTGGACCTGGGGTTGTTTACTTAAGATGCCGTAATGCGTGGATAACGAGTCGATGGCTGAGGTTAGATGAAGTAAAAGCCACTGCCATGCTTGGAATACCTCTACTAGTGGCCTTCGAATATCCACAGGAATCCATGAAATCACATGTCGCCTCTCTCGTATAAGATGTATATACAAGTAGACTCGGCGCCTTATATTCATTTTGTATGAATTTATTATTACATTTCAAGCGGCATAATGCTACAAATGGAGTTCATCCCGTGTCTATAGACCAATCATGCCCTGACGCCCCTAGGTACGTAATTTTCCCTTCATTCATAGCAGCAACTCCAGAGGGTTCTCCACTACCTTCTTGAACTCCTTAATCCATTCAGCACCAACAGCTCCGTCGACTACCTTGTGGTCAAAGCTACCCGTGACGGTAATCTGATCATCCCATTCGACACCAGTGCCATCCTCGGAGGGAATAGCGACCTTCTTCGTGGTACCAACAGCCAGGATGGCAGCTTGGGGAGGGTTGATGACAGCAGTGAAGTTGTCGACAGCGGCGTTCATGCCCATATTGGAGATGGAGATGGTGCCACCTTGGAATTCCTCAGGCTTGAGCTTGTTCTCACGGGCCTTCTTAGCGAGTTCCTTGACCTTGGCGGAGATGGATTCCAAACCGCGAGCCTCAACACCGGTAACAATAGGAGTAATCAGGCCGTTAGGGGTGGCAACAGCAACGGAGACGTCAACGGTGTTGTACTGGCGGATCGCATCACCAGTCCACGAGGAGTTGGCAGCGGGTACCTTCTTAGAAGCAACAGCAATGGCCTTGATCAGGAAATCATTTACCGACAGCTTGTATTTGCCTTCAGAGGAGCTGTTCAGAGCTTGCCGGAGTTTTAGGAGCTTGGTAACCGAAATCTGGCTGCTGACGAAGAAGTGAGGGTTTTCCCTAAACGATTCCTGTAGACGGCGGGCGATGGTTTTGCGCATGTTGGACAGAGGGGTATCTTCATAAGAGGCGGTAGGAGAGGCGACTGAACCGGCGGTCGTGGTGGCCTTCTTAACATCTTCCTCAGTAATCTTGCCGCCGGGACCGGTACCTTTAAGACCAGAGATGGGAATACCCTTCTCCTTAGCCAGTCGCTTGGCTGCCGGAGTGATATTGGGTTCCCGGTTGAGGGCGGGCTCGAGCTTTCCTTCTTGCGAGTATTGTTCCGGTTCTGGGGCGGGTGTCGGGGCCGGAGCGGATGCGGCATCGGACGGCGCGTTAGACTTCTTCTCCTCTTTAGGCGCGGATGCTGCGGCGTCACCACCGGCATCAGCTAGAGTGAAGTTCTCAAATGGAGAGATATCGGTGCCTTCTTCGACTAGGACAGCAATCGGCTATATTGGGAAAATGTCAGCATCTCGGAGAATCAGTTGGGGAAGCGCAAAGAGAGTGAAAGTCACGCACGTTACCAACGGGAACATCCTTTTCGCCAGCTTCCTTTAGAATCTTAGCGATGACACCCTCCTCCTGGAACTCGAAGTCCATTTGAGCCTTGTCTGTCTCGATCTCGACCAAGACTTCACCGGGGGAGATGGTATCTCCGGGCTTCTTCTGCCAAGCGCCAATGTTACCGGCCGTCATTGTGGGCGACAGCGCAGGCATCTTGACAACTGTGTGGGGAGGGAAGGAGGCATAGTATCTGGCGAGGGGCATGAAACCCGAACGGAGGGCTGATGTTCGAAGAAGGCCTTGCCTTCTTAGTACGGCGCCGAACATTTTGTGGTGATGTTGGAAAAATAACTCTTCCCCGGATAAAAAAAAAATTAAGCTGGTATAAAAAGGGAGGAAGTCCGCCGGCCGAATTGGACAAGTCTAGTGAGAAGAAAAGAAAGGACAGGTCGAAGTATCACAGAGCAGACAAGTTGCCAGCACCTGGGATTAATTGACCGAGTCCAATTGAATTGGGGAGGTAGGGATTTGTGAGGGTTAATGACGGCGCGACACGGTGAAGGGTGAGGAAAGAAAAAAAGATTCAAGAAGTTGAAGGTGCCCAGTTGTTGATTGGTGGCGGGTTATTTTCGTGACCGGGGTACTCTCACCAAAGTTGCGGAAGTACCGTCCTTCCTATACGGCGGCTTTGCCCCAAAATTTCTAGGGACGTTGGGACAAGCTCCGAACCGCTAAACTGTCTCCTAAACCTACTACATTATCTACTGGACGTTTGGTACATACTATACGGTACATTACATAGGTACGGACTGTTTGTATGCCAGGCTACATGTGTGTAGGTACTACCGGAGTACACGACTCCGATATTGGAGAGCTATGACAATTTGAACTCTTTAATGGGATTTTACGAGTAAAAGAAAAGAAAAGAAAAGAAAAGAAAAGAAAAGAAAAGAAAAGAAAAGAAAAGAAAAGAAAAGAAAAGAAAAGAAAAGAAAAGAAAAGAAAAGAAAAGGAGAGGGAATATACATATCTATATTAAAATTATATATATAGGCGTCTTTGCTGTTTATATAAGTATGATCAAGTTTTATTCTTGAATTTCGATTGCTTTAACTTTTAGGTACACATTTGACTAAGTCTCTATGTACTCTGAGAGGCATTACAACCAGTCCATATCGGAATCCGTAGGAAGGATGGGTCTCCCCAATGATTTCCGTTGTGCGATTCATCTTTGATTGGCTCAAATAATCAGGCCAAGCTGGCAGAGCTCTACAAAGTAGATGCCCGAATCCTTAATAAGAACCAACTTTTTTTTTATTTGAACCAAACACCTGGGTCAAGATACGGTAGATGAACATGCAGTAAGATACGATCTAAAACATGCATTTTTCAGAGACATGGCTTAGGAGGTGCATGGAATCCGTCACAATGGAGTTCCGACACGAACAGAACGATCAAATTATGGCAAGGTTCAGTAAGGTAAGAGAGAAGGAAAAAAAAAAAAACAGAAAAAAAAGGTTGAGAGAAGCTCTCGTCAGCTTCTAACTACAAGCTTCAAAAGGAATATTCAATGTGGCTAGTGGATATTATCTAACCAATGGATCTCTCTATAAGCTTGATTGGCTGGTCCAATTCATCAATGTGGCTTAAAGTGTCCAGGTGCAGCCCAGTGGGACTCGATGTGTCGGTCCGGCTCTACGTATTTATCCGTTAGGTTATGCCTTGTCCCGGCCCCCCCTGTCCCACCTGTAACAGCGCTGTCAGAACCTGAACGGCCTTGTCATCAATTAAATCTACAGTGGAGCAACCCTTTCTCGGGGGAACATTGCCAGCTTGGCCATACCGAACTTCTAGAAAAAAAATAGTCCCTTAACTTTACATACGTCGTTTCGATATTTCGTGCGCGCTCACTTGTCCCTTGGCAATAGAGGATATCATTTCGGCCTCTTTGTCTCGAGTAATTCAAGGCGACAAGACATAATATCACCTCGACGTTTGCGATCCTTCGTTTCGTGTGTAAAAAGGACAGACTGGACACTGGCCAGACTGACTAAAAGAAACACCTAATTAATCCCTGGCTACCGTCGTATCGCGAACTCGACCCGACCTCTTGTTCACGACTGCCCATCCTCCCCGAATGGCACCTGTCCCTTCTCCCTAAGCTCGGCGAACCATGAGCTCTTTAGTCTTCGTGGTGTCCTCTCTTGAGGCCATCGCAGCATCCAAAGAAGCGCAGAGGAACAAGCAGCTCGCCGAACTTACCGAGAAGGCCCTCACGGCCATTAAAGAAGGGGGATCCCAACTGCCCGACCCCCAAGTCGTCTTCGCGCCATTGCAGCTAGCCACCAAGACCGGGAGTAGTCAATTGATTAATACTGCTCTTGACTGCATACAGAAGCTTATATCTTCGTCATATTTCTCCGTGAATGTGATCACAGGTGCCACGCACGAAGATGGAACCGAGCAAGCTCCCATGATAGACCGTGCCATTGACACGATATGCGACTGCTTTCAAGGCGAGACTACTCCCGTTGACGTCCAGCGCCATATTGTTCAGGCACTACTGGCTGCCGTGTTAAATGACAAAATCGTTGTTCACGGAGCTGGGTTGCTTAAGGCTGTGCGCCAGGTCTACAATGTCTTCCTGCTTTCGAGAAGCGCCGAAAACCAGCAGGCCGCCCAGGGAACCTTGACGCAGATGGTTGGCATGGTCTTTGAGCGGGTCAAGACAAGACTGCATATGAAGGAAGCCCGTATGAATTTAGGAAGGTTGAAGCATAGTTCTAGCAACGTTACATTCGACCAAGCAGAGTCTATCGTTAATGGAAATGACGTTACTACCAAGGAGGACGAGACTATTGACGAGACATCCTCCCAAAACCATCCAGAGATTGCGCGTACCGAGCCGACAAATGAAGGGGGCGCGAAGTTGACCTTGAAGGATTTAGAGCACCGGAAGAGTTTCGATGATTCGAATCTAGGCGACGGTCCGACCATGATCACGCAATTGAAACCACCCAAAAAGACGACAAGGAGGGTTTCTGAACAAACGCAGAGCGATGGTACGCCCGACACAGAAGAAACTGCCGAATCTCTTGATGCAGAGGATGAGGTCTATATCAGGGATGCTTACCTCGTCTTCCGATCATTTTGCAACTTGTCGACCAAAATCCTGCCTCCAGATCAACTGTATGATTACAGAGGCCAACATATGCGCTCCAAACTCATCTCTCTCCACCTGATCCGTACACTTCTAAATAACCATATGCTCGTTTTTACTTCACCCCTCTGTACCATTACCAACACGAAAAGCAACGAGTCTACAAGTTTTCTCCAAGCGATCAAATTCTATTTATGCCTTAGTATCACGAGGAATGGAGCGAGTTCGGTCGATAAGGTGTTTGAAGTGTGCTGCGAGATTTTCTGGTTGATGTTCAAATTCATGCGAGCGCCATTCAAGGTAGGGAGAACTTCATTCTATACAGCCATGAGCCACTCTAATATTATTACAGAAAGAAATAGAAGTTTTCCTCAACGAGATATACTTAGCGCTGCTAGCTAGGAGAACGGCACCCCCGTCACAGAAGCTTTACTTCATCAACATTCTAACCAGGTTCTGCGGTGATCCTCGCGGTCTGGTGGAGACATATCTAAACTATGACTGTGATTCTCACGTCGACAACATTTTCCAGACTATCATAGAGGATCTATCAAAACTGGCAATCAGCCCGGTACAAGTCACTGCAGCCCAGGAGCAACTATATGAGGAAAAGAACTCGAACAGTCATAACGGCTCGGAGTGGCAACTAAAGGGAATGTTACCACCGCCATTGAACGTGAGAGATATCGTACCCCCTAGTGAACCCGAACCAGAGATACCTCGAGAGTACGTGATTAAGAGGACGGCTTTAGACTCTCTTGTTGAGGCTTTAAGGTCGCTCGTCAATTGGTCCGCCGTTGGACGTCCAGACGTTAATGGGGCGTCGCGGGATAGTGATACGCGTGCTTCTGTAGACGATATTCGAGAGTCCATCGATCCTTCGGCTGCTGATAGTAGTTCTCGTCTTGAAACGCCCTTACCCCCATCAACTCCCGTTGTCGATGACGACCCAGCCCAGTTAGAAAAAGAGAAGGCTCGAAAAACGGCGTTAGCTAATGCTATCCGCCAATTCAACTTTAAGCCGAAGAAGGGGATCAAGCTCTTAATCCAAGAAGGGTTTATTCCTAGTGACAAGCCCGAGGACATAGCTAAGTTTTTAATCTCGGATGACCGGCTTGACAAGGCGCAAATTGGTGAATATCTCGGCGAAGGTGATGCAAAGAATATCGAAATCATGCATGCTTTTGTTGACACCATGGATTTCACCAAGAGGCGTTTTGTCGACGCATTACGGCAATTCCTCCAGTCATTCCGTCTTCCTGGTGAAGCTCAGAAAATCGATCGATTCATGCTGAAGTTTGCGAATCGCTATGTAATGGGTAATCCAAATGCTTTTGCCAATGCAGACACAGCTTACGTTCTGGCGTATTCGGTCATTTTACTCAACACAGATCTACACAGCAGCAAGATCGCTCGACGCATGACCAAGGAAGATTTCATCAAGAATAACAGAGGCATCAATGACAATGCTGATCTGCCGGATGAATACCTTATCGGTATTTATGACGAAATTGCCAGCAATGAAATTGTTCTCAAAAGTGAGCGTGAGGCTGCAGCTGCAGCAGGCAATTTACCTACGCAATCGTCTGGATTTGCTGGACTCGGCCAAGCTCTATCGAACGTCGGCAGGGATTTGCAGCGAGAGGCATATGTGCAACAATCCGAGGAAATCTCGCTTCGTTCAGAGCAACTTTTCAAGAATTTATTCAAGAATCAACGAAAAAACGCAGCAAAAGCTGGGATTAAGTTTATCCCTGCAACTTCTTTCAAGCACGTCGGGCCCATGTTTGATGTGACTTGGATGTCGTTCTTCTCTGCGTTCTCAAGTCAGATGCAAAAGGCTCAAAATCTGGAAGTAAACAAGTTGTGCCTGGAGGGGATGAAGCAAGCTATCAAAATCGCTTGCCTCTTCGACCTAGCGACTCCGCGAGAAGCATTTATGTCTGCCCTGAAAAATGCTACGAACCTGAACAACCCCCAACAGATTCTCGCAAAGAATGTCGAAGCCCTTCGAGTCATCCTAGAGCTAGGACAAACAGAGGGCAATTATTTGAAAGAATCCTGGAAAGATATTCTTATGTGTATCAGTCAGCTCGACCGGCTCCAACTCATTACTGGGGGTGTCGATGAGGGCGCCATTCCTGATGTTTCCAAAGCTCGCTTCATGCCACCCGAAAGAACGAATACCAGCGAATCGCGTAAATCGACAGCTTCTACGCGAAGACGAAATCGATCGAACCCTGGCCCGAGAGGTTTTTCTATGGAAATAGCACTCGAGAGTAGATCTGATGAAGTCATCAAGAGCGTAGACCGAATTTTCAGTAATACGGCGAACCTCAATGGTGAAGCTATCGTGCACTTCGCCAAAGCCTTGACCGAAGTAAGCTGGGATGAAATCAAAGTATCGGGCTCTAACGACTCGCCGCGCACGTACAGCTTGCAAAAAATCGTCGAGATTAGTTACTACAATATGACCCGTGTCCGTTTCGAGTGGACTAATATCTGGGTGGTGCTTGGCGAGCATTTCAACAAAGTGGGATGTCATAACAATACAGCTATCGTATATTTCGCACTTGATTCGCTGCGGCAGTTATCGATGCGCTTCATGGAGATTGAAGAGCTTCCCGGATTCAAATTTCAGAAGGACTTCCTAAAACCTTTTGAGCATGTCATGGCCAATTCGATCAATCTAACCGTCAAGGACATGGCTCTACGGTGTTTGATCCAGATGATCCAGGCCCGGGGCGAGAATATTCGGTCTGGTTGGAGGACAATGTTTGGTGTTTTCACTGTTGCGGCGCGAGATCCCAACGAGACTATTGTGAACTTGGCGTATGAGAACGTCACCCTTGTCTACAAGACACGCTTCGGCGTTGTTATTTCTCAAGGTGCTTTTACCGATTTGATCGTCTGTCTCACGGAATTTTCGAAGAACATCAAATTTCAGAAAAAGAGTCTCCAGGCAATGGAGACGCTAAAATCGATAATACCAAAGATGCTCAAGACTCCGGAATGCCCACTATCGCAAAAGTCCAACTCAACACCAGATGGCAATGCGTTGAAGTCTCCCGACACTCTGTCTAGGCAGCAGAGTGGTACCTCTATCGAGGAAGGTTTCTGGTTTCCCGTTTTGTTCGCATTTCACGATGTCTTAATGACAGGAGAAGACTTGGAAGTTCGATCAAATGCATTAAACTATTTCTTCGAGGCCTTACTTAAATATGGCGGTGACTTCCCTTCGGATTTCTGGGACATCTTATGGAGACAGCAGCTTTACCCTATCTTCATGGTTCTACGGTCGAGGCCGGAGATGTCCAATGCTCTCAACCACGAAGAACTGTCTGTGTGGCTCTCGACGACTATGATCCAAGCTCTGCGCAACATGATTATCCTCTTCACTCACTACTTCGACTCCTTAGAGTATATGTTAGATCGCTTCCTCGAACTGCTGGCGCTCTGTATATGTCAGGAAAATGACACCATCGCCAGGATCGGCAGCAACTGTCTGCAACAGCTGATCCTACAGAATGTCACTAAATTTACCGACAGCCACTGGGCCCAGATTGTCGGAGCATTTTGCGAGTTGTTCGAGAGGACAACAGCTTATCAGCTCTTCCAGGCCGCTACTATCAACGCCCCGGCCGCGTTGTCGCCACCACCTAATGGTCTGGGATTCGAAGTGCCTCTTACACCTACAGGCGAGACACATGCAGATGAGAAATCCCTAAAGATCAATGGCACTGATAAGGGTAGCATCTCTTCTGGAGTTGAATCAGCTACAGGTGCCACTCCTCAGACGCCAAGTGCGGAAGCAACAAATGGTGCAGCGTCTGCCCGTCTCGAAGACTATAAGCCCGCTTCTTCGCTTCAGCAGCAGCCTGTAGTGGTAACAGCAGCTCGACGGCGTTTCTTCAACCGCATCATTTCTCGCTGCGTTCTTCAGCTTCTCATGATCGAAACAGTTAACGAGCTCTTCTCCAATGACGCTGTCTATGCTCAGATCCCGTCTACGGAATTGCTACGGCTAATGGCACTGCTCAAGAAATCATTCCTTTTCGCCAGGCGGTTCAACGAGGATAAGGACCTCCGTATGCGCCTATGGCGTGAAGGTTTTATGAAGCAGCCGCCAAATCTCCTCAAGCAGGAGAGCGGTTCCGCGGCAACCTACATTCAAATTCTGTTCAGAATGTTCGCGGATACGTCACCTTCGCGCGCAGAGTATAGACCTGAAGTTGAGAAAGCTCTGGTACCTCTTTGCAAGGACGTCATCAGTGGTTACCTTGCGCTTGAGGAGGAGTCGCAACAACGTAACATTGTAGCCTGGCGACCAGTCGTCGTTGACGTGCTTGAAGGCTACTCTACATGGCCTGATAAAGAGTTTGGCGAACATATACATGCCTTCTACCCTCTAGTCGTCGAGTTACTTGGTAAAGAACTTAGCTCTGATTTGAGGGGTGCGTTGCTTGCGGTTTTGAGGAAGGTTGGTGAGGTTGGGCTCGGGATCAAGGACATGCCCGGTGGCCGGCGAGAGAGTGTCGCCAGTGTTGGCATAAGCGCGGAGACCCCGACTGCAGAGCTTGAAGTAGGCGAAGTCGGTATGGTTGGTATGAGAGCATAAGGTGGGCGAACTTGATCCCAATACGGACGCAAGTGGCGGTAGCCACGTGGCACTGTGCAGTCTACCTAGAAGAAGATGGAGACGTAGTTGTCGCAAGTATTGATTTGTCTTCAAAGGGCATTGGAACAAAATGGACGTGATTAGTAAACTTCGGTCACATTTGGTGTTTGGTCGGGGGAAATCCGTTACCAGCAAGCTATTCTTGCATGATACACCTATTTCTTGGTGTATTGCGTGTGTATATATTTACGTACGTGGGTTAGAAGTGGTGTATTATACAATTGAACGATTTTCGCTTTCAGGAATGATGTAAGGGGTGCTGCTGGGTTGTATTGAGTCCTACTCGAGAACCCTAGAAGGAATGGATCGGGTGTTTCGCGTTTGATACCTATAGATGTCTACCTCCTAGATACCTACCTACCTGTAGGTATGCATGGGACACATTGATCCAAGGCTCACAGGCTGCAGGTGCAGCGTGTTCCGTACCAACCGATTGGCTGGTTCACCCTTTGGCTCCAGTCTATATATATACCTAACCTACCTACCTATACATCTCATTATATCTCGTCCATCTCCGTGTTGTTATAGCGAGTTGGGGACCTCCCCCTGGCGAGCCTCACCATGAACCACACAGGTCTATTGGCTAGAAGCTACCTTATCCGAACCTGGCCCACCTGCTCGGCATGTATGCAATGGTCTTAGTATCCATGTTCCGTATTTTAATCTAAACCAGGTTAAGGTGTCGTCTTTACTTGCCGAGATTATTCTAGACGCACTTACCTGCCAAGACGGCCTCCGGTATTCTTTTCATAGAATACCGTCACAAGAAGCGCGTCATGACGTCGTCTTCGCACGGTGTATTGTTTTGGGGAGGAGGTGAGGCAAGCCAGAACAGAAGCAAATGCGGTTACGAAGGGGTTACACAAACGGTTTTGCTGACTGGGGTTTTTCCGCGCGGTTACGCTGAGATGAGATGATGATGAGCAGCGGGCGGTCTACCTAATATTTACCAAAAATTGTACAAGTAATCACTTATCAGTCTGCATTACCTGTTGCTGATCTCTTACTGCTTCCTGGCATTTCTATCATCGTCCAGTCCAGACTCAGTGAGACTAAGTAGTTGGATTGCACGTTGTACGGGTTGGTTCGTAGGTGCCGGCATGCTTACGTTACCCACTTGGAGTAATGTTGACATGCACAGGTGTGACAACTGTTGCTTATACATCTCCCAATACTCTCGCTCTTTCGGCGCTTGCTTACTACTACTCGCTTTCCGAAGCATGTGCTGTCTGTCAAGAAAAGGGGGGGTAAGGAGGGTAAGGAGGGCAAGGAGGAAGGAATAAAAATTGGATAGAATGACTGCATGAGCTTGCAAGAGATTGCGATATACGTTTAAGTACCTAATCGTCACAAATTGTCAACATGGAGAGGTTGGGTACGAAAAACAGTTGAGCAAGGGTAGTATGTTATGTAAGGTGGATGTGCTCGTTAACGGTGATGCATGCGCTTACGGTAGGACCTATTGCACGCCATAGCGTAGTTCAATCTGGGCCAGACGAATGATCATTCATCATGTAGGGCTGAACAAATTGCAAATCCTTCTAGAATGATGTGGTGTTGTGGCGTTGGAGCTTAGTACGAGAACCGTACTTTCGCCTATCCTATCACTCGGGGCTGCTCGAGTTGCATGAAGGTCATTATGAGAGTGCGATATGCTGGGGTGAGGTTGTGATTGGATAGGACCCCGTATTACTCCCCGGTCAACTCTTCTAATGGCCTATCTACTACCCATGCTATGTGCATCTGATATGTGACGTCGAATATGTGTACGCAAATCAGGTAGTAGAGAGAACACAAAGGCCTTTAAAAAAAAAAAAAAAAAAAAAAAAAAAACCGCGAGCTATACATGTTGGAGATAGCGTAGTGTTATAAGTAAGATATGCTGTGTTACAATCTCGTAAGAGATTATCACTATTACACCTCCTCCACATGGTAACAAGATAATAGGAAGTAGAGAGTAATAGCCTAGGTATTGGTAAAGATCTGTTTAGTGCCAATGTCAAATCGCTCTCCCCTTTTTTATTTCCCTTCAGCCTCAGAGGTAGCTGAGAAGGTAAGGCGAGTGGCATAACTGTATAACACCGCACTTAGCTTCCAGAAGGGGAAAAGGAGCTAAAGGTGTATATAGAATGTTTAAATCTTATTTGTTATGCTCCGTGGTACATTTTAGTTAGCTATAGGCTCTATCCTGGGAACTATATAGCTCATGATGTCACACCTGCAGTGGCTCCTTCACGATATTAGCCCTCGAGGTCATATGTGTGGTGCTAATTTTCGAAGAAGAGCTAAGTACACACCTCCAAGTCGTGTGGTAGGTTCCTTAGGACAAACGAGGGAGGATCGGGGATCGGTTGGGGTTGAGACCAGGTTCTTCATCTGAGCTCGGATTGAGGTATCTACGGTATAATACAAATTTCCTCTTCGGGAACCATGTTGCGCACGGCCCATGATTGGCCAATTCTAACAAGTCAACAATCCGCTTCTTCTCTTAACTATCGGCAGTTCTGTCGTTCATTGCCTAGATAGGAAGCCATGAGCGAGTGGAGACGAAGGTGTCGACAAGTATTCTAGAAGTGTTCGATTATAGACAGGAACAAGGGGGTTAACGATGACACCTGGTACTAATGTTATGTGCTATTGCGCCTCTAGAGGTTTTATCACCCAGAATAACTATTCAGGGCATAGCCGGCTATGTCCGAGGTTCTTGTTTCACAACCTAAAGCTTGTTCTTCTCCTGCCCCTGAGTTGAACCGGCGTATTGGAACAAAAATCAGCCTTAACACGGCACAGTCGAAGCTTTCCAGCTACATAGATGCTGCATACAATTCAAAGTGATTACGTGAGAGAGGATGGACTCTAGGAACCGGTGCAGATCTCTTACCGGAAGAAGGCAGAACATGCTTAAGTAATAGCCAAGCCCTGCCTTTGATGTGTCTCCGTCTCCTCTCACAAGTTAGCTCCCCAGATAAGCGGCGTAGAAAAGTGCCCAAGTTTGGTTTATACTACATTGGCCATCGTTCATCTCTTTATTACATAGACTCAGCCCTAGCTACCTAACTGCAATGACTACAAATGAAGCATCGGAACTCTACAACTGCATCAGGGGTTGCTATTCAGTCTTGAATTCTTGCATTGATTGTTAAGAACAACTCTACATGTTCTGAAAAGATCCGATTCACTTACGCTACAATTGGATTCTACCAAGGTTAACTTATACGTGGGGGGCGAAGGAGCTCAGACCTTGACCCTGACCCTGACCCTGACCCTGACCGCTGTCTGGAGACACCGTTACAGAGCCCCAAACTTAATGGGCTGTACCTTGCTGCAGACCCCCTGACGACGGTCTTCGTATCGTATCGTGGCTCATCAGATGTGAAAGTCCTGGAGTCCTATCCATTGGTCCACTTCTCAGGAAATTTAGCCTGGACAGCTACGCGACGCGGCATCGAATGTGAGTGTCCCTCCAGGCGATCCAGATACCTTGATATAATTAATAAACGGCTGGCCTCACCGATCAGGAGGTTTGATGTGACATCTAACTTCATGAGTACGTCGTACCTGCAGCAAGCATCAACGGGATCGAATAAGGAGAAAGGGCCCTCGACCGACTCATTCTCATAAACAATTGATATATTAATATAATCGACGCCGACCAGGTCCAGTCACTCTCCGAATCATGGTCGGAATACCAAAGAGTAACCGATGCACATTTTGCAAACTGCGGAAGACTAAGGTAAGCGATGTGATGTTATTCACGCCTCTTCATTACCTCCATTACCTCTATTTAACATACTTCAATAGTGCGACGAGAACTGGCCGACATGCGGTGCGTGTGCTCGAGCCGGTAAGGTCTGTTCCGGGGCTCGGAACAATTATAAATTTGTGGTCAACGGATGCCATAACGAGGAACGAACTCCTAAATCAAGCGACTCAGATGACGCCAGCATATCCTCTTACGATACCAGTAGTCAGACCCGAGATGCCCTGTCAAGGTGGACGAGCCCAGGAGAGACCATTATTGTTGATATGAAAGAGTATACTGCCGCCATAGGCTCCGGCACATTTCACCGGATGCGCTTAGCACGCCCGCACCGTCCTAGAAGTGTGAAGTCCGGTAGGCCGACACCGTCGCCCACGCCATCACCGGTTATGAGCCCATCAGATCGACTAGCAGCTCAATTCATCTCTTGTATAAACGCGGCGTCAGGGACAGGCCATGATTTACTTATATGGGGCCCTTCAATAAAGATGATACCGCAGCGACTGTCAATCGGATCAGACAGCCAGGTATTGCGACACACGGTGGAATTGGTCGTCGCATCTTGGTCCAATAGTCAAAGGGATACATCAACGCCAGAGACGTGGTTGGACTTACGATTGCATATGCGGGCCTTGGGAAGTTTACGAAAAGCACTCGAAGCACCCGAGCAAGGCTTGTCGACGGACACGATCGCAGCACAATGGTTACTGCAGAAGCTTGAGGTGAGTCCGAGACTACATTGAAGCCGGTATTCCTACGAAGATTAAAGATGTGGTTAGCTAATCATTAGGCTGTTGTGCGACAACTAGCTCACATATGACTTCGTACGGGGTGCGAATCAAGAGCATCACGCAGCAGGGCTAACCGCCGTCATAAGCCGAGGAGGCCCATGGCAGGGTTTCAATGATCTTGGATTGTACGCCACGTTCGATAGCTTTTTCAACATGGTAAGTTGGTGTTGCAAACCATCTCTTGTATACAAGGTCTTGATATCCATACTGGGGCTCCAATAACTAATGGTAATTATCGGTATTAGCTGCAAGAAGACGTACGGCTGGGGAGAGACAGCGTGTTCATGCACCACGAGTGGATAACAGCTTTTAGGCAGGCTATAGATGGGAGTATGCTACGGCCCGTCGTCAAAGCCATGTATAGACTATGGATCGAGATGACCGTCTGGCCAACTTTGGTCAGGCTAGTCCGTGTACTCTGCCAGGACCCCTCCGATACCATGACGGCAGCTGAGCTTGTCCTTAGAGCGACACCAGTTATCGAGTATCTAGAGAACGAGAACGAAACGATCTTGTCTTCACTGATGGAGTCGGGCGAAGTAATCGAGGTAGACAATTTCCTGGACGTGGACTTATTCCCGAGATGTTACCAATTCCGAGACATCGACACCGCGAAATTCTTTTACATTCATGCAATGTATAGCATCATCATCTATCGAACTATACAAGAGGCGAACTCAGTCCTGGAACATTATGCTCCAAGTGTGATGAAGAAATGTAGAGAATACAGCGAACGTATATGGATGTCTTATCCCTGGATGAGGACGCAGAGGCCCCTCGCAATCGAGTACACGGCGGCGCTAGCATTTTCTTACGAATCTGCAAACGAGGAGGAACGAGAATTCTGTGTGAGAAGTCTAGACGACATGGAATTTTTCAGAAGGCCACCACCAATAGGTCGATGGATAGATGCAACTATCATGGCTAATGTGAAGGGTTATACTGGTCGCATGCCGTTCATCAAAAACCAGGACGTCAGTATTGAGCTTTACGGTGTAGGCTGCCGTTGCTGATTGAGTACACATGAATGAGAAAGATGATAACTAGGAGTTGTCAGGGTACTTGGGCTCTTTCAATGAAGTTGTTAGAATACGGAAGTTCATGTAGCAATACTGGTTTCATAGAAGTATACCCGGAATCAATTTGTACCAATTGTCTCATCATCTTCGAATATTGAGAATAACCGGACAACATAGGTGCTGTCCTTTTTGATATGTATTTATTGAGAATTCAAGATCTCTTGGATGAATCGCCCTAGGTCTTCAGCCTCTTCAGGCACCGTACGCTCGGGTAAAGTAAGGATTGCTGCCTTCAGGACGTTGTCTTGGGCAGTAGCATCCTTCACCAGCTTGGCGAGGGTATCCATCTTGTACGTAGAAAATGGCGTAATCCGCTGAATACTTAAGAGAGCTTCGAAGAAATCAATAAGGTTGAGGTGCACCAACATGTCTTCTTTATTGACCATGTGTAAAGCAGCAAAATGTAGTAATCCACCATTGTCAGAGAAGTTGGCGTAGTGCTGGTTTAAGTCGGTAAAGTCTGTCCAGGTAACGGCACGGAAGTTGAGAGCTGATAAGCGTGGTAGGACTCTGAGTAAACGACCCTGAGCTAGCGACTGTTGCTGAGTGCCGAGTGTACCGCTACTGCAGAGAGACAATATTAGGTCATATATGTCGCGATCATGGAAGATTCTTCGCCACACAAGCCCCTGACCGGGTGGCTTCCTAACAGCAATCTCCATTCCGTTCACAGATACTCCGTCCGGCGGCCGAGTGTCGCAGTCAATATCTAGAAGGTCACTCAAGACTCTAGACCCCTTCTCGCCAACTTCGACCTGTGGTGCGCTCAGCCACTGGGTTAGAAAATTAGTGACGACGTTGTTCATCATAGCCAAAATGGCGGCATCGCTTGGTGACTTGGCCGCCTTTTCAAGAACAGTCATAGCAAGGATGTTCGCGGATGGCGCAGGGGACCGTAGCGCTTGTATCAGGGCCTCCTCTGAGGCTAGAGATAGTATCTGGGTGAAGTTAAGTGGACCAAGCAGCTTGATGGCCAAGCTACATAAAATTGCTGGGTCCTGTTGGTATTGCTTGAGGATCTCGGTGATTTTTGGGAGAAGCCTCGGAATTAAAGGAGGAATGTTAGCATCTATGAGGACTTGGTTAGTACTTCACATTCAAACTAGATACATATGATAATGGCTGTTTAAGGGAGCGCACCTGTAAGTTGAAGTTCTACATGGTCAAACAACTTGTGAGTTGGTGACAGGGTTGGATCTGCCAGCAACTCGTCTAAATGCTTTTCTAATTCTTCAACACCGGTAACGGGAATGGTGTCTGTATCCATCTTGACAACAATCCGACTCATTCTAGGTGAAATCTAAGAGGGACAAGAAAATTCAAAGAATAAGAGACTGTTGAGATGTAATATGGTGTCATATGGTGGCGTATAAGTCTAGGCAGAACGACGCGTAGTATGGGTTTGTAAAGGGTATGTACGGAATATGTAGAGTTGGAATATGTAGAGTTGGTTACTTGTTGGAATGGAACCCCCGAGATCAGAAAACCAGGGGTTGGTGGACCTTAGTGGGGGTTTATGTACATACATGTACCTACCGATGTACACTGCATGTATGCGGGGTAAATCGAGGCAGGTCCTTAGGTACATAACGATACGTACCCGCCGACAAGCTCCCAGCTCCACTAAAAGTCCCCGCCAAAATTTTGACAAAGATCGATTTTCAATCCGACGACGGTTGTGATTTAAATATACCATCTTCCCCAATTATCAGCAGCGACCTCTTAACCACCCTCGAAAGAGACACTCTCAATGCTTCAAAATGTCAGGCCGCGGTAGAGGAGGCAGAGGAGGCCGAGGAGGCCGCGGTGGTTTCGGGGCGACTCGGAAAACGGGTCCCCAGGGAATGCCCGGCGCTGACGATCCAACTCTACAGTTTGACGAGAAACCCCAGGAGACATACCCAGTAAGTGCCTATATATATCATATATCATATATCATGCGAACAAGTTGGCCAGGATACTGATGACCCGTTTCATTACAGAAAACATACATACCTCCTGACGCCCCCCCGCTTGACACCTTCGAAGAGCGCTCCGTCACCGCCTTTGTCGCATTCCGCAAATCCTTCCACAGCACACCTTTCTATACACACCGGCACCTGACAACGACTATCGACGAGGCCGCCGCCTCGAAGCCCACCGACCCTGTGCGCCGCACTTACGGACAGGCGCAGATCAACGCGCGCTTTGGCGTCAAGAGCCGCGCCACCGCTGACCCTTTCCGTGCTGTCCCATTGTACAGCAATAAGTTCGAGGATCAGACGCGCTCGCTTCCCGAATTAAAAAGGCGCGCCGACAAGTACGTTAAAGCCTTTTTCCCCGAAGAGCTATGGGCCACACTCTACGGCAGGGATACAGGCGGGCCTAAGGGCGGCTACTTGAGTGCTGGGAATGGGGTTGTACACGAAAAAAGAGGCGCCAAACGCAAGGCTATTGTAGTAGACGGCGACCCGTTCGCTAGTGATGACGACGTCGATGGGCTCACATCCCGTAGACGGCGCGAGAATGAGACAGAGGAGGAACGCAAGGCAAGGATAGAGGCCGCGCTAAAAGAGGGAGATAACGAAGACGCTGAAAATAAGGAAGATATCGATCTGGACGAGGAGGAAGAGGAGCTGTCTCAAGAGGATGATGACTATGGTGATGATGAGGGCGGTGATTATGACGCCGAGGCCTACTTTGATGGAGGAGATGCCGATGACTTCGGAGATGATGAAGGGGTTGGCGAAAGTGCCATGGATTTTTAACAGGCGGTTTCGAAAACGGTTAAAGGGAATGATCTAACTAAGGAATACAACTGGCTGCATTGTTAACGGCGTTTTTTTGAAAAGGAGAGCCTTTGAAATTTACTTCAAGTCCCAGTGCCATGTCATCTATAGGCAGTTTGGCCGATATGATACCCTAGGTATCTAGGTATCTAATGAGTATATGTATTATTGAGGACCCAGACTTCCGCCGTCTTATTTTTCTGTGGTAAATAACAGTACACACCTTTACTTCTACACAATAAATCACAAAGCAGTCAGCTGGAACTATCATCAGCGTCTATTAGGCAAGCCCCTTATGTAGGCGCTTAGGATGGCTCTAGTTTAATCTTACAATTGGTACTCTTAAAAGGGTAGACATAGTAATGACTTGAGTAGTCTAAGTAAAATGGATCGCATTAAAGCACTGCCCTCTAGCTAATTAACAAGAAAATGTCGAGCTCCGTCCTCCCTTTTCCTTTCTCGCTATGCTGGCCGACTGGTAGATGCCAATCGAATCGATCCCGAACTACAAACTCGGTGAAACTCGCAAGGAGATGGTGTATGATGTCATCTCGCTTATGTTATGATCGTGCTTCACGCTCGTATACCAACGTAATCTGTTCCATCAACGCATATAGAATAGAGGAAAAGAAGAATTATGCACTACCATTGATTTACCGCCGATCTATCCATACCTGCCCCATAGGTCGAGTTGCAAACACAGCAACGCCCCTTTTCTCACATCTAGCCTAGTATCCGTAAAACCTTCGTAACCCGCCGCCAACTGTCAAACCACATTTGTTACATCTCAGACTAAGAAGGGGATATGGGGTGAGGCTCAGGTCAAATAACAATCGTTATTTCAGCCCAGATAAAACCATCAACCTTGCTCCTTTCCATAATGATCTCATTACATAAGTAGCTATCAGTCGATCTGGAATAGCTATTGGAAAGGAGGCGTTGGAGAAGCCACTCATTAAAAGTAGCTACGCATGGCCTCCTGGTACCCGGTGCCACCCTTTAGATCCTGCTCAAAATTCTGCTGTACATTGAGGACCTCCCGAATGTGGCGCATGCTGAGCGGTTCGCCCTTATTGACCGCGAGAGCTTGCGCTGTGCCGATTGTATTTTTGATCTGGCGGCCATTTAAGTTGTGCCTAGCCAGACTTGTGTAGTCATCCTCATCGAACGGTGTCAAGTCAATTCCTGTCACGGCCCGTGCACGCTCGATAAAGATCTTGAAAATGGCCTTCTTGGCTTTCATATCTAGGTCATCGTAGCGAAGTGCAATGTGGATCCGAGATTGGAACGCATCGTCGAACGTCTACCAAGACAGGAAATTCAAATGTCAGTTCACCTTACCGTTTAGTCAAGGTGGGGATGAGAAAGGAGACGAAGAGTTGGGAATGGGAGTGAGAATGGAAGTGGAAGTAACCATGACGGGATAAGACGTACCTGTACGCGATTTGTGGTCAGGAATAAAATGCCTTGGAAGTACTCTAGTTGCCGCAAGAAAATGCTGACGAGAGCATTCCGATGAATGTCCTGCATATTGCGCTTCTCGAGGAAAACATCGGCCTCGTCAAGGAGTAGAATGGCACCCCAAGCATGGCAAATGTCTAGAATCTTCTGTAGTTCTGCCTCGAGATAGCGCGAGTCCGTCCCTAGGTCACCCGCTGACACCATGTACAGCGGGCACTTGAGTAGCTCGCTTATGCCCTCTGCTGTTAGCGTCTTACCAGTGCCAGGTGGCCCATGAAGGACAGCAACAAGCCCCTTGCCCTTGCCCTGAATGACATCGTCGATGCTTTCGGCCGGGTGGTATTTGTGCGACTCAACAAGAGCCTTTGAGATGAAAATTAGTAGGAAGTTCCATGTTTAATTAGAGAAGCGAAACCATGACGTAACTTGTCCAAGTTCCAACAGACATGAGGAATGGATATATATGACTTACCCTCACAATCTCCTTCGTGTTAGGTTGAAGAACCAACGAGTCGTAAGCATGCTCATTCCAGGAAATTTCCTTGATGCCAGAGACAGTAAACTCAAGCCAGAGCTTCTCTGCAAATGCGAAGCCCAAGACAACTGGGGAAGCGATCAAGTACTCTTCATCAGTGAAGACAGGCGGGCTAGTGTCCTTGTCATCGTCACCAGAGCCATCCTCGCCATTCTTAGTGGTCTCACTCTTGTCCTCGTCGGCTTTGGTGGTAACTTGGTCGAGCTTCTCTTTTGGGGCACCAGGATCAACAAAGTCCTTTGGGATACGTACGGTGCGAACAGTACCCTTATTGTCCTTATACACCTTTGTCACATACTTAACCTTGCCACCGTCCCCGTCATCTCCACCTGGGACCTGCTCAAGGTCCATACCATCGGCACCTCCATCCTCATCCTCAGACCCACAGCCACAGCAATCACCCTCTTCGTCACTATCCTCCTCATCACTAAGGACATCGTGGTCTTTTGGCCGCACGAGAGAGACGGGATAATTGGGATTTATACGACGATGGATAGCTGGATCAACCATGACGCGGCCGTTGATGTTGACCTTGATGACAGACTTCTTTTTCTTATGGTAGGCCATGCCTTGGTGGCTCTTGTAGTGCACACCACCGAGGTTGACAAACTTCTTGCCACGCTCGATGAGATCTTTGCGCAGCTGGGCTTCGTTCTTGTGGTACTTAAGTGGATAGCATCCTAGGCTCGTGATCTTGCGGGCTCCACGGAACTCAGGTATCTCCTCCGACATGCTGCCGAATCCAAATTGCTTACCGTCATACTCAAAGTACTAAAATAATTGCGTTAATAATAGAACCTATAACCCGGATCAAACCCTTCAGGAAAACATACCTTGCCCTCAATGTAGTAGAATTCGCCCCTAACAATGCTATAGTGTTTCTCTGCGACCTCAACTTTAAAAACGCGAGGCTCGTCTACGGAGCCATATGTCGTGGTGTATGCAAGCGTATTTGGCTTCCATAGCGCCCATAGAAGATCGAACGTAATGAGACCGTTCTCCAACATGGGATAAAGACTAACCGATGCGTGAGCCAATTACCACATCGACTTTCCCTTCTGGACTTGGATGACATACCTCTTCTTTGTCTCAGCATGGTCTGCATCGAGATATTTAATCAGGACTCGCAGATGCCGTCGCTTCTCGTCGATCCACTTCTGAACCTTCTTCCGCTCCTTACGCGAATCCCCTTCCGGCTCAAGCTCTTTTAGGTTGTTCATGTATTCTCGCATGTCCTCGAGGTATCTGTTACCGTGGTCAGCGACAGGCTGAAGAGAGAAGGCTCAAAAATAGGAAAGATGAACGACTTACAAGAACAACATCTTAGGGTCCAGCTTAGGAGTTTCCTCAACCAGACTAACGCCCTTGACACTACCTATGACGTCTTGGAGAGCTTCTCGGAGTTGCTTACTCTTGATGTCGACGATAGTAGTCTTATACTTTCCTTCCCAATCAAATGTTCTTCTAACATGGAAGAGGTACTCGTCATATTGAGAGTTGGTGGCATTCTCAGCCGTGTCTTGAAGCTTGTAGTTATGGATCTGCGAATCCCAAACTTGGTCCACTCTCTTGAACTCAAGACGCTGTACAGCAGATTTGCCATTACGTCGGTTCTTAAGCTTAGAAGACCTGTTCTGATTGCCGCGGCTCATGCCGTCGTCTAATCCAAGGTCATCATGAGGAAGCCGGCGTCCACGCCCACCAGGAGGAGGAGCATGTCCACGGCCGCCGCGAGCAGCCTTTCCAAGAGCTGCCAATGGGTCATTCAGTAAGTTGTTAAGTCCAGCACCGTAATTCCCGTTTAGGCCAGTGTTACCAAAACCAGCAGGATTCAGGCCCCCAAAATAAGGGAGTGATCCACCCAAACCACTAGCACCGAGGGCCCCCTGAGAACCTTGATTGAGGGAGGCAGAAGGATTAATCCCAGAGGTACCGCTAGCCAAGCTAAGAGAGGCGATCTGGCGCTGCATTTGTTGCACCTGTAGTCGCATCTGGGCGAGTTCTTGCTCCAAAGAGGCTTTGCTAACCTCCTCCTTATCATCTAAATCCGAATCACCTTCGAGTTCGGCGTCCGAGTCATCAGTAGTATTGGCCTCGGTAGCTTTAGTCTGTAACTTAGTCTGCTTGCTTGTTGTCTTCGATGACTTGGGTGACTTCTTCTTAGCTTTCCGGGGGTCCTGGCGCTTCTTGTGTAGTCGCTTCTTCTTCAAGCTTTCCGCGGCTTCAGCCTCGGACTCAGACTCAGAACGTTCATCTGAGGATGAGTTGGTAAACTCGTCCTCGCTATCTCCAGAAGAGCTCTCACTACTAGCAGGAGATGCCTTCTTGGACTTACTGGACTTGGCTTTTTTGTCTTTCTTGCCGGGTTTACCGCTGGCCTTCTTGTCACCTTTCGGTCCCTTAACCTTCTTAGCAGTTTCGGGAGCTGTAGTTGAAGGGCCATCCTCAGCTGGGCGAGTCTTGGTGTCATCGCTGTTAGCAATATTGCCTTCACGGCGGTCAGCCGAAGGGCTGGTCTTGGCTTCCTGCGATTCCATTTTTAAATCAATGCTTGAGGCCATATCGATTACACAGGAAGCGATTAATAGTAATCTAGCACCAACCACGCAGCGCGTTTAGTATGGCACTGGAGATATCGAGGTGCTTGAGGGTTTCGATCAAGCAAACAAGAAGGGTGATGGAAGTTTGGTCAACTGTAGGGAATATTGGCCTGGAGATGAAAGGCGGGGAAAATCCTGTCCTTTCTACAGTGGGCACAATCAAACACTTCAACCCTCGTGGATGCTCATGACTGGTCTGATGCTGTTACCGAAACACACCGTGTTAGCAAAGCAGGAAAAAAAATTAAAATGGTAATTAAAGGGTGGGAAATCAGTTGTGTAATTAAGAGCGCCAAATGTCAGCATCTCTTTGGACCATACTTTTGCTCTGGCACCAACTGCAAATGCAGCCGCCACGCTGTACATGGCAGTACAAGTATTCGTACTTCATCCAATGACACTGGTATGGAAATGAGTGATTGAGCGGCTTGCGTACCTATCATGTAGTGAGATCTGGTCTCTCGTTAAGGAGAGGTGGAATAAGACTCTTCAGTATGGATGGTATGGAGGGGGCCCGGGGGCGGAAATAGATAGACGAGGTCTATGAGTAGCGAGGTAGGTAGGCGTATGAAACTTGGTGGCACTTGAAGGGTTTATGTATAAAATGCCTAGAGCTTGCCTAGAGCTGTGTCCGTCAGGCTCCGAGAGCAGCCGGAGAGAGTAAGGTAGAGAGCGAATTGCAGAAGCTGTGAATGGAACGTAGTAAGTGGCACTATGAAAGTCAGTACGGAAGTGCAGAATATGTGGCCGAGACGAGCTAAGCAGAAGAGGTAGAAGAGCTGGAGGAAATGAGTTGCTGGAGGGGGAGAAAATAGAAATAGAAAAAATCACACACAACTAACGATTTTGGAGGACGCCAAAAAGATGTAAGTGGGAGAAGTATTTTTTTTTCGAGAATAGAGGTGGAATAAACAGCGGTGTACCATTGACTTGGGAATTACTGGCACGTGCATAGAGACAAATCAAGAAACAAAGGCAACAACGGCAATACTTAAGGTATCATATCAGCCGTGCTTGCCTGTTCTACTCGAGGAGAAAGGACAATAGCTACAGTATGTATGTACATTGTAGATTGCCTGCTATACCGAACCTTGGTAAGTGACCAGGCAGTGGCGCCTCATCCGAGCTAACCCATAAGGTCAAGTTTGGGTATATACATACTATGTATGTACGTTGCGTGTATGTATAGTGTAGAGAAGAAATGTACATTAATGAATGAATGACTAATATGCAGTACATAGACTTCAAATGTACGTATATGTATCTACGTATGTGTGTTGGTTGGATAGGTACACGGCTGTAGCGTCACTGCAACACGCTCCATCTACACGCCTGGAGAAAGGCAACATCCTATGAGAAGATGGGATGTTGAAAGTATATAGGTAAGATGGAAGTTAGTGCGTTTGTGGCTACCTATCGGTTAGCAAGGGACCATGCTTGAATGTATCTGATGATGTACGTAACGCACATGTATGTAGGCTACATACTGGTAGAATCATTGATGACTCAAGCGACTTAAATGCCAATTATGTGTACCTATATTTACACGTAGGCCAACTACATACATCAATGTATGTACGTAGGTAAGTAGCCTCTGCTGGTATGGTTTGCGACTTACAAACATTATGCCCGATATCGATACGCTACTGTGGCAGGTGTATCGTACCTAGTCTAGGCCCCCCATATGGACCCCACTTTGTCTACAATGCCCGCCATTGTACTCATTATGGATATCCATTTGAATGTAATGTAATTGTACATATGTACCTAATGGGATGCCCGCAATTCCCACTTTCTCACGCGCGGTGGATACTATCCAGTTTAGGTACCGTATGTAGTTGGTATGGATGCGCGATGCACCCATCCATACCTACATGAAATATCCGCCGCCTCAGATGCAACCGTAATACCTACCTACCAGGTACCATCTAGAAGATATGGGTCAAATGCACAAATAGCGGTCGTGGTTGCGTGGTTGCCTTACTCACCTTTAGAATACTCCAGTAGAACTGTTCGCCCTGTTATGCTCGTCGTTGATGTCCCAAGCGGCTCATTTTACAATGCTACCCTACTTGCCGCCCTCCTTCTGCCTGCAGCACTGCCACCTTGTTAAGCTCGAAAAAAAAAAAAGTAAGACCTGAGAAACAGATGCACATTTTCGTGATGTGATGCAGGTATATGGTATGATCGGGGTCTAGAAAATATATTTTCATCTGCCTCGCCGCTGGCAGCCTGATAGGATGACGATCATTGACCGAGTTGCTGGTGTTCCCTCTAAGCAAATTAGAGAATGCCTCGTAGGCAACCAACCCCGGTGTCCATATTGGAAAATAAGAGAGCAGAGGGCGAGGCTGAAGCGTGTCTAGGCTAGAAGCGGAATCAACTGCCTACATATACTTACCCAGACAGGCCTACTCTACGCTTACATTTGCCGGCGTCCCCGACAAGTTCCAATCCTTATGAATCTCGCGGCCCATACACAGCCTTTCGAGGGAGCCCACCGTTGTAACTCGATCAAGCAGGCTTTGAGTAAAATACTACTCTTGGCTCCGATACTTTTCTTACCAAATCCAGTTATAATAGTTCTTTGTCATGGGATCTGTGAAGGCCTAAATGGCGGAAAAATCCTTTCTTGCGATTCCACGTCTTGCATCAAGGCGGCAACCCATGGCTATATGTAATGCACCTTCGGGGAACGAACGGTCCTGATTAACTATCTGTAGCGCCACACCGACATTATTGTCCAATCAATTAGGAGCACTCGTGAAGCCTCACCCCAACAAAATCGACCCAAGCCGGTGGAAAGCTACTATGTACGCATGCAAAGAACTTACGCTTGGGAGGGATTAGATCCCGCAGCAAGAAAAATTGCACTATGGCTGCGGCATGTTTGCAACCCTCTAGATCGGGGGAGGAGCGGATTTTGGAGCGTACATTTCGTCTGAGGCATTTTTAATATTCCCAGGCTGGCGAAATATGCCGTCGTCGTACCGGGACTTTGCATAGCAAAGGCAACGCCATCGGGATAAGGTTGGATAGAAGTTGAGATTCAGACGGGGCAAACTCGTCACCCAACAGCTAAGTACCTCATCTTATCTCTTCTCGTCTCATCTCAAAGCCGCACTCCGAATATGATCATTCAAGGATTTGTCGTATGGGGAGAAAGTAAGCAAGAATTTCATTGTCACGAAACGCACAATTGGACATCGATGTCCCGCATGTGTAGCAATCTGTATCGCCCGGGGTGAGTAAGAGATCTTCTATATCCCTTACCTAACTTATAATACTGATACAAGCGACATAAATACCTACCTAGGTACACGAGCAGAGCACAAACCGAAACTCCAAGAAGCACGACGAAGACTAGATTTGAGCCTTGTAAGTTGGTAGCTATATAGTAAGTATTTTTCCTTAGTTAAACGCGGCGAATCGGAAAATCAATCTTCCCTAGCACGACCATCTTGGACACTATGTTGATTCAGTGATCTCTCGGTTGATCATACTTAGGTTAAAAATATAATATGATGCGTGGGTACCTAAGGTATTGTAGGGGAATGGGATGAATGCCGTATCACTGTTCGGTGTAACTCCAAAGTTCGGACTCTGGTGACTTGCGAGGATATGAAATACATGATTATTGAAGGTCGATTGTTGACAGCCAATATGGTAAGGTTATCTGTCTACCTGGTACTTATACCGGATATTTCAATACCTACATTCATGTACCGTACATTCAGCTCCAATCAATGCGGAGACGTGTTTGATATCATAAGGAAGGCATGGGAGTTTATATGCTAACCTCGGTTTCAATTGGAATTTGACCTTATATGGGCACTAATGCTGCAGCAGTTTACGCTTATTTAGATCCTTAGATCCTGGTACGGCGCCTCTTTCTCGTACGAGATTCAACTAAAAGGGTATTTGAGCTTATGCAAGATTCCCCCCCCCCACTGTAAACGTCATGTTAACTTAGGAGAGCTTCGATTCTCCAACCAAAAAGCCATCATGAGCTGGAGCCCAAGCAAAATCAAGAAATTTTGCATTATTCAAGCGCCAAATGTCTTAACTTGCTTGAGATTTACTTTTTTTCCCCTTTCTTCTCCTTATACTTATAATGTGTTCCATCCATTCATAGACTCAGTTCAGATATTAGTTAGCTGTTCCATTAATTCAATTATAGTTTTGTGTTGTGTTGGTGAAAAGTCCCTTCTCCTTCTCCTCTTTGTTCCATCCAATTCCTTCAGTTAGCGCCGCGACTTCACAAATTCACCATAACTGGTGCGTGTAGCTTCCCTGGAGATACCCAGGAATACATTGCGATCTCTCACGTAAAAAAGGGGGAAATAAAAGGGAAGAAAAGAATGGGAAGGTTCAATTGGAGGAGGTTTCTGGGTTGGGATCGGCATCCGTCGCATAATCATCACGACTGGTCCATCCATGAATCTCGCCGACGACGTAAGTAAAGGAAACCAATTCACTCTAAACTTCACGTTACTACTTTCTTGGAACCCCCCGTCTTTGATCAAACATGAGCTACTGGGCTAACAGACGTCGGACTATCCGGTTTCAAGTCCTTCCTGTCCATCGAGACGATTCGGTCGAATCTGCCATTCCAGCTCCCGAAGTAACCAAGGTCGCTCTCCGTCTACGATACCTAATCGAACAATGCGTACCATGCGAACTCGAAGAACAGCGTGTTACCAGACCTCATAGCAGGGTAATTACCCCGAAGGTAATCAAAGCTGCAAAAGAAGCTGGTGGACCGGAGAATCGTTCATGCGTAGTTTTCTGCCTCCTAGTCGTCAAGCACTGGTTTAAACACCAAGCTCTAGTTGAACTCTGGGACGCGTCGCTCCACCAGGTCCGCGCTACAGCCTGTGAGGTCATCGCGAAGCAGATTATCGAGAGTGAGGACGATATAGCCTACTTGTTACAGTCCGTTTTACTCAAACGCTACTCAATTGTTGTTAACGGGGAGCCTACGCCTCCTGTTAACGTTATCGAGAAAGCCGTCGATCTACATGCCCTACGTGTAATCGGTTCTTCGGGCTACCAGAAATGTATCAACTATCTCTGGAGAGGCTGGTTAGTCCAGGATGAGAACGACCCTGCAAGTTTTGTCGACTACAAGGATCGCGACAACACGACGTTCCTCCCGCATCTGGATCCTGATCGCATGCGAGCACCCATGTATCAGAATGCCTTCCAGCTCATCATCTCTATCATCTACCTGGCACTCTACACCGGCGCTATCAACACCATTAACCCGGGTGGTGATCTTGACTTTGTTGAAGTTCTACTCTATATTTTTACGCTTGGTTTCATCTTCGACGAACTAACAAAGTTCTACAAAGCCGGCTATCACATCCTGAGCTTTTGGAACGCCTTCAACAATGTTCTGTACTCGTTATTGATGGTTTCGCTTGCTATGCGCCTAGTCGCCTTCAGTCATTCAACGGGTGACGACGGTGATTCCCGCCAGAAATTCAACCAACTATCGTACAACTTTCTCGCATTCACAGCGCCCATGTTCTGGGTTCGCCTACTGCTCTATCTGGACTCATTCCGCTTCTTTGGGGCAATGCTTGTTGTGCTTAAGGTCATGATGAAAGAGAGCATCATTTTCTTTGCCCTGTTAATTGTCGTCATCATCGGTTTTCTCCAAGCGTTCATAGGCATGGACTACGCGGATGATATGGCCGGAGAAGACACCATATTCATCCTACAAGCTATGGCTAATGCCATTATGCAGAGCCCAGATTTCAGTGGTTTCGAGCGCTTCAGCCCACCGTTCGGTATCATCCTCTACTATCTTTTCACCTTTGTTGTCATGGTCATCCTCCTGAACATACTCATTGCACTCTACAATAGCGCTTACGAGGACATCTACGACAATGCTGACGACGAGTTCCTCGCGCTGTTTTCGCAGAAGACCATGCAATTCGTACGGGCTCCCGATGAAAATGTCTTCATTGCTCCGTTCAATTTGATCGAAATTTTTCTCTTGATAATTCCTTTTGAGTGGTGGATGCCCAAGAGGCAGTACGAGCGGCTCAACGATATCGTAATGGGAATTATCTACTCCCCATTACTCTTCTGCTCTGCCTTGTTCGAGGTCAAGATGGCTAGGGAGATTCGGCGCAACAGGAGAAGGGGCGAGGAAGATGATGATACCGAAGAAGAATGGGAACAAATGGCAGGTGAAGTAGACTTCGAAGGAGAAGGATGGGCTAAAAAGGTTGCTGATAGCAAAGCCAATGTCGAGGATGACCCAGCTGTGGTCGAGGTGAAGAAGCTGAGAGACGAAGTGCAAGAGCTGAAGGGACTTCTTGAGAATATTGCCAAGAGTCTCAACAAAAAGGCCGAAAGTGAGGATCTAATTTAGCTTTGAATAGCTCTCGGCATATCTTCTGTTCTATATCCTTGGAGATTAGACTCAGTTTTCTTAACGGATGAGGCTTCGCATCGATATAGGAGGTGGCTTGACCGTACTGGAGTTATGCTGGCCGATTAAACATAGCGGCGACTGTATACATATGCATACTTACGATGAACAAGACATCAGACGACTAATGGCCCAGGTCAACTCATCTCTTTCGATCGGGAGTAGAATGTATGTATGGTTCAAATGGCTGTCAAGGCCTACTCCTATAAATATACCAGTCTATGTCCGAATAGTTTACTACTTGGTAACAGGAAGAGCTCTCGTCTCGGATAGATGCAATGACAAGTCAGGATGAGACCAATAATCTAGGCCAAGTAGGCTCGAGGACAATTTAAGCCCTAAGATCATAACCATGAGTAGGTATTTATAGGACTTATGATAAGAGGTCATTCATTAATGTACCATACTTACGTGGAGTTTGTCAGTCTAATTAAACCCAGAGCAATAACAAGGGTATTCTTGCTACATGTAGGTACCTACATAGCCAGACTCAAGTTGTCTCAAACTTGATGGTGATAAAGCTCAATCCATTCAATTATCCACGTGAAAAGGTGCCTTAGAGAAGAGATCAGCCGCATGTCCTGATCCAACTCCACGCACAAGCCTACTCCCTTAAAATACATCATGTTGCGTAAATGGGAAGCGTGCCTGATAGGCGTAACCCACGACTCGATATTTAATAATATCCTATCTCTCGGCAAAAGTCGGGGTCCTCCTCTAGGGTGAAGTATGACGCATCGAATTCTTCGTGTTTCAGTAAGGCTTGCATTTGCTCCATCGTGGGAAGGGCGCCGGGGTAGACAGCATAGATTCGAGCAAGATCCCACCACGAGGTGCGGAATGAGGTTTCGCCGGATAGTCTCACTTCGCCGGATAGTCCCTCTTCGCCGAATAGTCCCTCCTCGTCGAGGTATATGGCGGCCATGTCAAAGAGCCAATTATCACATGCGCCAGTATCTTCCTGGGGAAACATCGCCAGAATGTGGTCGATGTTAAAGTATCGAGTCATTATGTCTCCCCCAACAGGTTTTAGCCACGTACCGCCCTCTGGATCGTGTATGCAGTAACGCTCGAAGCGGAAAGGGAATTCTCGCAACTCGATTTCAAGGTGAAGGAAAGACAATAGCAAAGAGTCTCGGCGATCCAACCGATCAAGACCACGTAATCCGTATTTTGATAGCCAGGCACCGGTGAGATCTCCACGAGAGACTGTGTTGGGGGATGCTGGAAGACATTCTGCATCTTTCTGTTAGTCAGGATCTTGGCAGGATAGAAGATCAGTTAGACTTACTGGGCTTTATTATATTCTCGGCGAGGAAAGTATCAATATCCCAAGCAAGCCTACTCTCCCAGGGAGCGAAATAATGCCAGAGCATATCCCAAACTATATCGTCTGCATTGGGGTGAGTGAGTGAGAATGGCAAGAGTTCCCTAGTGATTTCCATGGCATATAATGCGACTTGTATTCTAGTCATCTCCGTACCTGTCGGTGCTGGTGCTGAAGAACTTTTGTCTTTATATATGTCGTCCATTGACCAGCGGGCATACGCAAGCGACCATCTCTCGACGATGGGATGAAAAGATATGATTTCTGAGGCCATAGAAAAGGAGAAGTCCTTTGGATGGATGGACAATTCCTTCTTAGTTCGAATGAGGTATTTGTGTCCAAACCGGTGAACGTTCGCCATCAGCTCATCATAGCTAGGTAGAGGCCATTGTGCCTTCCAATCAGCCTGGGTAGCAGCATAACGGGCTATGGCGAGTGGCAGGACATCTTCTCCTACAGCCTTTAGCGTGATGCTGTGGGTAATATGGCCGTATGATTTCTTGTAGATGTTACGAAAGTGTCGGCAAGTACAGGCGAGCGCGCGAACTGAGGTGATATCGGTGTTCTCCATGATCATGCGCTTTATCTCGCTGGGCAGGTTCGCAAGACTATTCTGAGCCGCCATTATCACGGTGAGGTGAGTTAAGACAGTCAGTATGAGAGTAAAATTGGTTGGTGTGCTGGGGATAAAGAAAAGAAGTTATAAAACTTTGGGAAGATAACTTAATGAACAAAAGACTGTTGTGAAAAAGTAGAGCCCAGGAGTTATGGATTTCTCAAGGAAATTGTTTTTATAGAGTCATATTGTTGTTGGCAGGAACGCCGAAGTTTGGACCACCTAACCAGTTAAATCAGAGACCTCCTGGACCACCTGGTAATGGCGTTCCTTCTCATAGAGAGGGCAACACGGTCCTCACACTGCTTACCAGACCAAGTACGTCGCTGCCTAATATGGCAAACAGGACAGTCAGTGACCTGGGAAATTACATGTGTGCATGTACCTATTTCGACCTTCGCGAAGGTAAGTACGCAACCCCACAGCCTGAGATTGCCCCTGAGGTTTCTCCGAAACACAAGGCACAGGTCATCCCACAGTAAGAGGACATCCATATAGGTACCTACCTTCCTATCTAAATTAATACATGTGGGTACATCGTGTTTTTCTGGTCCCTAGGGATCCAGCACAACAACCTAAAGAAACTCCCAATACATATTAAACGTGTGTTGCGTACCTACAAATCTAAGAGATCCAAGGTTGCCCAACTCACGTACTAAAGAAGCCCTTCATTACTATATTAAACTTCAGATGACTGAGGAACCTCCTTCTATCTCTCAAAAGGGGCTCCGGATTTGTTGTTATGGTAAAGAGTCAGGTATGAGAGAGTATATATAGAATAGGTACCTATAAACTTGGCCAAGTACTCTCATTAAATAGGTTGATTACTCGGAAGCTAAGTATCATAACCGAACGCTATCTAATTATTCTACATTATATAGGCAACTAGTATAAAAGAAACTGATTAGGTAGATTTCAACGAAGAGCACCTAGACGATATCTTCGGGGAAAAAAGGGGGGGGAGGTTCGTTATATAATTAATTCTTACGGTAACAGCGGTGAACTAACATACCGGTATATATTCTCAGGTTAAGTCAAGCGGTCTATATTATAAAAAACCTATACTTACCTATAAAAGTTATGACTAACTTTACCTAGACAATTATGTTGTACCCTGCCTCCACTAAGTTTCTGTTTGTAAAGACAGGAACGGGTGGCATGTGAGCTTTGTGAAATTGTCTATGCTATTCAGTTGGATGATTTGTCCTTTAATTTCCCTATCTACTATCATCCTGACGTTATGATTGACTTTGGATGTAGCCTGGTTGGGCGGTGTTGTTCATTCCCATGCATTCAACAACAGGTTTTAGTAGTCAGCGATGATGTCATACCGAGTTAATAACTCTCAGCCCAGACCGTGACTTGTTTTTCATGTCCGAGAATAATTCTTCCTAGATACATGTATTTCAAGGTAATAGATGATTCCGCTCCAAAAATTAATTACTATTATTATTATAACTACTTCCCTTCAAGAGGTTCATCATTCACATCGAACCTTCATTTGCTCGGCGGCTCCTAAGTAGGTACGTATTATAGATATGGAAATCAACCTGCCTGGAATTATCGACGCCGCCATACCAAACCGCGGAAACCGGAACATCGGAATCATCTCATCAAGCATGGGACCCAATCACAATGATCCTAGTTTCTTGTCTAGCGACTTCCCTCAATCACTCCCAAAACTATATGTCACTGCTGAAAGTGATGAATTTGATGTGTTGACACTGGGCGAATGGAAAGATGAAGGGTTCGATGTCGAATACATCTCTATGGGCGACGGCGGCAACGAGTATCGCGTGAAGCTAGAATCACTGGGAAGGACTAATTTAGGTCCCTGCGAAACTTATGGAATCATTGGTATGTGCCCATCCCCAACAACCTTAATAAACCAAACACTATCGGTTTTCAAGTTCTTTCATCCCATAAAATCATGAGTTATCCATTGTAGCCTGACCCCAAGCTTAGCGTATGGTGATGCGGCGAGTTTTTGCCTAGAGCATTTTCATATACTCGACAACAACCCCGAGTTCAAGCTCTGTTGTCTCATCGCCTACTATCCTACCCGCATCCCGGATCCACGCACAAAATTCCCCGGGGGTATCCACGTTCTTGTTCACCTTGCTAGTGGTGAGGAGGTTGGTATAGTGAAACAGTCACAGATGGTGGGGATCCAGGGGAAGAAAAGGACCGTCAAAAGAAAGATCGATCGCGGTATGGGCGCTGGGGGAACGTTGCAGATGGCGTATCCAAGCTATACCTATGACGCCACGCCTGGATTCGCCGAACATGATCTTGATGAGTTCGACAGAGTCAGCGCAGAGCTCAGTTGGAGCAGGAGCTTAGCAACAGTACGACGGGCATTCCGGAGAGATGTTGACCTAGAGAAAGTGCTTGAGCAAAATGTTGAAGGTAAGTGAGCAAGACAACTCCATCTCGTAAATCCTCGTATCATTTAATGGATAAACATGAAACGAGCGAGGTTGACTCGAGACGCACAGGCAAGTTCTACACGCGGCATCTACAGCAGACAATGTCTACCTATTCCGCTCATAAGAGCCCTCACGTAACCCATATTCCCACATTAACGGGAGGCATTGGTACGGAGGAGCTTCAGAGATTCTACTCTGATTTTTTCATCGACAGAAACCCTCCATCTTTGAAACTCACGCTGCTCTCCCGCACGGTCGGCGCAGATCGCGTCGTCGATGAACTGCATATCGCTTTCAAGCATACACAAGAAATGCCCTGGATCCTGCCAGGAGTGCCTCCCACTAACAAGAAAGTAGAGATTTTAGTGGTGAGTATCGTAACTCTGCGTGGGGGCAGACTGTATCACGAACATGTCTACTGGGATCAGGCTAGCGTCCTAGTACAGGTCGGCCTATTGGACCCGAGCGTCGTACCAAAGAAAGCAAGCGATAATGGGGTCAAGCGGCTGCCGGTTGTCGGAAAGAGGGCGGCTAGACGCGTGTTGAGAGGCTACGATGAAGGTGACGAGGGAGAGGCCACGAATGAACTGATAGATGAGTGGGATGACGACGTGGATGACGACGCGAGTGAGAATAGGCATGAGAAAGGCGAAAGTGAAAGCGTTAATGGCAAGGGAGCAGAGAGCAATCAAAAGGAGCAAATGAACGACTCGAAGGACAAAGAACCGAAGCAGACAACGTTGGGTCAACTACAAGTTGAATATGAGAAGACAGAGGCCAATGACCAGTGAAAAAGTCCAAGCCAATGAGACTGTACCTACATCTGTATTTATCTATTATGCTTAGATGGTTAATACATACATTGCTAATCAATCTGACCCGCCATTGGGGTATTTTCTAGACTCCTTCTTGGACGTGTAAGCTCCGTCACGCGCGGAGGCTCTACTAGCCCCTGTGGCTTTATTCTGAGGTTTTGTATCGTGCATCAGTTGCCGCGCCATCTACTTCATATGAACTGTAGGTAGCCAAGCAGGTCGGTATGTTGACATTTCCGACGACCGACGAGCCAATCTGGTTTTCTTAGGGCACATCAATAAGTAAGACGCCAAGCTGCAGATAGGATTGTTCGCGAACCTATGAAGTTTGGAAGTTTGGAAGTTTGGTATGATATTATGTCCCTATTAGAAAGATGAGGTGCATAGGCCTGAAACAAACAGTCATCGAGATATCATTTATAAATCCACGCCCTTAATTAAGTATCCTTGAAATCTAACAAGTCATCGGAGGTAGTAGATAATGAGAGTATAGGGATAAGCTCTGATGTTGAAGGGAAGTTTAATATCATGAAGTTTTGGCAACAAGAGTGTTATTTTCCTCCTTTTTCTCCCTCGCCCGATGATAGCTGTCGTCCCTAGGTATTTATACATGTAGGTATGTAGGCTGGTAGGTATGTAGGTACCATAAGAGGTACATATGCATGCAGGGAAAAATAGGCGAAACAGAGTCGATAATGCCATGATGGAGCCTGGGAGGGGATATCCCTGCTATTATTGCACTTCGTTATCTTTCAACGTTATAGAACATCGAGAATTCTAAAACAAACCTAAATCGGGTCGATTTAACTTGCACTTTGTGCTTCAGCTTTACTATCATATGGAGGTGCCTATTGTATTACAAGTCGGGGGACATATACCGATTAAACCAAGGGTACCTTAGGTACCTACTTAAGGCACATTAGGAGAAGGGGAAAAAAAGAAGAGAGAGAGAGAGAGAGAGAGAGAGAGAGAGAGAGAGAGACCAGGGTAGTAGGTACATACATGTATGTATGTAGAAGGTACATGTAGGTACCTAAGGTACGTAGGCGCCAATAAGGAATCCATCAGCCTCGTTGTGTGTGTCAATGAGGGGTCTCTTATTCGGTGATCGGAACTAATCTCACTCAAGTTGTTTTAAGTAGCAACACTGATTGAATCGACAACAAGATTAACCTTTTCCTCTGTTTTCAATGGACAGCTGTGGGAGTCAATTTGTAAGCAAGAGACTTACGACAGACAAGTAAGTCCATTGCAAAACATAGAATGTCTTCAGATATTACCAGCGTCCTATGATATTGGAGGTCAAGGCAGTGATACATTCATATCGCAATCTTAAGAGTCCGATATGCCGAATAGGGCGTTTTATCGAACGAATATAGAATTGGCACGGCACCAAGTTACAGAAGCAAACCAATTGCCGCGATGAATCGAGCCAGATCGGCAATGGCTTGGCAGTTTCCGACCAAGGTGTGGGGAGCTATTTCGTTTTACAATCCTGGAGATCCGCGGTGAGGTCCCGCCGCGTGCTTGAGACGACATTCGAACTCGGAACACTCAAATTGAAGATCAATCGTAGTGACCCGCTAGTATCGTAGCACTATGGCCATGTTTCTCTATTTCCCACTGGTCTATTCTAGACAAGGTGAGCAAACATGTGGCTTGTTTCTTATCGTTTACAGTGAGCGAACCAGCACAGCGCCGCGCCTGGTCCTGCGACATCTTTTATGCTCTCTGACAAGCGTCCATCTGATGATCGACTGCTTGACACAAGGGACAGCTATGTAAATTTACGCAGCGAACGACCGATGGGCTAGGTTAGCTTAGGTATTACCAATCAGTTACCCTTATGAGTAGATCCTCTGCAAGGTCATTGAAATAAGTATTCGACGATGTCAACGACTTGAGATGTTTATTCTTCACCATCTCTTTTTTTTTTTTTTTTTTTTCATTCATCGCCTTCGTTCTATCAACTAGACACTGCTGGCAGCGTCTTTTACATTTTATAACTTGCTTCTTTTCCTCTTCTGTATATTTATAGATTTATTTTGTTTCCTTTTTCTTTTCAAGTTTCGTTCTTTCAATATGGGTATCGGGGTGTTAGAAGACAGCCACATGGGGATGCCTCCGGGAACCTCAAAACTTGGAGAAGAGCAGGGGCCGTCCTTCGACGCAGGTTAGTCGCGAACACAGCCCCATATCACATCGCCTCAGCTGAACATTCATTTATAGCGAGTACGAGTGAATTAAAACGAGATGGCAATATCATTCTTGTTCCCCAGCCGAGCGACTCGCCGAATGACCCTCTCAACGTCAGTATCCTTAATACGAAATACTAAAGAGATTTCAACTAATACAAGGATGTAGTGGTCCATGATACAGAAGAACTCGATCATGCTCATTCTCGCGTTCAGCTCTGGTGTTACAACATCGTAAGCCAATCCAGCAGAGATATCCTGGAACTACACCGATGGCCTAACGCATTCAGGCTGGGTCCTATGATCTCCCCGGGTTTGGTGCTCATTAGCCAGCAGTTTAACGTCAACCTTGACATTGTCTCTACTTTTATGGTTGGCTCTATCCTTCTATTTACTGGCGCGGTCACTTTCTTTACGGCTTCTGGGGCGAATATTTGGGGAAAGAGACCATTCTTTGTAATCTCTACAATATTGCTGTTGGTATCTAATGTCTGGGGAACTTTTGCGGACGTAAGTTGGCCCGTGACACCCTCATTCATCCATCAGGCTAATAGATGCGACAGTCTTTCCCTTCATTGGCGGCGATGCGCATTTTCCAGGGTATAGCCTCCGCCCCTTTAGAGACGCTGGTCACGTCTACGGTGTCTGATTTATTCTTTGTTCATCAAAGAGGATTCCGTCTTTCACTCTGGGGTGTCATGTTGGGGACCGGCGTTTTGCTAGGCCAGATCATATCTGGGTTTATCATTCAGTCGCTTGGAATCTCGGGAACTTTCGCCATCAGCGCGCTCATCTTTTGCCTGATCTTACCCCTTATGTACTTCGTCGTTGTCGAAACTACATATCCAAAGCCGCGCGGTGCTGGTATGATCAATGACGGGCGCCCAGATTCGCGCGCATCGTCAGTGGATCTCAAAGACCTAAAGGGTGATGAACCAGTCAGAGAGCCTAAAGAGAGTTATAAGAGCCAACTTCGCCTCTCCCGTGGCCGATTATCTGACGAGTCCTTCTGGAAGGGCGTGGTTAAGCCTTTCCCTTTAATCTGCTTCCCCGCCGTAATCTTTTCGACCCTCGTTTATGCCTCTTTCTTCTGTTGGCTCCTAATGATAGGCGTCCTATCCGTCACCATCTTCTCCGCTCCTCCGTACAACCTCAACCCAGCTCAGATAGGGCTTACGAACATTCCCTTGGCGATTGCTGCGCTCGTCTTCTCACCACTTTCCGGGTGGATGGCCGATGCCATTCCGGTTTGGATGGCGAAGCGTAATGGTGGCATTTTCGAGCCTGAATTCCGCCTCGTACTCATGGCTATTGCCATTCCACTTTCAACAGCAGGCTTCATCGGATTCGGAATAGCCTCTTCCAAGGGTTTGTCCCTGATGTGGTGTTTGGTATGGATTACGATGCACTCTATAGCCGTGCCATTCGCCTCCCAGGCTTCGATTAGCTATGTTATCGACTGTCATACCAAAGATGCTAACCAGGCTTTTGTGACTATCAATTTCGTTAAAGCCCTTCTAAGCTTCGTTGCAACGACCATTGGGAATGGTTTGCTCGCAAAGTTCGGACCTGAGACCCTGTTTATGGGGATTGCATTCCTAAACTTAGGAATCAGCCTTCTCACCATTCCTAGCTATATCTATGGCAAGAGATTAAGGAGCTGGGTTGCAAGGAGCGACTGGGCGAAGAAGATATAATTCTCCAATAACGTTGAATTGGGTATGTCAAATTCAGGTCAGTATCAAAAGAGCTCGATGAGAGGGGACCGGGCCTGTGCACGAGAGGTCGTGTGTCTACGGCCACCTGCCCCAGCCTAGCGTGCTTCATGTTGTGTTAGCTAGATGATAGATCTGCTTGCATTCACTACCTGATCCGAAGTTAATCGGCTGGGATTCAACCGCTACTTATCATTACTACTTTTAGGGTCTTTCTACAACTGTTATTTAGATTAGGGTAAAACGCGGAAAATCGATACTACTTAGCCTGCTGAGTGGCTGGTCGTTTCGACATACAGACCACCATAGCATCGTAAGTTAAAGTAGTGGCATCCTCATCATAACTACTACTAAATACTCCGTGATGAACCTAATTCATTGATAGTCGCCCAAGATTAAGCCCATACTCACCTCCACATTGCCGATACCGCCGGGGGTTCAACCCGTTCCGCCCACCGTAGTCGCCACAAAGAAGCTAGCCGGCTTCGTGCTCCGATTCATACTTGTAGGTACATTTACAGCTGCTGTGGATATGATCATTTTTACCCCGAACGTCGAGGCTCTCGCAGATGAAGCACAAAGCAAGCTTAGGTTCCTTCAAACTTGACTTCAAGTCAGGGGTCAGGATTGTAATAGCGATTGAGCGCCATTTAGATGGTTGATGATAATAGTATTATGATATAGATAATATATATAGTTAGGTAGTATATCGTCATGTAATTTTATAACCATGCTTCCAATGCGGCTCCCTTATTCCGCGGAACTAATTAGGTGCTTAGAGAGGAAGGGGAAGGGATTTTCTATTGACTTGACCGACCAACGTCATTGGGCGGTAAAAAGAGGCGATATTACTAACGCCCGTGGTTCAACGTTATCGGCTTTTTCCTCAATGCTTACCTGCACCTTCTCATCTTCTAGTCGGGCGTGGCGAGGCGATAACTACTTCTTCGACATAAATATATCTACCTCTCTTTACTGTCATATATATTTCTCCATCTACTGCTGAGTACACTCCACCATGTCTCTACGGGAAATCGCCTTCCAGTCCTCAGGTTATAAAATATTTTGCATATCTGTTTTTTTACTCTTCATTGGTTGATCCCTTAGCCTATCCGTGTCTTCTTGACATTTGCAGGACCACCTTACTGTGTGGATATAAGATTCAAAAGGTTTAACATCGCAGCTAAGTTGACTTCACCATCTTCTATATAGGACGGCCTTTCTTCCTTTATAGGGGCCGGGCGTTACGTATAATTGAGACCTATAAATCGCTGTTGGTATAAAAAACATATTATATCTAAGATCTAGACTGTTTGAAAGATAGATTAGATGCTATACAACTACAGCACTACAGGGTTGGAGGTATGACATCTCTATAGATGTATACTAAATATTTAGGTACCTACCTAAGTCTAAATTGTAAGACAGCAAGAGGTTAAGATTCATAAATGTGATAACTCACCTTGGAGAATCACAAACCAAGATATCTGCAATCCGTTTGCAGAAGCATAAATGGCGTTGGCACCAATGTGCACACCCAGAATGACTCATCATGTAGGATTTCTGCACGCTTCGGCGAACTGTGCAGATAAACATACTGCGTGGCTACTGTTGGGGTGGGATTCATATTGGAGTCAGAGCAGCGATCTCGCTGGTCAAAAGGACTAACAACAGAACTAAGATGTTGCAAGATGACGGAGGAGACGGTACCTCTCGCTTACCCCCGATATCAGGTCGTGACACTGCAGGAGCAATGTTACCGCACCGCTTAACAGGAAAACGAATCACACCCTTCTGCCATGTAGAATGGGCTGGAGCGACTTCTATTACTGAGATATGCAGGTTGGTGCTTTTATGTTTCGGTGAATTTAAGACGCTATGCTTTAAGAAAATGACCATCTTCTCATAGAAGACCTAACTAGAATCAATGAAGACACGGTGGGCTTGAAACTACTTACCTACTTGTTCCTTGGCACAGGTGGCCCAGGTCTAGGACTTTGGCATAGGGAACATACTTCCCAGATGAGGACGTCGAACGTGGAAATTGTTCGTACTCGAGAGGAATGAGATATGTGATGTGACGGTGAGTGCCGCGGATTTGGGGGCCCATGTTACCTTCGACGCTACACTATCTTATCGAATGACCTGTACGGAGAGCTATGTTTGCTCCGCTCAATGGCCTGATAAACTGCTACGGAGGCGGGGGCATAGGACATGCTGAAAGTACCTATCTACACTGATATAAAGTAACCCTAACATGATTATATTCCAATCTGCTTGTTGGGAATGTGAAATCAAGTCTAGTTTGCCTCAGTATCTTGGCCATGCGGGCTGGGGTGCTGCCACGGCGATTTGTCTTCGGCCCTGGAGAGAATAGGATTACAGTATTAAATCGATATTGACCAGGAACCACCATGGTCGAGATGCTTTGGTTAGATGGAAACTAGTCAGTCTATAAGTCAAGTTTCTATGCTGATCAAAATATCTAGAGCTTGGTCGCTGTAAATTCGAAAATATCTAGGAGGCAGGTATCTACCCTGGTACCAATCTTTTTTAGGTCTGCCGTCTTGGCTGATGAGACAACAATAGATGGTCCACTACCTATACGCCATATTTCAATCCAAGAAAGCCAAGAGGAACTAGCCATGATGTTTCTTGCTGATTACTTACCCAGGTGGGCAGGTCTGGCCACCCTTGAGCTATCCTCGGTCGAAAATCTAAGCCCGTCATATGACAACAGCAACCTCCCGGTGCTTGAGGCCAAGGGATCGTCAGTCATACAATCACATCTTGATAGTCGTCGTCCAAGACGTCGTCGTCGCACCAATGGCAAAAACAGGCAGTCGCATATCGTGTATGCAACCCACTCTCGCATCGTGTAAATTCTCGGACTTTGACGCTTACGTGTAGCACCTCAATAAAGCATACAAAGGGAGATTAATTCCCGGATACTTTGTAGACGTGTAGAACTAATGGCAAACTTTTCAAATTCAATAATATTGATCGTTCATCATCGTCATGACGTAGCCAGGGTGAAAAAATAGGCTGCTTCGCTACCGTTACCCTAAGTCATCCGGTTGCCTGTGGTATCAAACGAGTTCCTGTCCTTACATCTGCTCTCTTTGCATAATTTGCGCGACAGTAGAATAGAGGGAAATCCAATCCCTATCAAAAATAAGAGCAATAGGAGCTACCGTGTCTCTCAATCACTAAGCTGTCTCAGCACGTGCGTCTTTGGGCACTCATAGACCCATCAGGGTGACCACAGCAGTCGCAGCTGAGTGCTAGACAGTGGTGCCTCTAACCTACCCCAGTCCAATGCTAATCTATCCCTAGGGAGCGTGTCTGGCTGTTCCTTTTTCTGCATCACCGTCTTCGCTGCCAGATGCATCCCGCGCTGGGTGCGTATGCTCTATCGCCTTGGCGATGGTTTCTTGACCCGCTGCTTCTACAGCGTCTGCGTCGTGGCCCACATCCATATTCCTATTCAGATGTTCAGGTCCTAGCAGGGTCAAGATAATCACGTAGGCGTATACGCAACCCATGAAAATGCAGATGACGATACCGTAATTGTACCGCTTTGTGGTCCCCTTTGGTGGAAGAGGGAAGCGTTCTCCAATGGTAGCTTCGATGGTGGAACTAGCGGATGAAACGAGGTTTCCGAGCTGATAACTAGTGCCGACGACGAAAGTTCGGAACGCGCCAGGAGACAGTTCCATTAGATGCACGGGAATGACACCCCAGGCACCCTGAACACAGAATTGCTCAAAAAAAGCAGCAGCGATAATCCTTTCGTTAGAAACGAACGTGTATGGATACAGCAAGGCGCCACCAATGATGCACATGACGATGATGCTGAGACGACGACCGAAAATCTGCGAACAGAAGCCCACAACGGCACCTCCAGTCATGGCGCCTAGATTGGCAACGACCTGGGTAATGGTGACCTGATTGGAATTAAAGTTGAACTGGTTCCTCAACATCGTCGGGTACAAGTCCTGAGAACCGTGCGACATGAAATTAAAACCAGCCATGAGGAGGACCAAGTAAGTAAGAAGCATCCAATGGTGTTTTAGAGCAACTTTTCCCTCCTTTATAAACGTCTTTCCGACGCTTCCGTTAACACGTCGCATTTCCTGGTGCTGCTCGTACGTATCGGTTTCAGGAAGAATGAGACGCCAGAGAATGAATAGAACAGGCGGACCTGCACCAAACCAGAACAACGGACGCCAGCCATGGGATGTGGTGTCGACTAGACCACGAGCAAAGGCTGTAGCGAGGAGGTAACCGAACGCATAGCCTTGCTGAAGGATACCACTCATCAAACCTCGTGCTTCGTTAGGTAGATCTTCGAGGGCGGTAGCAGCGGCGTTTCCGTATAGACCACCCATGGCGACACCAAAGAGTGCTCGGCAGGCCAGAAATTGGCCGTATGTTTGACAGAAACCGGTTCCCTGGGAGTCCACCGAGTCAGCGATCTATGCTTAATTTACCCACATTCGGGGATTTTTTTTTTTAAAAACAAGCATTGGGGGAAACAATCTAGTAGCAAATTGACAATCGCGAAGCTTTCGCCAACGCTGCGCCAAGTGCCGCCAAGATGTGGGAGATTGGCATCCCAAGCTTAAGCGGTGCCACGCGACGAGGTCGTTTCTGGGGGTGGACCTCCGATCAATGCAAGAAATGTGTGACGAGCGATGCAATTGACGTTACAACTTACCAATTCAAGGACGATGAAGAGGATGTTGTTAACGATGAATGGCCACTTTCGGCCGTATCGATCTGATGCGATACCGAAGAGAATGGACCCGACAGATCGGAACATTAGGACGAGTGTGATTCCCCAGGTAATGTCCGTGTTGGACTTGTCGAATTCCTCGGCCAAGTCGTCTACGGTTAACGATACGGTGAAGAAATCGAAAGCATCCCATGTCTAAGTCGAGCATGGTTAGTAACAACAATTAAGGGAAAAAAAGATGAGGATTGGCTGGAAGCTGAGATTGTTCCTAAGACGTACCCAAGCCCAAAATGCGACACCAAAGAAAGCCCATTGGTGACGGTTCAGCATTCGGATCAAGTGAATCGGGTTGGGCGCTTTCGTCATTGGAGGCTTTAGCGTAGTAATACGCGTAGCAAGATACTCTCTGGGCGACATTCCATGGTGTGGAGGATGGATGTTGGAATCATCCTCGATCGTGTGTCTATAGGTATTGTGGTAAGGCGACGAAGCGCCTTCTTCCTTAGCGGACGTCGCCATTGTTTAACTATGGGCAACAAGGCTACTGTCTATATTGGTGTTCGTTGACTCCAAGAGAACACACAAAGACCAGAGTCGCGAGGGGCCCGGTCGTATATAAACGAGTCCGGGGGTGACTGGAATAAATCCCGAGAACGAAAATAAAAAGGCGGCACAGCAGAGCAGCAAACAGGTTATTATAATGTGGTCTCTGCCGGTACGGTACATGTATGTAGGTAAGTAAGCAGGGCCAAGCTAACGACAGTTCCAGTTCGGTCATGACCCCAAACCTCGAGGTCTTTCAAATCTAGGCGGGCTAGGGATGCCTATCTTTCTAGGATGTGCGGGGGAAAGAGGAATGGAATCCCTGAGGCTTGCCAGGATCAAGTATGCGAGTTGCGGTGACGATGATTGGAGAGATGTTTGCATGGTAGGTTAGATACTGACGTTATGGTGGCTAAGTAGCTCTCGTGAAAGTGAAAAAAGAAAGGGAAAAGAAAAAAAAAAGTACTTACCCCGAATGCGGTGCCACACAACCCCTAATGGTCCCCTACAGATCCCTATTGGTTGTACTGGCCGGTTCACTAAGTTCACTTAAGAATTTATCATACTACATATCCATATGGATCTCGTGAGCAACCGCGAAAAACACCATAGGCTTGCATGGCCAAGGACAAAAGTCTAGAAGTCTCCCTTTGGCTTTCTCTGGGCAAAACGACGATCGGCTCCTTCTATGGATATGCCCAGGAATACCCCATGGGAAGAAAACCCCATGGGAGGAAGTTGCGCCGGCCGAGAAAAGCTATGATACAAAGGTTACGTTCAAAGAGGAGGGAAAGCAAGGGAGCTTTCAAACTTACCAGGTACATGTAGCCAGGTAGTTCTTACCTACGGTAATTAAATTAAATTTCCCCGCGAACTGGTCCTAGCCACATTACGGGGAGAGCTCTTTATTTGGTCAATTTATCGCCTTGTAAACTCCTCCAAATTCAACATCATTGATGGATCTAACTTCAAGTAAGGGCGCGTGCGCGTTGACTTGGGGTATTCAATTCTTGCGAGTCTTATCTTGCAGTTACATCATTGGGACCCCATAGCTGGCCAGAATAGCGAGGATAGCATACCGAAATAAACCGAATGGTCAGCCGCAACAGCAAGTTTAGCGACCCAGCGGGGGACCAAGGGAATCCCCATAAGATGGGGGCAACAGGGGACAGGGGGGAGGAATGAATACCGTAAGTCAGCAAAGACTAACCTAGAATAGAACGAAGTAAGTATGTATCTTCTCGAACGGATGACACGATAATACATGTATCCCCTTCTACCTACATGTAGTCATCCCCTCACTTCCCCACGCTGGACGGGGCTTGAGTATGTAATTACATACATGTTAGGTATCCTTCCTACTTTACGATTCCGAAACGATGGGTTCGCACTAATTGAAAACCCGTACACTACTACATTCACAGGGGACGTATGAAAATATCAATGAGAGAAATCGCTACGTGCATCAAATTGGAGAGCCTCACCGAGTTAAGCTAGGAAAGCCTCGACGCCTCCAACTTCAATATCGAGAGGAGAATTAAAGGAACGGGAAAAAAGAAGGAGGAGGAGGAGGAGGAGGAGGAGGAGGAGAAAAGACAAGCTCACGGTACCTCACCCTGCCAAGGCGCTTGCTATGAGCAAGCTTTGCCAACAGTTAAGTGTTGTTTAGTAGCCGTCGTCGCGCCACTTGTTGCGGGCACTGGCGTTTTTAGATCGCAAATAATTCGGTAACGAGCATCCCGAAAAAAACATGGACAGTACCGGCGAGTTTTACCAACTTCAAACGGGGTCGTATACGAAGATGCTAACCCAAACGTCTCATTTTGGACTAGACATTCGTGCTGATAGACATCCACAGTATTATTTCGTAACCATTTCAAGGCTAATATTGTCAGCCAACGGGATTCGAGACCATCGTAGAATTTCGAATGAATCTGTCCCTGCAATGAAACTACGATACGACATAACGCCGTGCAACCCGCAAAGATCCGTTCTCATGACAGTTGCATTGGACGCAATCTAAGATAAGTCGGATGTAACAGAAGATGAAAATCCGGGATGACAAGCTTGGATCTTTTTTTTTTCTTTCGCTTCTAGGACCTACACGTACGGTCTAGAACTTGGATCCAAGACATGAGCGATTTCACACGCGTCTTTCCAGAGTACCATTCTCCTGTCAGTCACTTTTTTCAACATGAAATATGATTATATTTCCCTCATTGCCGTCACCTGGGTATCCAATGGCCGAATTAGAACCTCAGGCGATTAAGTCTGAGAGACACAATGGTCCGAGTCGTACAACGTTGTAATCCGCCAACCTCGCTTTATCGCTCACATGTTTGCATTGTCAAGAAAAGGCGTGGATGAGTCAACAAAATCCCCGGCCGACGTGAAGAATCTTGTCTATATTTAGCGGAATATATTCGGCATTGGCCTGGGCTCCATTCCCACGTTCCAGGTACGCCACCTATCGGCCGAGAAGCTTCTTATACATGTAAAAACAAGATATTATCAGGTTATCAGGTTATGCTATCGTATAATATTAAATAATAGCCTACCTACATTCCAGCTTTACTAGATGATATATTGGAAGTGGTCGATTCATCTGTCTCGATCTACACTTCTTCAACTCAATCCAAGATTTGGCCAAGTCAAAACCAAGAGAATATGTACTGACAAGCCGCCTCGGACCGCAGCTAGATTGTAACTACCTATAGTGCCGGCACTTAATTAGTTGACTCCTACATGTAGGTAGGAACGTCGGTATTTACACTTATACTGTTTCCGATTGGGGAATTATATTCACACAAAACAACAACATGCATCATTTTGACTACGATGGATTGCCTTCGGGGTGGTAGGACAACACCTTCTAACTGTCTACTATACCTCGGTAACCTATTCAATGTAATAAGAAGACGAACTATTTACGGGTTCTGAGGAGAAAAGAAAGACGATCTATCCCGACCATGTTCCCGATTCCTCGAATGTCAACTTCACTAGAACAACTTTTTCCCCTTAAACTCGGTCACCTCCAAGCCGAAAGCTTCCGCAAGACGAAATCAGTTCACCTTGGCAAACGAAGAAAATCAGCTCCCCCTGTTCTATCCAATTTGTTATACCTCCTTAATCCAGGTTAGTGGGCATTACGAATCAAGGCCACTAGGTACGGTAATCAACTACCCTCTTTTAATCGTGTATGGTTATTGGAGGGCCAAGGAAACCGATCCTCTATACCGGGAATGGAGAATCCAACACGCGGGGCCCCCGCGCGTATACCCCAAGGATCCTAACCCCTGTCCTGGTTACTTGGAGGCTGGCTGACAACGTTGCCCATGGGGTTCCCTTTTGTCATTTGCAGGTCACGCTGGTGGGATCCTCATCTGGTTGGCTGCTCCGAGGAAGTCTCGCTGAAATGCTCCCAGATATATACCTAGGTAGACAATGGAGAATCAACTGCGCCTATTTAATAGATGTTATCCTCCCATTCATGACCGGAATATCCCCGCATTCTCAGCTACCTTCCTTGTAGCTATTGTAGGACTTAGGATTATATTAAGAGACTGGCCATGGCTGGAGGCGTGAAGAAGCCGGTCAACATCTTCAAGTTGAAGGACTTGGGTGAGCCTAAGAACGTCTTCAATTGGCGATTATGGTTCGCCGTCATTTCCTTCGGCCTCCTTGGTGCTGCTCGTGGGGTAGATGAGGGTCTTATCTCTGGTGCATTCAACTCCAAAGACTTTCAGAGGACCATCAACTACTCTTCGTACAGCAAGGTCGAGCAGACCAACATCAAGGCCAATGTATCTGCCATGGTCCAGATCGGCTCTGTCGGAGGCGCCCTCTTTGCTTTTGTCATCTGCGACCGCATCGGTAGAATCTGGGCTACCCGCCAGCTGTGCCTCCTGTGGATTTTAGGAATCGCCATCTTCATGGGAAATAGTGGAAATCTGGGTGCTGTCTATGCGGGCCGTTTCATCGCGGGACTTGGTGTCGGACAGACGCCTGTTGTCGGCCCTGTATATGGTATGTTTGAATCCACTCTCAAGATCTTGTATCTTGTTGTATTACACCACCACTAACTCCTTTGCAGTATGTCAAAATATTTTTTCGTTCAAGCCTTCTCATTTTCAAAATTCTGTTCCAGGCCCTTCCGTTAGACAGGATTGGTTGGGACTCTAGAACACTTACAGATAGGATTTCGGACGTTGCGCGGAGTGTTAACACATAATAAACAGATCGCCGAGATAGCGCCAGCCTCCGTCCGAGGTCTGTGTACTTGCATATTCACCGGTTTCGTTTACGTCGGCATCGTCCTTGCGTACTTTACCAACTACGGGGCCCAAATTAACCTCGGTGATACTACTCACGTCCGATGGCTCGCACCGACGAGTCTGCACATCATCTTTGCCGGGCTAATTTTCATCTTGACCTTCCTTCAATATGAGTCCCCACGCTTCCTTGTCAAACAGGGAAAATACCAGAAAGCAACTGAGAACATGGCCCACATCCGCCACCTCCCGGTCGACGACCCCTATGTCGTCTCGGAAATCAAGGCCATCAGAGACGCGCACGAGGAGGAGCTCGAGGCTACCATGGGCGCCAGCTGGTACGGGGTTCTAAAAGAGATGTTTCTCATTCCTAGCAATCTCTACCGTCTGTACCTCAGCTCCATGGTTCAATTCCTGTCACAGTGGTCTGGTGCTGGTTCCATCACCCTATACGCGCCGGACCTCTTCCGGATCCTCGGCATTACAGGGCAAAATGAGTCCCTGCTAGTCACGGCCGTATTCGGCATCGTGAAATTCGTCTCCGCCGTCATTTGCGCGCTCTTCCTCGTTGACGTCATCGGGCGTAAGCGTGCCCTCCTCTTGGGCATTACGCTACAATCCATCTCCATGGTCTATGTGGCTGGCTTCCTAACGGCCGTGCCGGAGCTAGGGGTCGATGACTCGTATGTGCTGCCGCAGGCTGAGGCAGGCGCCAGTCGCGGCGCTGTGGCCATGATCTACATTTCTGGATGTGGTTGGGCACTGGGGTGGAATTCGATGCAGTATTTACTTACAGCCGAATTGTTCCCCCTCCGTATTCGTGCCTTGTCTACCTCGATCGTAATGACGCTTCATTTCGCGAACCAGTACGGTAATTCGCGTGCCGTGCCCAACATGCTGCTTCCTACAGGCCACGGCGGCATCTCTCCGTACGGAACGTTCTGGTTTTTCGCTGCAGTCACCATGTTTGGTGGTCTCTGGGTCTGGTTCTTCGTCCCCGAGACTGGGGGCCGATCTCTCGAGAGCATGAATCGCCTATTTGAGCTTCCGTGGTATAAAATTGGGCTGCATGGGAATGAGGATGCTGACCGAAGGGACGAGGCTTTCAACGAGAAAGAAGCCGTGGCAGCACAATTCGACCACGTGGATGTAGTTGATGAGAAGAGAGTAGATGGAAGTACCCGTGTTTAAAGATAGGGGACGTAGATCTGATGATCAGCTTTGGAATTGGATTACGGATATCTGGCTTGTTGAGTAGTATAAACTTTGGATCACATAGTTCCTCCAGTCGCTTATTATTCATATTTGCCATGTGAGCATCAATTTGGTGTCGAAATAAGACATTACGGAACAGCATTGTTCAATTCTAGCCGCTGATGCACTATTTGAGTTCCACACACTCTTCTTCTTATCATCATCTATCATAATGCATATTTTAGCCGAAAGGCTTTAGGGGTTATACCATATTCTTGCGAGGTGTGTGAAAAATGTAGAGGTTTCGGCCTCCTCTCTCTGACAATATTCTCCTCGAGTTCCTCTAACCACTACCACCAAGCATAAATATTTCCCCAGACGTATCGCTCGTCATGTATAACCGCCCAACTGCATCAAAAACCAGTCCAACAGGCCGAGCACAAGTTGCCGCCGAGCAATGCCCCTCATTAGGGGGGTAGAAGACATCGATGTAGCCGTCCCTGCTATTGGATGTTGCTATGGGAGCATAAGAACCGTCTTGGGCAACTCGAGTAAACGGCACGGCAACCAACTTGTACCCCATAGGCGGGTTGCGGTCCCAACTACCGTGTAGCGTGACGAATAGATTCTCGTATCTAGGAGCGTCAAACTTGGCATCTAGCGGTGCTGTGTGTGCCTGGAATGCAAGACGCGGCGGCGTTGATACATGCGCACAAGTGTTGTCGTCAAAAGTGTCATTGGGTGTCAGAACAAACTGTTGGCCGACGTCGAGCCCGTGTGCGCCGGTGGTGGAGGCAATGGACGCATCGGGTCCCCAAATTGTGAAGCACGTCGGGTAGCCGTACCAAGCATCATTGGGGATCGAGATATCGCCGAGGAAATTCAACTCCTCTGCTGGATTGTCATTGTGAATATCCGTTAGGGTGCCATTGACGTTACGCGTGAGCTGGTCGGCGCTGTTTTCTACACCCCAGAGCCTGCTCACGGAATTAACACATATGATATTCCAGGTAGGGACTTACTAAGAAAGGTACATATGCTATGCGAAATAAGCGAAGAGACTCAACATACATATTGTTACCGTCAAAGGCCAGTCCTACTTCGTTTCTGAGACCATATCCCGCATTCCAGCCGTTTTGAGAATAGTCGTACCCCCCGTTAGGCACTGTAGAGATGTTGAATACTTTGACGACGGACCGCGCCGTTGTAGGGTCACCAGTTGCATAATCTAGGTTACTGTTGGAGCCGCGGGAAACAACAAGCAAATCCGGACGATGCGCTGGAATGATCAAGGTCCTAGTGACGTGGTCTTCGGAAATCATGCCGGAGACTATGATGTCTGGTGGTCCGCCCGTGTTGCCACTGTCCGGGTCGTACACCCATCTAAACACATTGGAGGCCGAACTTGCATATAGAGCACGACCATCAATCCCGAAGTAGATGCCGTGGTTTAGCGATGGCATTGACACAAGTGTGCGTGAGGACATGATGCAGCCGTTGGTGTCGACTGTATGCTGACTGATCCCGAAGCCTCTTTCCACGACCAGAAGACGGCCAATTTTGTCTACAGCTAAGCCGCGAGGCAGGGAGAGGCCGTCTGCTACCTTGATTGCAGTCCACCCGGTCGCGAGCTCAAACGGGTAGCGGGCAGGCGGAATACCAGGACAAGATAGTGGAATGGCATGTCCAGCTGCTATGGTATTTCTTCCGTTAGAGATAGACGTACTTGAAATGAACACATCCAATAGCTTTTTCTAAACACTTACCGATGAAGAGTAGAGTCGTTATGACGAAGATTGGCCACATTTTGATTTAGTCAAACCAACAGTTCCTCTGTCATTCTCAAGACTGGAAGGTTTACATTCCATGGTATGCATTGTATACTGTAGATAGTCTGTTCGAACCTCGACCCTAAACCATAAGATTGGGTACCTACACGTACATGCATATGTACATACATATGTAGGTATTAAACCGTTGAAGATGAAGATACAATGGGAAGGAGCGAGAGTCTGAGGTAAATGCAACCACTAGGCACCTAACATGAATTGCACCTACCTACGTTTCTCCTGTCAAAGATTCGGTTGTCAAAGATTCGGTCGCGAAGGAAGAGGGCTTGCTTGAGACGGCAGGGACGGGGTACGGCAGCTGCCCGAAAGGCGCAACATATTTCCAGTGGGATTGTCTACATATATGTATTGCATGTACCTAACTGGAAGCAAGTATATATGTACCTCTGACGGCTGTGTGGAGGACGTGGATCATTGTTAGGTGGGTGAACCACTAGCACAGCTCCAAACAAGCCGCTAAGCCCTACATGTATGCTAACGCCGAATCTCACACTAAGTATGTATGTATATAGCAAGAAAGGATAACATGTTAGGTACATACATATACGTACATACATATATGTCCTTATATGTACTTACCTCACGTCTTCACGACGGGCCTTTTAATGTTTTTCTCACTCACAATTCTCACACTCGTCGCACATACGGTACATGTATCGTCAACAACAAGCACACACACTCTTGCAGATCTTTCTATTAGCTCTCCAAAACGCCGACCATATTCAACACCCGCCTGGCATCTTTCTGTGCACAAATCAGCTTGAATATTCTATGAATATTCTACCTACTAATATCCGCTAATAACCTCAAGTCACTACTAATACCTATTAGTAACTATCGCAATAAGCAGTCGTTTCGTCGCATCTTGTCGCAACTCTTGCTGCATCTTACTGCGTCGCCGACAAGTAGCCAGGCCCATCATGTCTTATTCTACCCAGGCCACGGAGGTCTTCAACCGACTCATCACGCGACGCAGCTCTGGCACCTTCGGTCCGATAAATGATTGCGATAATCGAACTCATTTCACAGAGGCAAATGTTGGCTATTATATGATCACATGCGACGCCGATATCATGTACGAAGTGACCCGCTTCACGAACGCGGTAGCTGAATCAAGGAGCCACGACTACCAACATGCTTTCTTCCTTCATCTCCTCGCTATCAAATCGACGATAGATGAGATGACCGAGACCGAGAGTCTCGCAGAGCTGATGATGTTCCAGTGTGTCCTACGAGCAGCCCAAAATTACATCAGAGAGAACTGGTATACGTACTCAGACTTCTTTGAGCCAGTAATGGTATATACAATCGACTGGACTATCCGCATGTGTCGTGACCGCGTCTAGGAGAACGCGGCTAACATATCGGCAAACAAGTATACCACCAAGTGCTGTTATATCAAGATCCAAGCCTTCTGCTACCAGGCACTCGTGCAATCCATAGAGGATGAAGATGAATACGATGACGTGAACGAAGTCATTCACCTGTCAAACAAGTTCACCCATCTGTACGGTATCTGTTGTCGAGTCCTGTGGGGAGTTGTTGGTCGTGAACGACTTCAGGATCGCCTGGAACGCGAGGAAGCAGCTGCGCTAGCAGCTCAGTCCACAGCCGAAGAGGCAGTCGATCAAGCACCCAGGTCGTCAGTTGAACAGGCAGCCGAGGATTCTAAAGAAGCAGATAAGGTCCTAGACGAAGAACTAGTTAGCAATCCAGATGATGAAGCCGTCGAGGATTCCGATACAGGAGAAAATGATGATGACGATGACGATGACGACGACGACGAGACACATCAGACTATCTCTAGCTTCTATGACAGACTAGAAGACTGCAAGTGCTTAGGGGCCGTGTTGATGCATGAGTTCGGGCCGTCTAAGATCGAGAAGCAGGAGAAATTGAGGAAGAAACTCAAGAAGCTCCATGCTTGGCGTAGACGAATCCAGGGGATCGCCACGGAAGACGACATCCTGAAACCATCGCCCTTGAGTCTCCCTCCTCTCACTCTCGAGCCGGACACAAACGAACAGATTGGCGAAGAAAGCTAAAGAACATCCTTGGATGCAGGAGATCATGCATTGGAATTAGTTACCAGCCATTGGAACTTAAGCTTTTCATTTGAGGGAACGGAAGCATGATTGGGCATTTGTCAGGATAAGCAGGAAAGCTCAGCTCCTTTTTATTCCTGGTTAAGGGAAAATCTGACAGCTGATGTTAAGGATGATAAATTGGTAGTAATTGGAATCTCGGGGCTGTGTTAAAGATAGTAGCCGGAGATCAAGACAGAGAATCACCCGCCAGGGAGGAGAGTATGCGTGAATAGTTTCCTCAAATGCTACATCTTCTACTCTCCATTACTCATCAATAAAAAAACCAATTAAATGCCTACCTAGGTAACTTATAATAGCCCACCTTGCCCATCGACCAATGTGACCTGTCAATGCTTATAGCAGTTCCTTGGAGGCTTGGAACCAATTGAAATATGCAACACACAATTCGCCCTAAAATATTCATGACTTGATTACCGAAACTATGCCCATTTACAAACAAGGATTAGGTGGTATCTAAGGTAGGTAAGTACCTATCAGGATCGATATTTTCCGGGATGCCCTTCGTCTACGCATTCTTAGCTTCCCCTTTTTTAACCCTCTTGCAAAGCTCGAGAAGAATCTGGCCAGCCCACTCAAAGTCTTGGATATCTAGGTAGACTTGGGCACTTATCCTGGCCCACAAGCGGCTGTTATGTCTGAACAGCGGGATGAATGTCTTATAATCAGACACCATCCTCTCTTGCATCCATTGTGCAACATTAGCTGCTTCCTCGGGCTCCAAAGGTAGAGCGACATTAGTAGTCGCGCATCTAGCCATTGAGCCTGATTTATTGTTTAAGACCTCTGTCCCGAGGACTTCTGCGGCCTTCTTGCCCCCTTCCCTAGCAAGAGTGTGGATATACTCTAATATCCTGGCTTCGCCGCCAAGCACCTGTTCGCGCCATGCGATCGCATCTTTCACGCAAAGATAGGGGCTGGTATCTAAGGTGCCAACAAACTGAAAATTGTTTACGAAGACGGATTCATGCTGCTTCGGTAGCGGGTTGAACCTCTCGCGCGCCTTAGAGACGTACCCGTGAGAGGTAGGCAGCGATGAGGATATTAATGCCTGGTTTCGCAACGGGACATAGAGGATAGCGGAACTCCGTGGTACGTGAAGCCACTTATGGCAGTTAGAAACGAAGAAATCGGGATCAAGAGCCTCCAAATCGATGTCAATCATCCCAAGACCTTGAGCTCCATCAACGAGGCTCAATATTCCTTCTTCCTTGCAGACTTTGGCAATCTCCTCGAAAGGCAGACGAACGGCCGGGAGGCTGGAGACGGTATCGAAGACGCAAATTCTAGCCCGCTTCCCTTTTTTTTCAGAATTCAATATCGCATCTTTGAGGGCGGTTACGACCTCATCATCCTCCAGCGGATAGGTTATCAATATTTCCCGCGACGATACACGACCAAGACCTGAGTCGACGATGTAATCGATTGTCTTCCCGCATGCTCCATAAATTGTGTTGAAAGAGAGAATCTCGTCCTTGCAGTCATCGTTCCACACGATGTTTCTTAAAATTGTGTTCACCCCGGTAGTGGCGTTCGAGACGAACACGACCGTGTCCGTCGGGGCGTTGAGCAGTTTCGCCACAGCTTCACGGGATTCGTTTAGAATGTCAGGGACCTCATAGCGAATAAATTGGTCGGGCTTAGCTTCAGCAAGATCCTGATACTGACGCATCTTATTTCGAATTTCGCGTGGGCTTGCTCCGAAGGAGCCTGTTGATGGTTAGATACATATATATCTTAGGTAGTTGTAGCGAAGGGATAATATCCTACCATGGTTCAAATTGCGGTATTCTGGGTCAAACTCAAAGTGCTGAAGCATTCTTTGGCCAAACGGAGTTAATCTCCCATCTCGCTGTTGTGAGATGCCATTAGGATCTGTATATGAACCTAGACCCTGATCATGAGCGCCCATTATATAATTGCAGCAACAGAACAAGCCGGATAATTGTTATGACAGTGCTAGAGACAGACCTAGATCTCCCACCTTTGATATCCTCCGAGCTGATGCTATTTAATAGCAGCTCTTACTAGATCCGGATCCTATATATATATATGTACTTTACTTGGTTAGAAGCTTGACATGACAACTAATAATCTACTCCATCGCACATGGTGTCAAGTTAGCCTGCATCGAAGACGCAAAGACCCCACATCTTCCAAGCATCGAAGGGCGCAGACGCACAGTTGTGTCATTTCAATCTCCGATATCGACTAGATCCCACGCCGGTCGCGGATATGTGCCTTCGGGTATTAAAGGGTTAACAGTTGAATGTAAACACCTAGCTCACATATCAATAGGTAGTGTGACGATGCTCTAGTAAGTGGTATAACCGTATTGAATAAAGAGCAATGAAATCGAATTCCAACAAGGTAATTAAAGACACTCCGACTACCCTACCTAAGGTAGAAGATTAGGTACATACACGACCAGGTTCAGAAAATCAATCAATTGATCAATCTCCAGAGAACGACGCCGCGCACGTTCTAGAGGTTAAGGTTGGGCGGCTAGGTTACCTCTTTTTTTTTAGTAGCTGCTTGTCGGTTATTTAGGTACATAAGATATTAATTACAAAAGCATTCTGCCTCTTATCCTGCTTCTATCTTCATTGTTCTCCCCCCTTCTTTTCCTTTTGGCCTTCTCCATTTTCCTCTTCCCAATACACTTCCTCTCCCTCTTCCCCTTCGTCTTCCTTCTCCTGGAGAAATATTAGCTGCTCTTCGGCCTCTCTCTGAAATCCGTCCAGCTCATGTATTTTGTCCAAGCTATAATTATACCAAGAGTCTCGCATAGCCTTGACGAAGTCTAAAATGTTCTCTTTGATTTTCTTAATGTGCTCCTCGAGCTTTTCCTTCTCCATACTTGATAGATTCTGATGGTCAACTTCGATACTTTTGAAGGCTGAAGCAGCGTTCGAGATTGCTTCTGAATAGGTGTTTGCCATGGCTGTCTTGATGCTCGTTAACTCTCAACCCCATACGACTTGACATTAAACAGGTATTGATGAGAGTTTGAGAATAGATTCTAATCACAAAACTGGACATTTATATAGATATCTATCCAAGAATGAATATGTCAATATGCCCATTACTACACGTACTTTACGTGACGCTAGAACGGTACCAACATCAGGAGTGACTCAGTACACAGCGTTACAGCAACGGTAATGTATAGGATTATGACAGATAGGTATCTTTGGGCGTCGCATGTTTTCTATTTTGTACAGCTGCGAGCAGTTTATATTCTTGATACATAGCTGTTGAATACAGCTTCAGACAAGATTGAGTCACGCCTGACGCATCCGTGTTGTTTGGGTGGATTAGTAGGCTAAGAGGTAGGTAGGTAGACTGGAGTTTGGGTAATGAGACTCTACTATATATTGACACTTGCCCACAAAGCAAACTACAAAATAATACGTGTTTTGGTTAGAAAAATAACGCCTGCCCGGAAATCCTTCGAAAGACGTGTAGCTTCTTGATGTGGTAGACCAGAAGTCAGGCAAAACATCCAAGCTACAACGTGAACAGCGATACATGACAAAGTATCAAACCTCAAAAATTAATATCTAAAACGTGTCTTGTTTCCACCTATTCAAGACTTCATCTATATAAATTTAACATGTGCTACCTCCTAACCATGTCATGTAGCGTCGTGAGATCCGGAGTTTATCGAAGACTAGGAGCTCGACCAAAATGATCAAGCACCTACCTCCAGGCATATACACGCTGGATTCAGCATCCCTAGTAGGCTCGCCACATGCTTGTAAGGGATCTTGCAAGGGTCATTTGCTATTACTGCATCATGGAATATCCATCTTATTTTACTGTACCGTCAGCATTGTTGTCTTTATTATCTGTTGTACTGTTAGCCGCTCTTCCCCACTCGGCTCCTGGGGAATGCAACTCGGCTTCTGGGGTCTACGACAATGTGCTGCGGGGAGAAAATAACGCCGTGTCGGGTGTGGTCCCAGCCTGGAAATATTAGCCAAAAAGTGCTCTGGTTAAGGTACCTAATACGTCTCGAATCCATCGCGAAAAACCAAATGTTCGTTGTTTAATAAAACCTAATGCCGTACTTTATTCGTCCTAAGTTGTCACAGTCCTAAGGTAATTTCTCCTCAATATTCGAAAGTCACTCATTATGACAGAACAAGTAAAGCCCCGTATAATTCTTGGTCTAATGGTTATCGGCCCAGAGGGAAGTCCAGGGGCGCGAATGACAAGCTTGGATGATTTCAAACGAGCCCTCGATATTTTTCAAGAACGCGGTTATAATGAACTCGACACGGCTCGTTTATACACAGGGGGCCAACAAGAGTCTTTCACTAATCAAGCCGGATGGAAGAAGAGGGGCTTGTCTATAGGCACAAAGCTGTGGCCTCAGCCACCAGGATCTCATGAACCGAAGGCCCTAACGAGCACCTTTGAGACTAGTCTGAAGGAGCTTGGGACGAATTCTGTAGATGTGCGTTACCTAAACACGGGGCAAAACGATTATGGTCTAAAGCGATGCTAGCGGCAAGACTGACATGGAAATAGATCCTTTACCTTCATGCTCCTGTAACGAAGTCCCCTTATTTTAATTTTATAAATATACCAAGGTTAGGTATTAAAGCTCGTATTGCTTACTGACAAAGAAATATCTACGTAGGACCGTTCTGTTCCATTCTCAACCACGTTCGCTGCGGTGGATAAGCTGCACAAAGCGGGTAAATTCTCGCGGCTTGGATTGAGCAATTATGCCTCCTTCGAAGTAGCTGAAATCGTCACAATGTGCCGGCACAATGGCTGGGTACGCCCTACCGTGTACCAGGCCATCTACAACTGCCTGTTCCGGACAATTGAGGATGAGCTAATCCCGACATGCCGCCGATATGGCATCGCAGTGGACGTCTACAGTCCGACGGGTGGTGGATTCCTACTAGGCAAAATCACATCCAAGCATGATGACCCGAAGGAAGGGCGGTACGCGGCGGGTCCGTTCCAGCACCTAACACGGGGACGGTACTTCAAAGACGGTATAATCAAGGGGGCGCGCTTGATCCGCGAAGCTGCCGAGACCAGGGGCCTCAATCCGCTCGAGGTAGCCATACGCTGGCTAGTGCACCATTCGAAACTGCAAGTTACGAAAAGGCAAGACGGGATCGTGATCGGATTCTCCAACTTGCAGCAGCTGAGGGATAATCTTGATTACTTGGAGAAGGGTCCTCTGGATGAAGAACTGCTTGAAGTTTTGGAGCGCGCGTGGCGGGAGTCCAAGGGGGATATGGAGACGTATTGGCAATTACCTATGGTTTACACCTACGCCACAAAGGAAGTCCTCTTCGGGCAGGGAAGTAAGTAATGAGGATACCCCGCGGGAGGGTCGGGGGAGATTGATGTATTCGATATTAGTTGACTCCTTAGTGGTAACAACTTACCTTACCTTGGTGTAAAGAAGCTTTGATAGCTTTGAGTTGACTTATCACTAATATCCCGCAGGGTATGGATATTCTTCAAATGCATGTTAAGGAAGCTTGAAGACCTATATTAATTAGAATACAATAAGTTCGTGCTGGTCTTAAGAAGGGCCTGGGTGCCTATGTGGAGTGAGTATCGGGCAACACGGTCAAAGTCTAGCAGCTCTACAAGTAAATAAGCTCCATTTCTAGTTCAAAGTGTACTTGTATACCTCAATGTAGGGAAGATCACTTGAGAAACCATATGAGGTAAAGACTAATTGTGACGAGGAATAATGAAATCAAGGGGATAACCCAACTTCGATGAGTCCTAGACTTAACAAACAGGAAGCTGACAGAATTTGAGGTAAGGCGCGAAGACTTATTGTAGGGGCTGCGAGCAACGAGATCCCAGTCGATACATGCGCGTTTGGCTCCGCACATCTGGTAATAGCCTCTAATGAAGTAGAAATAATAACAAAGGAAAGGTCATGAGGTTAAGGGGTAAATGATCTCGTCCGCAAAGTCGTGTTTAAAACAGGGTTGGCAGTCAACTGAAGGTTTCGGTGGACAAAAGATCACTATATGCACCGTGCCACAGTGCACGTATCTAATAGAGGTGCGTGCCATCCCTGAAATCAACTCAACTAGACGGACAAGTTGATTGACTGCCAGCCCTGGTTTAAAAATATATAAAAAATATAAATAAAAAAATAAAAAAATAAAAAGCTGAACCAGTCCGGCAGGGCTAGCCTTGGAAAGAGTTTGTATGTCTGGGAGATTTACGTCAAGGCAAACAAATCGGGTATCAAAGCAATTATCATGTTAAAACTTCGGCGAGCTACCATATTGTTAATAGTATGAGTCGAGATCCGATGGTATTCTCGTCTGTGCCATACGCCTAGCGCCACCAAAACTCCGGTGTCCGAATTTACATTGCGCCTGTCCTAAGTAACGCAATGCCTATTTTTTTTGGTCCCGCCGTGATACATTCCCCTACTAGGAGTAGACTCTAATTCCCACCACCTTGCTTCTGTCTCTTCAACGCATGTTCCGAGTCAGCCGGGTCTGTGGCTGGCACACTCGGAAACTGACTAGCCTTCGCCTCTGCTTCGGCAGTCTGCTCGTCGGTCGCCTTCTCTTGCTCGGCCGGGTCTTCAGTGCTCGGAGGAAAGTGGCGGCTGTCATGAAGGGCTTTGATTAGTACGTTGAAGTCGTGATCCAGTATGAGAATATATTGAGCATCAAAAGGGCTGCTTGAAATAGGGAAAAGGAGACTCACGGAAGAATGTGATTGTAGGCGCGAACATCTTTCTCTTCAAAAGTGACGAAGATGACCTTGTCAAGATGCTGCCCATTGTCACCGTCCATGAACTTTCTAACGGTATCACAAGCGATATGGGCTGCATCCATACTGGGATAGCCATAGACACCAGTGCTAATTGCGCTAAAAGCAACGGTTTTCAGGCCATTTTGCACAGCAAGCTCTAAGCTAGATCGGTAGCAGCCTCGGAGGGCAGCCTCACTCTCGGCGGGGTGGATGTCATTATAGACGGGGCCGACAGCGTGTATGACCTTCTTGCAAGGAAGGTTGTAGGCGTCGGTGATCTTGGATGAGCCGGTAGGACAACCACGTAGGGTACGGCATTCAGCGAGCAGCTCGTTCCCAGCAGCACGGTGGATGGCGCCGTCAACTCCGCCGCCACCCAGAAGAGAGGTATTGGCAGCATTCACAATAGCATCAATAGCGAGGGTAGTGATGTCGCCACGAAATAGGCCGATGCGATCATTGTGGACTGGTGATGCACCTTTCAGTGGATCAAGTTTTGGACCGTCTAACCTGTTGAGCTTGTAGAGAAGACTTAGTGAGGGGATGTCGGACGCAGCAATAGGAGCCATCCTAACGACTGTACGGAACATTCGTCTATTACCTAGGTTATCTAGATGCTGCTGTATGGTGTAGTGTCGTTGAGGGGGGCGCGAGATGTGAATTCGGAAAAAAAAAAAAAACACTGGAAGTTTTAGGGTATAAACATGCGCATGTACATATGAGGTACATGTATGTAGTCATACAGGTTGGCACCTACCATTCAATAACTATAATACCTTCAATGGGAAGGAGTTGGTGGGGTTAGTGACGTTATGTATGTATGTACTGGGAGCATTTACAGAGGGTATGTATCAAGAGATTTGCAATCGATTAGATTCATAATATCTACGGTACATCTCTACAGTATTAATACTAACCTATCTCTTTGATGTACGAAGACAAGTTTTCTCTTTCATACATCAGTCTTTTTATTCCTTTAGTCAATCTACCTCTAAGAATACAATAGCTGTTTGCCCACGTGTATGTACATTTGTAATGCCCCTGCCCCTGCCCCTCCAGTCTCCAACCTTCCTGCTCTCGGGCTCCAAGCTGGTCGGTACCTGCCTCTCGCTACACGCCCCGCAGTGTACCTACTTAGATACCCAAGACAAGATTGCTTGTGGACATCGAAGCAGCTGCGAGGTAACAGGGCAGCAGGGCTAGCTTTATCGATAGAGAAAAATGATCCACATTATCGAGGTTCAATTGTTTACTGACGGTATTACTTCTTTGAATCGAAATAAAAACGTCGATAATGCTAGAGTTGCCGGATATGCCAGTTCTACCAATTATCTTACTCGGAGGTTAATTTTCAGACGTAGATTCATATATCATTGTGTTAATCTCAGTACTGTGAACTAAGCAATTCTTGCCTGAGCAGTCTTACGAAAATATCCATGTCGGTCGCCTTGTCCCGGTGCAGATGTAGCAGCCGATACACGAGGGAAATAGATAAAATTCTATCAATCGAGTTGGTGCAAGGGCCTCCCTCACGGTCAGAATTCAGGTGATGAATGTTGTCTCCCTACAGCAAGTCATTCAACACTTTTCCTAACTGGGCCAACTTGTTAACTAAAAAGGAGCAAAGACATGAATTCATAGAACGCATAGATATATTTTACATACCACTCCTGGCCTTTGTATAGCCTTCTTGGAACTCAGAGGCGGTAGCAACATAGCCCATCTGACCGAGTACATTTCTTATCATAATATCATGCGTACCCTCGGTCGGATCTGCACAGCCATCGGAGATGGTTGTCACGACGTATTCGGCGTCCGTGGCCGAAACCGCAGTTCTCATAACACAACCAGATGTGCTCAGTCCAGTGAGGACTAGAGATTTTATCCCATTCTTTTGCAAGAAGTCTTCCAATCCGGGAGATTTGAGGGCAGAAACATAACCGGGTCTCCTAGTGAACACAACATCGTCCCCTCCGCCTTCAGATAACTTAGCATGTTCTTCGGCCCCGTTGGATCTTAGAGTTGCAGCGATCCCTAGGAGTCTATCGGCGCCTTTGCAGGTTGGGAATGGCGTGGCGTTGACGTCAATTAGACCATGGATTACCCAGATGCCGTGTGACTTTGCCCAGGTTCTCATCTTTGCCGCAGTGTCAAGAGCTACAGGAGCCTCCTGTCCGCCGACTTTGCGGACGAACAGGGTATGAAAATCTAGGAGAAGTAGGGCTGTCTGAGATGGTTCATAGTGACCAGGTGTAGTTTTGTCTGCGGTGTCGAACATGGTAATATGCTTGGTCATGAGTGACTGCTTTTATTGTTTCGGTCAAGCTCTCAACCAAATTGTCTTTCTTTTTCAGTTCCACTCTGATGATGGAGGAACTCTGAAGTTAGTTGACGACTACGAATATATTTAATTCACTATTCAGGCATGTATATATATATATTTGAGACTATGCAACATTTTCACCTTCATCAGATTTGTAGCCGTTCTCGGTTCCGGAATCACCGAACTCGCTTCCAGAGCTATAATCCACTTTGAGATCCGAAGCCGTAAAACTGAGTTGCAAACGGCGTTAGTATAGAAAGAGAGAGAAAAAAAGAAAAGAAAAAGAAAAAGAAAGAAAGAAAATACCCTTAGGGAAGCTAGTATTAGATAGTGCGCAAGCCGTCATATACACATCTCGTACCTGGAACTCACCACTAAACACCGTTCCGGTCGTGGTCAACCACCATCTACCGCGCCATAGCTGGCACAACTATAGTTGCCGACAACATGTTCGTTGGAGACTAGCTGCTTAGGTTAGTGCGAGGACTGGTGCGGGGCTTTTCAGTCCACATGGTCAGAGTTACTTTTAAAGTAGCATCATGACAGGCGAAAGAATGGTAAGGATATACGGTAGACTAACGCCCCTGTTGGAGGTAAAAATGACTTCACCTCGGATTCTGGACCTTAGGCTTGGTCTATTCTTCTAGGCTGTACAAAGAGATTGGTTTCCGTTCTAACTTGAAGTTTCGTTGAGTCGGCCCCCTAATTTATTGGTTCCCTGCAGCACGAAGCCTTAGGGGGGCGACTCATCCTACCTTGGCCATAGGTAGGACATAGCTAACCTAAGAGCTTAAATAACAGATACTTATATAATTTCGAAGACCTAACAACGCAAAGGTCAAGGCGGCAACTACAGTAGAGACATCCCGTGAAATAGGAATAAGAGAATACTGCCTTCTGACCCGTGCTTAAAGTGACTGTTTCGTTCTCGCCTAGATACACATATGCTTTTGCCGTACCTTCTTGAAGTTCAGTTCCTATTCAATCCCCATTGGTCATAGGTACATGCCCTTTTCTCGATATTGGAGATAATATTCAAGGCACCTTTAGGCCAATACTCCGGCACATCCCAGGATACTTGATTGGTTCATTCCGTCTTAATATGCCTAGCGAGTTCATCAGGTACATTTACTATAACACGACTATAGAAACCACCTCATATCCGAGATTGAGTACTTCTATCCTAATTGCCATGAGGACCGTCTGTGGCGGCGCCACCATCCCGCTTAAATACCCATTGGTCTCGGCCCCTCTCGTCCGCCATGTGGCAAGGATTGACGCTAACTCCAAAATGAGGTTACAGTAGATTAACCGGCAATACTACATTAGCTACGGGTATGGTACACATGTGGGGAAAAGGAGGGCGACCGACCCTGAAGGGGTCTGGTGAACAATTAAGCAACAAGGGGGGAAAGGGGAAGGTTGTCAACGAGGTCGTCTAATAACTTGTGGCTACATGCGCTAGAACATGAGCGCTCGTGACGGCATATCAAAGCCAAGGATCGGCATAATGCGGGTGTCCTGTACCGGCGAGCAGGCCCGTCATTGTGCATAGCAAATAGGTGCTTTCTTCTTAAAGCAAGGCATGTAGCACTGATCCGAGTGAAGAATTCTCTAGAAACAATCCAACTTCTACCCCGTCACCCGAGCCATTCGGCCTCGATCAAAATGTCGACGGACCAGGAAAAGACATTGGGAGTGCGAGACCACTGGAAAGCAATGATTGCCATGACTCTGGTGTCTTTAAGCTCTTTCCAATATGGTATTGATTTCGGTATCATTGGTGGTCTCCAAGCCATGATACCGTTCCTTCAGGTACAGAATAATTCCTTGGCGAATATGTACCGGTTAAGAGTTTCGCTCACTTCTCAAATTGAAGGTTTTCGGGAACGAAGATTCATCGACTCCTCTTGGATACAATATCTCGCCAGACCGACAGCAGCTGATTGCATCTTTGATGGTCCTTGGTGCTTTTCTTTCTTCCTCGTCTGCTGGATTTACTGCCAAATGGATTGGTCGAAAGCTGTCTCTGTGGATAGCGTGCGTCGGCGTGTTTGTATCGACCGCCTTAATGCAGGGTACCACGAACATAGGAGGTCTATACGCTGGGAGACTAATAATTGGTCTTGCTAACGGCATATTGATGACACATTCTCAGCTTTATGGTACGTGGTAGGAGTTCCCTCGCAGGAGTCTTGCGCCCACCTCACGCAACTGTTTAATCCACTGCTTCTTATCTTAACCGCCATTCAGGGTATATCTGTACTAACTGGATGATAGTGAGTAGCACAGCTTAAACATACCTACCTATACAATTTAAGCCTACCTGGACAGTTTCAACCAAAGAGAAGGATGAACACATGCACAAATTCAACCCATTATAAGAGACTAACACATAGTAGATTCAGGTACGCAGACACGAGAAAAGCTCAATTCCATTATTAGTAACTTATCTGCCGGACAGGAAAGTGTTCCTAGCCGTTACAGAGGGCTAGGTATTTCTTTCCTCTCGTATTGGATCTCGTTCGGTAAGATCTAACCCGGTCGTCTGGGGTATGAACCGCTCTTCTCTGACCACCTAGCTTCCAGGATCCCTGGTTGGGACCATAGTCGATAACTTCGCAGCAAAGATCACCACAAGAAATGCCTACATCATTCCTCTAGGAATCGTTCATATCGTACCTGGTATCTTGTTCATTGGGCTTTTCTTCATTCCCGAATCTCCGCGATGGCTCGCAGCGAAAGGGAATTTTAAGGAGGCCGAGCGAGCTTTACAGCGGCTAAGACCGGAGGGTTGGACCGTCGCCCAGGAATTGGAAGAAATGAGAACTACCCTCGAAGCCGAAGCCCGAATCCAGTCAGGTGTCGGATATTTAGATCTTTTCAAGAATCCTATCGATCGTCGTAGAAGTACAATTGCCGTGCTTGCTCTGACAAGCCAAGCAGCGTCCGGCTCCATGTTTGTTATATGTTCGTAGGCTCCGTCTCTGATGAACTCCCTGTTTCTTCTTCTAACATATGGCAGCGTATGGAACATACTTTTTCGAGATGGCGAACGTGGGGAATGCTTTTGAGAATTCTTGTATCCTCACTGGTGTTGGCGTAGCTGCATTGCTCGCCACTACTCTCCTAATTACGAAATTCGGACGTCGAAGACTTATGATGATGACAGGTTTTACTCTATGTGGGATCTCTCAACTAATCATAGCCGTTATCTACACAGTTCACCCTAATACCGAAAGTTCGGGCAAAGCTCTCGTTGGAATGAGCGTCATCTACATAATCGCCTACAACGCAATGGTCGCGCCTTATGCGTGGCTGTCTGGAGGCGAGCTCTCCTCACAGCGCCTGCGCTCTCACACCTTTGGCTTAGCCACGGGTGTGGGATTCTTCTTCGCCGTAAGTTCACAAAAGATCATCTCGAGCTCGGAGCTAACTATTTGTTAGTGGCTTACCAGTACGTCCTGCGATCTTTCCACCTGTTGTAAGATCCAAGAGACTGATATTGAACTAACGCAGCTTTTACCGCTCCTTATTTCATCAACCCCGACTCGTTGAATTGGGGTCCTAAGTATGGGTATATATGGACGGGTTCATGTGCAATTGCAGGAACCTGGATATTTATGTTTTTACCTGAAGTCAAGGATCGCACTCTGGAAGAGATTGATGAAATGGTAATATCTCGAATCGCTACGGAGGGAGTTGAGAATGCTGACCATGACGAAAACAGTTCGAGGCTCGGATTCCAGCTCGAAAATTCCGTAAATACCGTTGCACAGGAAGCCATGTGGTGCTCAATGAGAAGACTCAAACGGAATATGTGGAGGAGAGGGCTGGGAACGGCAAGGAAGTAGATGCGAAAGCATGAGAGTAACGGAAAGAAGGTATCTACTGCGAATTAGTCAGCTTCTGATTAGCCTCGGCGGCAGGGTCGACGGCAGGATTGACGGCAGGATTGATTTGGGTGGAGGCGTCGTGATGAAAATCAAGATGCTTTCGCATCTGGAGAAGACAGAAAAAAGAAAACCCCTTTACTGCCAAAATTATCTATATATCAATATTAAATACTACTGATAATTAAAGGAGATACCTTTGGCATATCTATATCAATGCGACAACGACTATATTCAAGGCGAATCGCTCTATAGGAATGTACGGGTATGGGATGTTCTACTTCCTGAATTCATACCTTATGCCGCAAGAAGTTCCTTGACAACATCGTCATATATCTCCTCGGCATTCTTCTCTGCGTCGAAATCGAATATCCAATTTTGCCTCGGGAATTGAATCATCTCCGGATTCTTCTTGACCTTTTCCCAATCTGTCTTGTGCCACATGTCTCGTGTGCTCTCGCCGGTCTTCTGTGTCTTGCGCACACGATCATATCTGATTTTCTCGTGTGCTCTAACAGAGAGAGGAACGTTTTCCTTGCCACCGCGGCGAAGGCATACTGCAATTACCACCCCGTCCTCGAGCGCTTGGGTCGCCCCTTGAGCACTTGTAGGTAAGAAAGGGTGTGCCGAATCTCCAAGAAGGACGATGCGCCCAGAAGGGCTGACCCAGGTAGGCAATGGGTCTCTATAAACCAGTTTCCAGTCAACGAGCATCTCCTCAGGCGTCTTGGATATTATTCGAGTGCACATCGGATCCCACCCTTTAAGCGCCTCTTTGACTTCTGACAGTTTGCCCGGGAAGCTCCAAGACTCGTCGATGTCATGTTCGTCCGGGTGAGTCAGAACCCAGCAGCAGTCAGAGCCGTTCTTAATCGTACTAAATAGAAAGTGCATGTCCGGCCCAATCCAGCCGTTGAATGTATCGCCATTGTTGCAGAAATGAGCAGTTTCTGGGTCGGCGAGCATATCCTTATTTGGGAACCTGTCTCGTTTTAGCTTATCACGCCGAATTCGGACAAAGGGGTCGTCATACCAGGCTCTCCAGACAGCGTATCCGCTACTCTTAGGTTTGTCTTCGTACCCTAGAACAGCCTTTCGCGCCTTAGATCTCACTCCATCTGACGCGATGACCACGTCGGCGGCGATCTTCTCACACTGTTAGTAAATAACAGAATAATTTGGCATTCAAGTCCAGTGCATGGCCAACCTTTTCACCACTCTCGAGGATGATACCGGCCTCCTTGTCATCCTCAAAGTATGTTTGAATCTTGTGTCCTAAGTGAATTGGTATACCCAGGTCGTCTCTAGCATAGTTGAAGACTACCTCGTGTAGCTCGCCTCTGTGTCCGTTGAAGTTTGGCGCATCCTCAGCATATTCGGGCGTCTTCTGATTGATGACAATCTCACCGGTGTCGTACTTGTGAATGTTGAAGCCATACTTTCTCAAGTCAATACTCAAGGGCCGCATGCGCCGAACGACCTCGCCATTCGACCAACGGTAAAAGATCCTTCCTGCATTTGGCCCGAATGAGATGATGTCACCGAGCGTTTTAAGTTCTGGAAACGCCTCGTATATTTCGACATCGTGCCCTTGACGATGACATTCTATTGCTGCCCCCAAGCCGCCGAATCCTGAGTAGTATGAGAAAGCGGTTAGAGATCGTTAAACGTAATACTCACTTAGGGGGCACTGTTCAGTGTGGATAGAACACTTACCAGCTCCAACCACTATAACTTTTACACCCGTCTTGGGTCGCTCTATTGCGCCGTTGGTGTGACCGTTGGTTGCCATATTGAAAGTCGACGTACAGAAGAATCTACCGAGGCGTGAGAGGTTAACGAGGTTAAGTCGGAGAGTGCCCTGGTTGCAGAGGGCTTAGAATACCAGAGTTGCGACTGGATAATCAAGCCACTTTAGGTGTGTGTTGACGGCCAATAGGGTCTTAGTACCAACGACGTTTAAATATGCCGGTTGCACCCAAGACTAAACGACTCCATCCTTCTCCATCCTTCAACCACGCGATGCGGGGGCGGGGACACTCGCATGGGGGTTTTCCCCTAAACCAGCGGAGAGGTGACCTCTTCTAGCCATATTGCCGAGGCCTAGGCTAGGGGATGTTGACTCGATAAGGCACTGGTGATCATTACGACGTGGGTGATGGAAGCTTTGAGATAGTCCGTTCGGGGACCACAACTGACATCCTAAGCACTGGCTAGAGAGAATTTGTTAGCATCCTAAGGAGTATCTACAGGCATATACCACATCAAGCTTGACCTTAGGCTATACTTTGTTGCTGGTCCTCGGCCTAGAACGCCACATCATACGAGCTACAAATCATGCTGGAATCCTCAACGACCTGAAGACGTGGCAATGCGGCTTAGTTCAATGTGCCGGAATCCAGTAGCTTCACCGAAGTTGCGAGTTTTAGAGAACAAACCGCGACCTTACGATAGTACTAGTCACGCTCGCTCTGAGAACTTCACTTAGGATATAATAAGCGGCGAAAGTACCAAAATGACTTCTAATACAAGCTGGGGGGAGAAAACATCCGGGCTGGAGGTTGCCAAAGCCTACGCACAGCACGTTGAAGGCAAAAACAGTGAGCAGTCGACCCTGTTCCATTTACTGTGCGATTTTGACGATGCTACGTAGTCTTGATCACGGGTGTTGCACCTGACGGTGTTGGCGAGGGAACGGCCTTAGCCTTTGCGTCTCAGAAACCGGCGGTTCTAATTCTTGCGTCAAGGACGAAACAAAAGCTCGACACAGTGGCAGAGTCTATTCGCACATCATACCCGGATATTAATGTGCGAGTCGTCACGATAGACTTGGCCTCTCAGTCCTCAATTCGCAGCGCCGCCTTGCAGGTCGCCGGAATGATCCAGAAGTTGGATATCCTAGTTAATAATGCTGGGGCAACTTATAATTCGCGACATTGGACAGCTGAAGGGATCGAGATACAATTCGGCGCCAATCACATCGGCCCATTCCTGTTTACGAAACTACTGTTCCCTCTCCTGGACGAAGCAGCCAAACGGTCACCCTCTGGAGCAACTCGTATTATCAATCTTTCTAGCCATGGCCATCGATTGTCCACAATACGCTTCCATGACTACAATATCGAGAACAAGGAAGTGCCTCCAGAGGAAAAGCCATTCTCACCTCTGCCACCTACTTTTGCGAGGGTTCAAGAGGACGGTTATATGCCCACCATTGCGTACGCGCAAAGTAAGACAGCCAATATCTTATTTACGCTGTACCTTCAAGAGAAGCTACGAAAGAAGGGGATTATGTCATATGCGGTACACCCAGGAGGTTAGAAATGCCTCTTCCTTTGATTCCCATTGCCGTCTATAGGTAGCCGCTGCTATTAATAAATACCACACTAACTCGAGAAATACACAGGTGTGAAGAGCAATCTTGGTCGAGACCATGACGAGGAGATGGCCGATGCCATTTCAAAAACGTCCAAGTTTTGGAAGAACATTGACCAAGGAGCATCAACGACCCTTGTGGCTGCATTAGATCCCGCGTTGAATGGTAAATTCTCCCACCCATTACTTGATAATTATCTGATATATCGAACTAGTTCCTGGTGGTCTGTACCTGGCCGACTGCCAATTCTCCCCCAGCGCAGACTATACCAAGGACCGGAACGTAGCTGAGCGCCTCTGGCACTTGAGCGAAGATCTAGTTGGAGAGAGGTTTGATTTTGAATGACTACCCAGATTTCTCACGTTTGGGCAGACGTCCCGCGTTGGGACCGTGAAGTGAATAGTTCGGCGTAAGTGTGGCTTGTCCACGTCGAGGAGAGCAAGAGTCCCATACGGACGTCTCGTAATACTGGGCATTTTGATTGTCACATGTTCCAGGCTTCTGGGCGAGCGTATTTATAGCACAGATCTCCTAAAGCAGTCAAACACTCATCTTGGTTCCATGCCAATGCTTCTATTTCAAGCTTAGTTACCACGCAGTATAGATTAATCCCCTTATTACTACACAAGAACTGGATACATTTCTCGAGCCTGAAATGGTATGAAGGAGCTCCGACCATCTTCCGAATCTGCAGAACCTGCATGTAACTTCCACCGGCCCGGCTAAACCGGCTGTATATGAAAGTGAAATCGCCGCTGGACGGGTTGGTGCCCAGGCTATTGGCACGATTCGTTGCGTATCTTCAACCATACTTAATCGAATTTTATTGATACCTACGCGAGAAACGGTATAGCTAAAATATTCCCTTGGAGAGTCGACGACATTCGTCTTATTCTCGCCATAGATAGATTGCGACCGCGGCGATCTGCTCATATGATAATATTACCACCCCTTTCACTCACAGCGGTCTTTGGGTCTCGGCATAATTCAGTATGAAGGTGGCTCTCCTAAGTGCTCTGCTTGGAGCATGGACAAGCTACGCGGCAGTAGATTCATTAATAACCCGTGAGGTTGTCAACAGCCTACCTGCAGGATGGAAGTTCGAGAAACAGGCGGAGGTGGATGAGCCCATAAATCTGTCAATTGTACTCAGACAGCCAAGGATTGGTGAGCTGAAGGCTAGGCTTAGTCGTATCAGCGACCCGCTGCGCTCTGAATACGGACACCATCTCACCAAAGATGAAACAAAAGCATACCAAGCACCCGACAAAAAGGCACTGGAACTGGTCCATTCGTGGCTCAGGTCCAACAATATTAAAAACGTCACCACCAATGGATCGATGGTGAAGATCAGTTCGACAGTTGAAGAAGTTAACAGGGTACTCCACACAGAACTGGGCTATTATTCTTTTCAGGAGCACTCTTCAGTGTTGCGTGCTCAGTCGTACTCATTTCCTCGTTTGCTTGACGAGAACATCGAATTCATATATCCGATTTCCAGCTTCATGCCGCCGCCTCAATCAAAGCTGAAATCCCGCCCATCAAGAAAGTCATCTGCCATGTTAGCTAACGTTGATGACCAGCCCTGTCTCTCCGGAGTCACTCCGGCGTGTCTCAGGAAGCTTTACAATGTCACGTACGCGAACACTACAATACCCATCAGGTCATCCGTTATATTTGGTATTGCTGGCTTCCTTGAGCAGTGGATCAAATACGATGACGTTTCCGAGTTTCTCGGAAGGTATTCACCAGAGCTTGGACCTTTGAACTATACCTTCTCCGTGGTCATGCTGAATAACGGCACGAATCCTCAGCCCAACACACCAAATTCAAGGGCAGGGTTAGAGGCTAGCTTAGATGTCGAATACGCCATGGCCCTTGGTTATCCAACAAACGTTGTCTACTACTCAACCGGAGGACGAGGCGAAAAAGTTGACAACAAGGGTGACTTGCTTCCTTCCAATCGGAGCGATAACGAGCCATATCTGGAGTTCATACAACATCTTCTCGATCTCGATGACGAGAAAGTACCTCATGTAGTGAGTATATCATACGCCGACGATGAACAGAGCGTGCCAGCCCCATATGCTGCTCGTGTCTGTGATCTTTTCGCTCTTCTGGCGGCTCGTGGAGTGTCGATATTTTCCGGGACCGGTGATGGTGGCGCCAGTGGGATTGGGCAGAACCAATGCTACAGCAACGACGGTGAGAAGCGAAGAATGTTCCTCCCTACGTTCCCAGCTAGTTGCCCATACGTCACGGCTGTGGGGGCAACGGGCAACACCTTGCCTCTTGAGGGAGCTGACTTCAGTACGGGCGGGTTCAGCAACTACTTCTCTAGACCAGACTGGCAGAAAGGCGTGGTAGACGACTATATAACCGTCCTCAACGGGTCGCACGAAGGACTGTACAACAAGACTGGCCGCGCATTTCCAGACATCAGCGCCACCGGCACGAACTACGTCATCCAGGTAGGGGGCTACCAAACGGATGTGCTCGGCACTAGCGCATCCACGCCAGTCGTCGCCGCTCTTATGGCACTAATCAACGATTCGAGATTGAGGTCTGGGAAGAATAGCACCGGTTGGCTGAATCCGATGCTATATTCGACGGCGGTGAGGGAGGCGCTGGAAGATGTTACCACAGGGATAAGCCAGAGCTGTGTGTTTGGTGACGAGAAAGTACCCGGGTGGGAAAGCGTAAAAGGTTATGATTGCGTGACCGGACTAGGATCCATCGGCGATTTCGGGAAGTTGCTGGACGTGCTAGGGTAATGGACGACGCTTATTTTTCGAAGTTTTGAAGTTGGTATGAAAACCAAGTTCGTAGAAAACATGGTGGATCATTTTCTGGTACCGTATTTTCCTAGAAACCTACATACGTACATACATGTAGTTAAAATCGATCCCAATTGTCATCATTTACGTACATATATGTAGTTCAAGGCATTCTACCTCGGGTGCATCTCTAAACGGAGGAAAAAGAAGAAAGGGTGGTGAGGTATCGATGATAGATGGATGAGGTTTATCTATGTAAGGTAATTAATTAATAGAGGTGGGAGAATGGGGAAGTTGAAAAGTATGTAGGTATTACATGTATATAAATCCGCGACCATTTCAAACTTACATCTAAAAATACATATGGTACATACAGTACGGTACACGCGAATAGTGGGGTAGGGGTATCCACCAAATCCGGCACGCGTGCCTACAAGGTCTCGGATACAGCACCTACATACATGTAGGTACCTACCCTGCTACCGTAGCTTTACTCATGCTGCTCATTGTTTGTTAGTGTTTACCAACTCCACACTAGCTGAAGGTTGATTCGCGCCTCTTCGCCTTAGGTAATGTCCCAAAAGTCCAGCGTCCGAAGTACAACCTATATGTAGTCTGAATTACATACCATACATGCACACATTCATGTATCTATATACATACATATACCTTACGTATGTGCATCAACGCCATTGATCTCTTTTTTTTTTAATTCCCCCTCCTGCTCATCACGCTCCTACTGTCATATTATATTATTGTTCCCTATCGTTTGTCTTTTAAATTAGCGATCAATCATTCTGCCGGACTAGGTGCCCTGTCTTCGAATGCGTCCCTAATACGTCCAATGGCTACTCACTTCTAGCTTTCCTTCGCGATCAAATAATCCTTCTATTGACGATATACAATCTCTCTCGTATTCCGCGATCGGATGAAACCGCCAAGGCCCCATTGACGCCTGTTGAACTTGGAAAGGGCGAAAACTATTGTGGTTGAGTCTGGAATTGACGCGTACTGACGCGTCTTTGTTCTAAATCTTCTTCTCCTCCCCGTTCATGCGCCGGCTTTGAAACTCCAATTGACTCTGGATCGCGAGTCTCTATATTTCGGAAGTTAGCGGAGGAGGTGGTGGTGCCAAGTAGATGCGTTTAGCTGGTGTTTATCCCGTCTGCGTCCAAGTTATCTGCTCCCGTAACGCAATGAGGCCTACGCGTGCCGCTTAAAGAACAGCCCCAACACAACCCCAGATCGATTCTCGCTATTCAAGATGCCTATACTTGAAGTCAAACCGACATCTTCGGAGCTCCTCCAGCAGATAGCCAACTCGCTTGGGAAAGCAAGAAAAATCGTTATTATTACTGGCGCCGGAATTAGCACCAATTCTGGTATTCCAGTACGTCTCTATACCCGCTGTTTTCAATTTCAAATATATCTTGGTGTACTAATTGGTGAGATAGGATTTTCGCTCGGAAAATGGTCTCTACTCACTTATCCAGGCACAATTTGAACGAGCAGAAGCTGGTCATAGTAAAGACGCCGAGGGACAGACTACCACCTTTTCTATAAGCGGACGGCCTACGAAGAGAAGAAGAATTTTCCACGCAGCTAAAAATCCAATTGACCGAGTCGAACCGAAGGGGCCAGCGCGTGTCTCTAACGACGACTGCGAGATTCAAGATGGGCGGAGTATGCTAGTCGACAATGCTAGTTCGGATGAAGGAAATTCGACTCTACACATCAGTGATCAGATTCCCATGAGGCCAGAAACGGAGACAGCGGCTTCTCCCGCACTTTCACCACGGCGACTTACCCGATCACAGTCAGGACTACGACTATCCTCTCCTCAGCATGTCACACAATCCTCGACGCAATCATCTGCAAGCCAAGAATCATTTTTCTCTGCCGCCAAACCTTTAAGAGCCTCATTACCAGCCGAAGAGTCGACTGTTTGTGGAGCGATGGATGCCCATTGCGTTCGGACAAGAGCCAACACTCCGAGAGCTGTTATTTGTGAAACGTATAGCTCATCTCCCCTCTCTTCGCCACCACCTATTTTATTTGACCCCTATGATAATGCGAACTCGTCAACAGAGAGTAGTTCGCGAGGGAGTACTGAAAATTCCGATACGTCTGATTCTGAGGACACACAAAATTCCTTGGACCCCCTTTCTTCCCGGACGTCCAACTCCAGTCTGCGTAATATGAAAGGCCGCGATCTCTTTGATTGTAATATATGGTCTGATCCGCTAAAAACATCTGTATTTTACCGTTTCGCTACAACGTTGAGACAGAAGGTAAGAGAGGTTGAACCAACCGCAACCCATCGTTTTATCGCCCAGTTGCGAGATGTTGGCAAACTTGCAAGAGTTTACACGCAAAACATCGATGAAATCGAGAAGAAGATTGGCCTTTCTACAGATCTCAAAAGTGGCGCTGGCAATCGACGGAGGAAGTCTGCCAAGCAACAAATAATAGACCCCGATAAGGACGCAAAAGAAAAACCGGAATCAACCAAGGGTGAAGATGATCCTAGTTGTGTAGACACCAGTCAAGCCTCGCAAAACTCTGAGGTCTCTGGACGAAGCAATGCCCGATCAGTCTTGGCCCCTGATAGAGGTGTCGAATGCGTGTTTCTCCATGGCTCTCTACATGCTCTCCGTTGCTTCGTATGCGGAAAGCTTTGCGACTGGGATGAAGAGGGTCGGGAGGTTCGTACTATGTTGGGTGAACAGCCCGAATGTCCTCATTGCGTAGGGGCCACCGCTGCGCGTCAAGAAAAGGGGAAACGAGCTTTAGGCGTTGGAAAGCTTCGGCCGGACATTGTCCTCTACGGAGAGGAGCACCCCCAGTCGGATCTGATATCCCCTATAGTTCAGCATGACCTTTCTGCTGGTCCGGATCTCCTCCTCATACTAGGAACGAGCCTCAAAGTGCACGGGCTCAAAGTGATGGTCAAGGAGTTTGCTAAAGCTGTGCACAAGAAGGGAGGCAAAGTCGTCTTCATCAACTTCACCAAGCCTTCTGATAGTGTCTGGGGAGACATAATAGACTACTGGATCGAGTGGGATTGCGATGCCTGGGTTGACGATCTGAAAGATAGAAAACCTCATCTATGGCTCTCGCCGGATGAAAAACTGGAGTCTGAAAAGCAGAGGCGCGAGGCTTTAGCTGAGAAAAAGAGGGAGAATATGACTAAGAAACGTGAGAGCCTAGGAGAGAAAGGGCGCCATACGATCGAACTGAACAAACCTCGACCACCACCCAAGAATCCCTCTTCCATGAGAAACGATTACCAATGCGGCGCCTATATAGTCTGGGAAATATTCCAAACTCTATCTAAAATCAGCAATCGTCCTTTTGATAATCTTGGATATATGCCTCCTCGACAGCCTCCACCTGCTGCTCCACCTCCTAATTCAAGTACTCCTGGTATAATACCTCAATCTCGTCCGGCTATCAAGACAAAGAGAACGAGGAAATCCGCACCAGCAGTCCTGGTTTCGACCGCCGACCCAGAGACGAAGCCCAAATCCACCACTAAAGCTAAATTTCTAGCCAAGTGCAACAGCCGGAGTCAATATGCAAAGGCTGCGCAAGAATTGGCACGCTCTGGTAAATCCCCAACACCAGTCCGAATCGCTGAGTTGAACCGAACAGCAACGCCACATGGGAAGAGGGTAACACCTCCATATAAACCACCTAGTTCCATCACCGCCGCCGTTAAAATACATCCCCGTCAACGAAAACGGAAGATGATCGAAGGCATCCCAGTTGCCAGTACAGTCTCGCGTGTCGAGAAGCCTGCAGTTTCGCTGGCCGAACCCCACCACATCATCGGCATGGAGATTAAACCCCAAAGGGTATTGGCTCCTGTGACAACCTGTAGCACGCTGTCTCCGAAGGGCCCCATCTTACCACCTTTCCACCCTGGATGGGAACGCTCACCTCCGGCGAGGATCAAACCTCTGGAGCCTAGTTTAAACGTATCGCCACTTAGTCCTCTTAGTCCTCTAGCCGATGTTCCGCCGATAGTGCGACCACAAATTCTAACCATACGTCAAGCCACTCATCCAATGATATTCAGCGATCCGCTAGTAAAGCTACGCTACGAGGCCACGAATTACAGGAGGCCACCAAGGGGAGCTAATGTGGCCATTTATGATAAGACACCCAGTCCTTCAGACCAGCTCCGATGGGAACTAGCGCAGCAGGAAGCGCTAGAAGGGGCAGAGGCTCTCGAGGGACTGAAGCGTTCAAGATGATTTGTAACCGTGGCTCTAAACAGCAATATACTTGTGGTAGAATACCCTAAATATCAAATTCCGTTTCGGGCCCCCTCACCTTCATACTTAAAAGTTCTAGCCATTTCTATTTTCAAAGCTGCCTGCTGATCAATATCTACTGATGCGCTTGGTACCTAAGATTTAGAAATCACTATTCAGTAAGCACCTTTAAAATCTATTTCAATACTAATCACGGATCAATGGCTACGCGTGGACGAATGCTTGAGAGGACTTGTCGAGTGATATATTTATTATACAGACTATGGTACATTAAAACCGGAAGGAAAATTACTATCACCCAGGGATACATGGGACAAGCAGGTTGGGCCGCTTATTCAAAAAACCTATGATATGTCTTCCTTGAACGAAAGAAATCCTACGAAAGGGTCCTATATGCACAACTCACAAAACCTACGCCACAAAACCTACGCAGTTCTAGGGGGTGCATAGTTTGTTTGTACTTACTACCATAGAAGTGTTGATAGCGTCTAACCTGGCAGGTTGGACCTCGCGGGACCAAGATAGGCCCTGCTGGACTGGACGTAGTCGGAATACGCGACGCTGCTACGATTATCGACAGGCTGGGGGGGCACGAAGGCGTACGTGCTGGGATCGTCTGGATCGTCTGGAGTCCTGGCCCTATTCCCATCATCGTCATCATTATCATCATCCGGGTTCTCGCGCCAGAGCCTTGCCGTCTTGTACCGTCCCGCCGGACCCGACTGTGCATTCATGGACGCAGCGGCGGCGGCAGTCTGCTGTTGGTAGGCATAATGATCCACCGTCGACGTTGCTGCATTGGCAAATGCAACTGGGAACCAGGCTTGTCCTTGATTAAATCCAGTTGTTGCGAAACTGTTGACACCTGGGGGGGGAGCGTTGAAGATGGCTTGTTGGGGGCCGACGGCGTCTAATCCTCCTATCTGATTAATGGTCCCTGGAGCTACCCCGATTTCCCGAACAGTATCTAGGGCACCCATTCCCTGGCTTGCAACTTGAGCGAAGCCTTCTGCTGTACCGGGCTGATTCCACTGTGAAAACGCTGGGTTCTGGTTGACATTGCTCGTTCCACTATGTCTAACGCCCGGTCCCGAAGATGAGTTGGAGTGTCGGAGGGGCGGATCTGCTCCCAGCGAGTTCACCGAGTTTAGCTGGCTTACATGACCGAAGACAACTCCGCCAGTATTGGAGGGTGTGGCTGTGGTATTTTGGAACCTCGCCGAACTCGACTGCCAGACTCGGTCTGCTATGATGGGCGGTTCTGGCAACTGAGGACCTGGAATTTCCCAAGCAAATACATCTTTATTAGGGATGGTATTTAGATCTTGGCCAATAGCATTGATATTGCCTATGGCCTGAGTCACGATCCCGAGCTGTTCCTCGGGTAGTTGAAGCTTGGTTATCTGTGTACCGATGATTTTCATACATTCTTCTATTACCTCGCGGACGGGCGGGTCTACCCGCTGGTATTCTTTTTCGGCTAACAGGTGTATACGGTCGTAGCTGGACTTCCAGGCGGACGACGGTATGCTGACAAAGCGCTTCTTCCACTCGTTGTCGTCCGGATGTAGCTGTGCCGCGTTCCTGAGCATATCGAGGAGACCGGTATAGGTTTTAGCGCATGAGCGAAAGCACGCCCCCCATTTGGCCCAATGGTCCCCAATAGCTTGCAACGGCCTATATATACTGAGCTCTTCACACGTTTTAGCGAAGCGGACTGCCCATTGAGAAGTTTTGTGCATGCGTTTTTGGGCTGCCACCATGGGACTCGTCTGGTTGTTGAACCCGCGGTAGATGGTGAGCCGCTGGTCAGGATTCAAGTTGAAGAAGTCAAAGAGCATACGCTCCATATGCGTGACATCCTGCGCCATATCCCTGTACGTTTCGGAAACCTGCCGCATAAGTGTGCCCCCAATCCTGAAAGCAATGGTCCATTCCTCGTGTAATTTTTGTAGCCATTGATCCTGAGACAGCAAGGTGCCTGGTGCGGCTGTTCCTCGGCCAACGTTTACCCTGTGCTCCTGATGATAATTCCAGTAGGCTTCGTTTTTAGATTCTGTGTCATCCCACCTCCTGTTGTCAAGGATGTAGACCGTGTCTAACAGGCTTTCCAAATCGTTGATGCTGCCATTAAGAGGTTGGAGTACGGTTTTGATCCAATTCTTAACTTCGTGAGTCCAACGGTCCACAAACAACGACGGTCCAAGCGCATACTGTACAGCTCGTTCTAAATATGCACCTAATATGCCGTGGCCGTTGAGTGATAAGAATTCTGTAACAAAGTTCAGGAACACCCACTCATCCGCGCCGAAAGCGTTTATAGCGATGGCATGATTTACATAGGTAGGGTGCAAGGCCATTTTGCGAGCATGATCCAGAGGCAGACTCTTGAGAGCTTCGGGCCCGAACCTCTGGTAATCTTCATTCCAGAATTTCTGGGTAAAGAACTTGGCCATGTACTCAATGGGTATTAGTGTATAATAGTTCTCTATGGGGTGCAAAGGATTTCTTAAAGGACCCGGGTACTCTATTCCGGGCGGGCGGGGCCACGAGGCCGATGGAAATGGCGATAGCTCGAGGATTAAGGGAAGTGAAGTCACCTGTCGGGCTCTAATCGCAACGGAGTTACCCATCATGTTGAGTGTCGGCGCACCCCAGAGCTGCCTCTCGGCTGTAAAACCCGCCTCTGTAATTGCCAGGCTTTCCCAGTAGTGTTCTCCCTGGCATGTATCCATATCCCATAGTTCTGCAGCCACTTTGAGGAGTTGCGCGCCGACTGCACTGGATCTGTCATGAAGGAGAGAATGCGACAAATTGGTTGTAAGGAGCCTCTGGGCCGTAAATATTGCATGCTACAAGTACACGATATACAAGCCATATGTTAGCCAACTTTATTCTATTCTCGACGGCCTCAGAGAGGGGGCGGGAAAAGGGGGGAAAGAAAAAAAAGAGAAGGTGGTATATCTTACCGCATATTCATGAAGTATCGTCGAGGCGAGCGCAAAAGAGGTCGTCATCTTCTCAGATTCGCTGTACCCGGATACTAGCAGCGGCCAAATCAACTCGCCCGCTATATTTATAACTATAGGGGCTTTTGGGCCTTGTCCCCTAATCCACGTCCATGCGTATACCATGTCGTTGGAATCATTCACCCCGCCCTTGTCATCTGGGAAGGGCTGGACCCAAGCACTACCAATATCCACCATTAAGAGACCCGAGAGTACTCTCAACACGTTATCAGGCCAACTATATCCCCAATTATCTAGATTTCTTATCCCAGGGTACGTAAATCTCATATCAATCTCGTCTATTGGGACAATACGAGTGAGGTGAGGCGTTTGCTTTTTCCCCTTCCGCTGGTCCAATGACGGGTTCAGTGGCTGTCGAGTTCTCATGTCCATCATAGCCTGAAAAACAGGGTGGTTGCTATTGAGAACTTGCGTCACGAGCCGCAACGCGGGTTGAAGCGCTTTCCACAATCTATCGTTTGTGTGCTGTGAGCTGTGTCAGTCTCGCCTGGCTTCTCGCAGCAACCATTCGGTTCCCAGAAAGGGAAATACTTACAACGTCCCACTCCTCTCTCACGCCACCGAGATTGTACAGATATCGGGGGCGCTCTGGAAGAGATCCCTTCTGCGAAGTATCTATCCAGTGGTGTTTTTGGAATAAACTAGAAGAGAAGTAATGGTTAGCGGCTATTCAACTAACAGCATATCTCATCGTCAGCATTGAAACCTACGGGTGAATATCTTCTGGCAAGTCGCAGTAAACGTCATCCGACATATCAAAGACCTTGTTAGCCACGAGCTCGTCACTCGTCCAGTCGCGAAATATGAGTCGCTGGTATTCTTGGTCCTTCAGGGCGTTGTGTAGAAAGGTCTGGTGTGCTTTGTATATCAAGTTATCGCGCGATTTAAGCTCCTCTTCAAAGACTTCGAGGTTGTGTGCCTCGGCCTTCTTGCCAAGAATACTTTGTAGATTCTGTTTAAACTCATCGCTCGACATCAACCCATGCCGCGATAGTAGGTGCTCCATTATTTGCGGATCTATGTAATTGGGGTCGTCGGGGATGCTGATTCGGTTTTCTTCTGCCTTTTCTCTGGTCAACCGCACGGCCTCCTTGCGCTCATCCTCGGATAACAGGTTAACCTGGCTCTCAAAGTCCTCCAAAGGATCTCGAGTAGGGGCGAGCGTGGGACTGAGCCGGCTTCTACCGCCTATTTCGTCCGGATGGATACCGAATCGTGTCGCCCACGGAGTTGGTCTCTTGATAAGGTCTACAGGTCGCAATGCCGGACACATCAAGTTGATCGGATTTGAGTGGCCTATATATTTGACTTCTCCAGTATACGTCCTTGTGTAATGGGGGTCGAAATCGGGATGAGACCACTCGGGAACATACCACACATATTTCCAGTCCCCGGAACCGGGTGCTTTCGGTATCGGGTCGGGTTTCCATTCGGGGATATGACCAACACGATGATCCTTTCTCTTCGGCGGTTGCCAGCCGCTAGGTAAAACGGGCGTGATGTAGCCAACTACTCTAATCTTCTTCTCGACGATCGATCGGAAGAGTCTGTGCCAGTCCCATGCATAATTTTGCGGTATTTTAGCCTGGTTGTCCTTGATCATTTTCTCGATACGCGCAGTCATATCTGCCTGCAAGGAATTCCCGGTATCCATGGTATCCATGTCTTCCAGTTATGAGAATGTTATATGTTGGAGCACAGCTGGATGCAAAAGTGTCTTCTATTATTCTTTTTCTGGTTGTTGTAGTTGCTACTACTGCAGATTCGTAAATGAAGCTTCAAGTGATGCATATCACCAAATAAATGACAAGAACCCTTCAGTAAGGTTGTTTTGGGTGTTTCATCACTCACCTTACGAAGCCTTTGTTGTCACGACATTAGTTTCACCACCCTCAGAACTTTGACTCCGTACACAAGTAACAAAATACATTTTCACAAACGAACCCCGAGCTGGATCTGACAATCCTGAATATCCATTGTATGCAGATTTAAAGAGAAAGAAGGTGATGGAAACATGGATGGCGCAACATGAAGACCGGGACAAAGTCGAATTCGAATTAGACAGGGTGCTAATATTCTACACCATTGTCCAATTAGTCTAGACTACCGCGTAGTTGTATTAAGATAGACGAGTATGTCGAGGTCGCGTCTCCTATTTTGGAACCACCGACATACTTTTCAGCTACTTGAGTGATCCAGTTCTCGGTATGCATCTCTGAAACTACTCTTAAAATATACCTGGCATCAATCTACGTGGACAAGACTGGTATCACATCTTCATTCCAGGTTATAGTTGAAGAGGTCATTCTATATCAAGTCTATTCAGTGACCTGCCTATCTATGATATCCTCACATTTCTCGCGTGCCGAGAATTCGGAAGGGCTAGTCCCCCCCTGGGTCTCCAGTCCAGAAGAATCATGCCTTTCCTTGCTTGTTCTGTTCGGCTATCGCGAAGTGCCATCATCGGTCGTAATAAGCCCTCGCAACCTATGACACTCAAGAAACGTGAAAAAAGAGGCCAAACCATGCATGTCCGAACTTTTCTGTTCATACCAAACAAAGGGAATAATGTGATCATGCTCGTGTTCGTGAACTAGTATTAATTCGTGGGATACGTAGCAGCGAGGATGTTAGCCATTCATCTAATCATCCTCATCGGAGAAGACCTCCTCTCCACGCTTTCGGCGGGCCATACGCTCTGGGATCATGTCAGTTACTGGAACAGGTTCAGTGCGTATAGTATTTATCAAAACTTACCCTTCTTCTTCTTCCTGGCCTCGGAACTAGTCAACTTAGCCTTCTTCTTCGTCGTCACGATCTTATTACCCATGGCGTCGAACTTCTCCTCCTCGTCATCATCACCCTGCTTTAGCCTGGGACCGGAGCCCTGACCTTGAACCCAGTTGTGTCCCGAGGGCGTCATCTTACCATCCATAACGGCCCAGACTTCCTCAGTCAAGTCCTTGGTGAACTCGGCACTGTGGGTGATGATGATGACACCACCCTCGAACTTTTTGAGGGCTTTGGACAATGCGCCAAGGGAGTCACGGTCGAGATAGTTGGTGGGCTCGTCCAGCACAATCAAGTGAGGTCGCTGCCATGAACAAGCAGCAAGGACGACCTTGACACGCTGGCCTCCCGACAGACCACGCATGCGTGAGTGAGAAACGAGCTCGGCATCAAGACCAAAGTTGGCGCAGTGAGCCTCAATCTCCTTTCGGACAAGAGGGCGGAATTGACCAGAAGCAAGAGCCTCCCTCATATCAACTTCAGCCACCATCTTCTGGTGGGAAGCGAGAAGCTCGTTTCGGGGAAGCCAGGCGTTATCAGCCGTCATCATGGGAACCCAGCGTTCGTTCTTCATGCCGACATTCTCTCCGAGGGCGAAAGAGCACTCGTACTCATAACTGTTCTTGAACTTTCTACGGCTGTGGATACCGATGATACGTCGCTGGGAGCCCTCAATCTTGAAGATCTTGTCCATGGCCTTCTCATCTTCCTCGGTGATAATCTTGTTTGCACGATCCATAGTCTCGCGGTCCTCACCAGTCTGGAATCGCCATTGGATGTACTCGGAGGGGGTTTTGTCGAGGTGGTTATCAATGTGTGCAAAAGCATGCTGCTTGATGTAGGCAATACGAATGTTCTCGTGCTGGTAGATTTCACCGCCGGTCGGGATGAGCTCACCAGTAAGGACATTAATTAGAGTAGATTTGCCAGCACCATTGGGACCAATAACAGCGATACGAGATCCGAGAGAACACTGAAAGGTGATGTCGGTGAGCTGAGGCTTCGGGGTACCTGGGTACTGGAAGCTCATCTTGCTAGCACGCAAAATAGCTTTGGCCTTGGTCTTGACACCCTCAAGGAAGCCGGGTTCAGGGAACGTGAATTCCATCTCAGATTCTCCAAGTTCGTAGTACGACTTGGCGTGTGGGTTCTTTCGAACGAACTCCTTCAGATTACCCTTATACTTCTTCAGCTTAAATCGCTCGTAGTGAATAATGTACTGCGTAACGTTGTCAAGGAAGCTGCTGTCGTGGGAAACGATGATTGAAGTGCAGGGGGAATTGATCAGGTAGTCCTCAAGCCATTTGACGTTTTTGACATCCAGATGGTTGGTGGGCTCGTCGAGCAGGAGGATATCGGGGGCCTCGAAGACGGCACGGCACAAAGCCAGCTTCATCTTCCAACCACCAGACAGAGAAGTGATGGGGCCAGAAGTCATTGCTGGAGTGAAACCAAACTCCTCGAGGCGCTTTTCGACATCAGCTTGGCTAGTGTTAACACCCGCCTCGGAGAGCTTCTTCATGGTCCAATCAATGGTAGTCATCTCTGTATCAGCAGAATCTAAGTCGTGCTCGACGAAGACAGTCTTGACCTCACTCTGCTTGGGGAAACCCTCGACTTGCTCGTTGTTGATGGCGCGCATGAGAGTAGATTTACCGGATCCGTTTGGACCACAGAGACCGTAACGGCGACCGCGCTTAAGGCGGAGGTGAGTCTGATTGAGTAGGATCTTAGCACCGTAGGCGAGGGAGAATGTGCAGTTGCAGAGATCTTCGCCCTCGTCATCTTCGGCTTCTTCCTCTGCTTCATCCTCGACGCCGGGGGAAGCGCGTTTGCGAAGACCGTCAACCACCTTCTCAGCATCAACGTCGCCAACAATGACCGTGACGAAAGGCTTCACGGCCGTGGCCCACGTGGATGGCTCAGTCTCTTTCTCGTCAACAAGTTGTCCACCGATGGCGGCGATGTATTCCAAAATAGGTCCTAGCTTCTCTGCCGTCTTGGCGTGCTTGCTGGGAATGACGGCCTTTAGGTGGGCAAGGACGGTGTCAACGTCACCGTCGTGACGAACCTCGGGAATCTTTCCATCCTTGACAGCGCCAACACGGATAAGAGTGTCAAGGGCCTGCTTGGTCTTCTCACGGGCTTCGGGATCAGCCAAGTTGTCATAGTTCTTTTGGAGGCCGGGCATCATCTTTGGCAAGAAAGGAGCTACAATGTTGGGGTCGTCGACGAGCTTACACATGTTGTCGACGATAACAGCAGCCTTTCGCTTGATAGCAGTGTCCCGCTCAGCAAGACCACGATCAAGCAGGGGAACCATCAAGGCGAGGGTCGGCTCTTGGACTTCTGTGACGAAGGTCGTAGCACCCAGTAAGTGGACTGTCTCGGGAACATTCTCTGGTTTGGCGATACACTTGATAAGCTCGGGGATGAATCGCTCGATATCTCGGTTGACGATCAGCTCGCAAATCTTCTCCATGGTCTTGTAGGCGCGCTCCTTGACTTCTTTTTTGGTGTCCCACATAGACTCGGAGACGACGGGAATAAGCTCGGGAACACGGAATGCGAGTTGGGCGGGAGCAGTTCGAACAAGGATTTCAATGCACTCTAGAGCCGTGATCTTCTCGGGCCACTTCTGAGCCTCCAAGATAGACTTGATAAGAGCGGGCAGAACAGCCTTTACTGCGTTGGGGTTAATGGCCTCAACGATGGCGGTGGTGGCGGCAATAGCCGCATTTTTGACACCGGTAATCTTGTCGCCGATGGCGGCAAGAGTCAGGGGTAACAATTGAACCAAGTACGGCTCTACGTTAGGTGCGATCTCGGAATGCTGGGCAATCGCCTGGATGGCATTGGCAGCCTTTTCACGAGCCGAGGCATCCTTCTTGTTGGTGATCTGCTTCTTCAGAGCCTCAACAGTTCTGCAAAAATTGTTTCGATATTAGCCCATGTGCTCTAAAACTAGCAGGTACTATGAGTTCCAATTAACGGCCACGCGGGGGAGGGGGAGTGGTGACTAAAATTGGGACCGTCCAGTTATGAGCGGTTACGGTTTGTGTTGCTGTACTAATAATAGCACCATATAATAGCCTCACAGGAAAAGAAGGCGGAGTGTAGGGAGAAAACCAATGCAACCAGGATTTGCGTGCAGGTGTGTTTTTCGGATTTTGGTTGGGGGGATGGGGTTGTTGGATAAGAACACAAAACGTGGTGTGAAATGCGTATAATCAAAAGGTAATGGGGAAAAAAAAAAGAGGGCTCGTGAAATTTCTTACCTGGTGGGGGCTTCCTGGTCTTCTATGCGACCGTTAATGAAGGAAGCGAGAGAATGAGAGGCATCCTTGGTAGCCGCAGCATCTTTGGCGATGGTGAGCTTCTGCATCAGCTCATCCAAGATCTTGACGGACTCTGCGTTCTCCTGGGCAGTCGACATGATGATTGATCTGGTCGTAACTTCGTCGTTTATTTTATTTTATTTTTCCGTCTTTGAGGATGAGTGATTAGGATAACGCCGTTCGAGGGATTGTCGAGTCGGCGTAACTGAAAGTGGTGATGTTTAAACTTGGGTATTCGGTCGCGGAAATCAGAGGGAAATCTAGAAGGACTTTGAGATCTAGAAAATGTCTTTTCAACCCGGAGCCCGTAGAGCTGCCGACAGGGTTAGTTAAGAAATCTACTCTATGGTGACTCGTCCTGTCTATTTTCAGTCTAAGCTGAATCGTGGTGGTGAAAACCCAAATCTCTTCTCGTCGCAAGAGGGAGGAACCTGAGTTGGAGGGGCCCAGATAGTCACTCTTCGCAAAAGAGAGAGGGGAGAAAATGAAAGAAGACAAAGGTTGACGAAGAAGAAAAAGAAAATTTGGGAAAAAAGGCGGAAATTATGTGAAGGCTGGAGGTTGAGGTTTTATGTTAACATCCGCCAAATCCTTGGAGGGGGTAAAAAAAAAAATTGGCGGCCAAAAATAATTTTTTTTTCTGCCCGCCGAGGGGCAACACTGATAGGGTGGGCTGCCGAAGTGGGCAGGGAGGGGTGAATAAGATTTGCAGGGTTCACCTGCTGTGATTCTAATGGCGGTGGGGCTAAGAACACTCAAAATGGACACTCAAAACCGCCACTGCTATGGACTCTTGTTTAGGTACATATGTAATTTCAATGTTGCTCTTAGCTTTGTTTAGACAGGCCCGTGCATTATACATGCAGTACGGTACACTAAGTACTGCGCATCTTTTATCATTCCTCGAATTCTCATTGGTTGATTATACATTACCAGGGTCAACATGATTCATGCTTATCATACATATATGTATATTTCTTTATCATTGATCCATCCTTATTAGATAGCTACACTAATCCATATATGGTAATACTCGCAAAGCTTTGAAGTAATGTACATACTGTAGATGTGAACACTCGTTGGAGGGGAAAGTGCTTACGTCCACATATATGTACAATCTACACTGTGTACACTGTAAAGGGGACCTGGGCGAGGGGTGAGGGGCGAGGGGGCTAGGGGCAAGAAGGCGGTGAAGGGTGCTGTTCTTTTCCTCCCAGCCAGAGTCTATGTAAAGGTTTTCTCTTGCACCCTTGCCTTCTCATTATCAATCTGGCAGTTCTACTAGACGGCCTAAAGAGATGCCCATAATACTATAGTATCAACTAAGATATTTCGCTGGCACAATTCGTGGCAGTACTGTAGAATAACATGTATGTACCAATGTGGCAAAGGGGCGTACAATACACATGTATGCACAGTATAGGTACCCGTGTATTCCCAATGAAGTGCAGATTAGCTAGCTGTCTTCGTTATTAGGTACATTAAATGTGTATATTTGTCCTTTCTATCCTCTGGTGGTAAATCTAGAACCATTCCAAAGGGTTAGAAAATCTCAACTAGTCCCCGTCATTATATGTAAATTATAAATTCCAAAATGGCTTATCAATTGAACATATAGTACACCAGCTCAGGGTAGTTGATGGCTCCGGAAAAAGTCCATAATACGCGAACTCGCGTTGAACGCTGCCAGCCTCTCGCCGTCGTTGTCCTCGTTCTTCGTCGTAGACGGCCAATCATGACCAATGTCATCACCATCGTAGATTAGGGTGACCAATCCCTCGCCGTAGCTCATAACCACGCCGTTGTCTGATTTAGGAATCGTTGAGTTGATGGGTGTTCTGTTCAACCCATCCCTCACTGCCCACTGTAGAGCCCAGGAGCTGACGTCGGGCAAGCAAGCATTCGATCTGAACGCACCATGATACTCAATTGTGTGGTCAGCGCCACCGTGGAAAGCTATAATTGGGATGTTGGTACGAGCGGCACTACAAGGCACTTTGACGGCTCCAGGCTGGCAGTCGGACTCCTTGTCGATCTCCTTGATGTAATATGCCCCAGAGACAGGGGCGAAGGCCGCGATTCGACTTGAGAGGCCGGAGTCGCATGCGAGACGGCCGACAAACCCTCCACCTTGCGACTTTCCTGTCGCATAGATGCGCTTCTCATCTACGCACAATTTCCCAGCCACTGCGTCGAGTACGTCATTTGTGAATTTGATGTCGTTCGAGTTACACTTCGGGGCTCCCTCCCATTTTGTGTGAGTAGATCCATCAGACTTCTAAGTATCAGCAATGGAACTTGACCAATGAAGACGCCACGCAAGTACTTACTGCCAAGCCCTGTAGGTATACTACAATGTGGTCTTCATTGAAGAGCGGCTGGGTTAGTTGGTCCAGGTCGACTTGGTGCGATATGTCCCTATTGGCGCCATGGTAACTTAGGATAAGGGGAGTCGCTTTACTAGAGTCGTAATTTGCTGGCAACCAGATCCGATACTCCCGACCTTCCAAGGTAGTGAAGTTTTTAAAATCGCCGGGAGCAATAGACGGCGATTTCCCACAGCCGGCGGCTCGCGCAAAGGGCTGGGACAGCCCCAGCGAGATAGTAAAAGATATGAGCGCAAAGGAAGTGAATGAGAGCGAGAACATTGCGTAATACTGGCAAAGGCCTATTTTGGAGGCTTTGCCAATATTATTATGGGCTACCTGCTGCCCTATATATGTTTAGGAAGCGCAATTGCTGTCACCGTCTCAGGTACCTAAATCATGACGATGCTGACACACATGGGAAATTCCCGAATTTCGCTTGCGAATCGTCGTCATCCCAGCAATTATCCCAATTACGAGCTTACAAAAATCGAGGGGGTTATTAACGTATTGATTTGTTTACTAATCGATTCGATCAGAAAAGATTGACGCAGATGAGTAATTTTCTATTTTAGTCTTGGTAGGCGAGACAATGACGGCTCTACAACGATCACTAGTATGGATGTATGTATGATTGATCCTTGTGCGTTTCCACTAATGCGCCTGGTACCGTAGCTAGGCTGCTAGGTCTCACGGCCACCATAGCATTCCAACATACTTATTGCTGACGGCATAGTCATCACGAAATACTATCTGTATAGCGTCTGTCCACGGCCGCCTCCCGAATCGAAACCAAGAAGTTGTATAGGCTATTACTACCGTATTCCACCCTTCCCTGCGTCCCACCCCATGAAATGCTCTCTATGTCGCGGCTGAGAAATCTTCCAAATATTGCCATTCTACAGACTCATTGCCGTAGCCAGCCTTTGTTCTCAGTTCATCGCTCACTCATAACTTGTCCTAGACTCTAGTGAGTACATGAATAGAAACCCCCTCGAGTTGTCTCTCCCAGACTAGAACATAGATAGGTACCTACTTCTTGATTACCCAAGGTAGTACTTGGTATATAGAGAGCGGTGAGGGGCAGAAGTTCGTGTCAGCCACCGGATTCTGAGGGTGGACAAGAAGACGATCCTTCCTAGCAATGCACCCGTTCCAGACAAACTGAGAATGGTCCGCGTGCCACCTAAAATAAGAAGAAATAGCAGGATAGCTCTCTAGATTGCTGGTTTCAACTGATATTCTACTTCTCAATTCCACATAGTCGTAGTCTACTGGATGCGTACCTCCTAGGATAGCCTACTATTGCTTCACTCAATCAATTCAAAAACTCATCCCCATCACATCTTTGACTTATGGCCAAATGAGACACCTGGCTTAAATCCCCTACACGACAGCTAATAGGTATAAAGGTAGCATAGATTATTACGAGTGGATAAGAACATGAAGGTTGATATGCATTTATTATTTAACTATATAATACTGGATTGGGAGTTGAGTAAAACACAATACAGCATAAACCTCAACGGTGGGCCTTCACACAAGGCCTCAACGCCGGGTATTGCTTCCAGCTGGCTACTCCAAAGTCAAGCAACAGCCCACATCTGCTTGACCGACCGACATAAGCCAAACAAAAAAAAAGCCAAATAGCATTGGGGTTGGGTATTTTTCACTTGGACAAGGTAGTTAGGACGTCCACACAATCCTGAGCACGTCTCCTTCGCGTGGCGTCTGCAGACTCGTAGTTACCAGCTTCTCGATACCAGCCTTCGAGGAGCGTTAAAGTTTCGTAGTAATTCTTCCCTGGAGGCCAAGCTCGTCTCTGGAGGTCTGCCGCCAGTTGCAGGTACTCTCTCGCTAGTTTGTGGTCGATGCTGGTTGCTGGATCCTCCTCGGCAGACCGTGACTTGCTATGTTGGGCCGTGGAATACAAGCAGACGAACTCGAGATAGTCAGAAGGCTTGGAAGACAACCGATTTTGTTCGAGTACTTTTAGCGCGACTTTGGAGATCCTGTCGTCGCGCCAATTGGTCTGGTTGCCAAAAATAAGGAGAAGATCCGCTCGTAGGTTAGAGGGATCTTCGTACACGTCCAGACTCGGTATGGTTACCGTTGGTATTGACTCGACTTCCCAATGGTTTAGACAAAGATAGTATCGGTGGTACGAGTCTCCTACGGGGACGAGATCCCAGGGTTTGAGCATGGTGTAATCAAATGCTTTGCCATCAAAAGAACTATTGAATCTGCCCGACGCCCACTGCAAAGCCCAGTCTAAGATATCGATGTTGTACTCCAAGGCGTGCTGCTGCGAAAAACTGGAGAAAGATGTCAATACCCGGTGCAATGGCTGATTTACGCCATCTATCGCGGCGGCATAACGCGAGAGGTAGCTCCAAAGCTCCTTGATGATTTCTGCGTTGGGATACCGGCGAATAGCCATCATCATCTCGAAAAAGGAAAGAAAGGCAGACGTCTCAAGGACATGATGCAGAAGAGCAAAAGCACCTCGACAGAAATCACCACCTTCTTGGTTACGGCCGGTCGAGAAGAGCCAGCATCCGTGCGTCAGCAGCTGTACAGAATGGAGGGCCTTGCTCGCGTGGTGGGAGTCTAGCCTCTTCAGATAGCCCGTCTCTATTGGGCGGGGCTTAACAAATTTCTGGGATGTCCATTGGAAGAACCTCTCCTTGAGACGAAGGTCGTCGGGAGGATCTAGGACCTTCGGAACCGAAGGCGGAGTCCGGCATCTCACGGTCGGCGGTAAATCACCAGAATCGGCGACCTCGACAAGATCGAAGGCGTTGATCCCTCTTCTCCTCATGTAAGCCTCCACATCGATTGGCTTACCATTTCTGCGAAAGGTACTCTCTTTGCCGATGGCTAGCCGGTGACGCTGTAAATAAAGCAGGTTTGCTACGTCAGCTTGGCGGTTGTTCTTGAAGAATTTCCATTGCGTGAGCTTCGTCTTATACATCTTTTGGCTTTAAACGTTGGTTTAGTTAACAGGCGGAAGAGCACCAAGGGAAAACTACTAAGCTTACGATGCGCGAAAGCCCCATTGACTTTCCATGATCTCCATTACATCCTTGAGACGTTTATTCTCATCTAGATAAAGGCGGGCGATTTCCGCCTTGTGCGCTTCCCAAACATCGGGACTATGCGTCCTCTTACGATGGCTGCGCTTAGAACCGGTCGGCGTCTGCACCGAGCTGCCAGGTGAATCGACATCGCCAGGGGTTTGCACAAGCTGTTCGCTAGTCCATGATATTGAAAAGTCCTGGGCGGTCTCAAATGGTACCGGAGATGTTTCTTGTAAATACTCGGTGGGACTCAGCACGGAGTCCACGGAATCAGGCGATAACTGAGGATTCCGAATCAAATGAACAAGATCGCGGCCCATCGCGTCCGACTTCCCTACTCGCGCCTCGTGCAGGCCCATGGGTTTCCGGTCAGTTATCCCAACCTTCACCGTACGCCAATATACACGCGGTCGGACAGCAAGGAGCCCATGATCCCGAGTCGGGGAGCTGGGCTCGACGAATTCTGCTCCTAGTTAATGAATTGCACTGAGGCAGAGACGGGTTAGTAGCTGCAGTGATGGGGAGCGCGGGATGGTTTGAGTAGGTGGGCAAAAGAGATATGTAAGTCTGAGAAAAAAAAAGAGGAGTGGAGTGGTCTGATTGATGAGAACTCGCGTAGGGTGGGGAGGAAGGGGACTTTTGAGTGGGTTGGCGCGCTTAATTTCAACTTGCTAAGCCTTCCAGGGTCAAGCTGTCAGTCAAGGGGCATGGATGGGTTTGGGGGAAGAGAGAAGGGGGGGCCTCCAGGGGGTCCGGGGGGGAGGATCAGCTAATAATGGAATAGATGTATCTGACAGGCGCCGTCCAATTCCGTCCTTGAAAGTTACCTACTTACCTACTAGGATGTATGTACATATATATAGTTATGTATGTCCAGACTTACAAAGATAGGTAACGTTAAGCTTACACGGCAACTCCCGAAGATTTCGGAAAATCGGACCATTCCTCAGCTTCGTCTTTGTGTAGGTATATAGCTTCTTAGCCTCATAACAACAAGGAGAAGGAATTACTAACATTACTTCTTTGTAGCTTAGGTAAGTGATGTCAATAATATCAATAATGTTAAATATATCAATAATGCAACATATAATAGGTAACCAAGAAACCCGGAACAGAGTCAAGCTATGAAAGCTGCGCGCCAATCACAGAGCTCACGAAACTATAATCTCCGATTGCTCCATTAAATCCGAAAAGAGCTTCGGCTCGCCTCAATGCCATTCTCACTCGTGAAATCCCTTCAAATATAATGTACATTATCATCCTTAAGCTAGGTACATAGATCAGTACCTACCGAGGTACATATTCAAAGGATGACTGCTTTTTCACCCTCGAAAAAAGATCCGTCTGTTACCTAAACTATCGTCAATAACTTAAGCCAAGTAGGAGGTTCGAATCAATCCACCGACGAACATTATATTGGTTGTAGACTTGGGTTTGATGTTCGGCTTCTTTTCTTAGAAGCGGTGTAAATAATTATATACACGATCGAGTATTGCTACACATAGATTTACCCCGTTATCCAATAAGAGACGCACTGGGGCATTAACACACGATATAAAACGTCATCGAAGGATTGCTCCCGTATATTGGGCTATTCCTTGCATTTGATGCCGCCACATCCTAAGTTTACTAATTAATTCCTGTATAGGTAACTAGCAAAAAGACACCAGCCTCAGTTGTCATGTTGATTACCTTCCTAAGATATCCATTTAAATCCACATAGATCAAGTGACGCCAAAATACCAGATTATGTCAGCTATCATGACTTTTTCGAACTATCGGAAGAGCAGTTTGGTATTTAGGACGACTAGCAGTATATCGAAGTGTACCTAAACAATACAGAATTACACATATTAACATTCGACCAATGCCTTTAATATTCTATAGGCTCATTTGAGAGGCTCCCAGTCTCATGATGATAATAAGGTAGTCTCCGTTATCAATAATCATGAAGACGTGTTTCTATTTTAAGAAAGAATACTAGATCATGAGCCATCTATGCTAAGATGCATAGTTTTCTCCTCTCACCCTATCTCAGGCGAAAAAAATAAGTCGATAAATAAAATGAAACTAAATTTTTACCTATTCACATGTATAGGTTCCTTATGAAATATTCTAGGAAGATACCTATGGATCAACTGGAACGATTTTAGCCACCATTAGAGGTAATTAGCAAAGTTTCAATCGGAATATTAAAAGGTGGTTTATACCATTCGAAACCGGGTACATGTTTGGCCAACTACGTTTCGATCTCATTTTCCATGAAACATAAGATTTCATGAGCGAAGCCCTTCTCATCATCTATCAGCGGTTGATTTTCTTGTTATACGCTTGCTATAAGAGGATCGATGATAGATTTCCTTAATATGCGTTTATAATCTACCTTACTCAAAAACGTAGTGGACCTTATGTTTCTGTATTGCTTAACTAGCCTAAAAGCAAGAGGTAGAGATCCCTTGGTGTCGGAGCGGAGCGATCCGACTCATGCTTACATCGTAACAATATTTCTTCACGAAAAAAATCTCGAGCTAACTTGACCTTACTTCAAGCTGCTCGTGCTTGAGCTAGCCTCTCCTTCGTTCTTGCTGCAATCTTCTCTTCGTCGTATATCCCTAGCACGCTGGGATGCTTGGATACAGCTTGTCCCCATTGGTAGAAGTTGGGGGCCTTGGCTGACAAATCGCTAAGGATATGTGAGGGCAAGATGCCATGCTTCGGTAAGGTAAAAAGACGTACGACGAAGGAACCCGTCAGAACCTAAGGGGTTTAGCTAATGATATCGCCAAGATATGTGACAAATATGAGGGATGATTACTTCGGCCTGCGTGAGCTTGTCACTGCCATTGAAGAACGGCGCTGCGTTGCTGAGGAGGGGCTCAATTTCCTTCACGACAGCATCGACGTATTCCTTAACGAAGACCTCCACTTCCTCGTCCGTCTTGGCGAACTGTGCCTTGAAGAAATTACTATTCACCTTAGAGATAAAGGTGTCGACAAAAAAAGCTGTTCGAGCTCGAAGCAGAGCTCCACCAGGAGCGTTTGATACCGGGAGCAGATGAGACGGGAATGCATCCGCCAAGAAATTGGAGATTATGGCGGATTCGGTGAGGATCTCGCCATTGAACTCGAGGGAAGGGACAAGACCTCGAGGATTAACCTTCAAGTACTCAGGAGTACGAGGTACGGACAAGTCAATAATCTCCTCCTCGAACGGAAGCTGGAGCTCTGCCAGAGAGATATGCGCTCGGTGGGCCCCTTGCAAAAAAGAATATTAGCTCTCCTTATATGAATCTTAGGCTGAGGTTGGCGTACAAGGACAACCATGATTCGTGTAGAGCTTGATCTTCGGTGTCGCCATTTTTACCAATAGACTGGATATGTTCAGTTATGGTTAGAATCGCGAAGGGTTTGAACGACACTTGGACGCAAGGGTACTAGGACTACCGGGAGAGCTTGTGGATATATGGAACCCTAGGTACTTAATATATTCCATCGAAGCGGCATGCAATATGGAGTTTGGCTGCGAGGTTGCTTACCAATACGCGGGGTCGGACGAACTTGAATGTGCGAGGTTAATGGTCAATGGTCAACACTCAGCACGCAAGGGATTGCGCAATTCGGCGTTATAGGCATCTAAGTGGGCGAACTATTGGCTACTAGGTACGTCCATGGTACGCCCTCTGGTATTATATCATGTAGATACCTGCCTGCGTACCTATGTAGGTTCACATGTATGTACATGTATGTATGTATGTATGTATGTATGTATGTATGTATGTACATGTATGTAGGTCTCTCATTATGCATATGTACATACATACATGTACGTATGTAATCATATATATATCCGTAGATGAGCCGAATGACCTCCGGCAATTGAAGGCTAGATGTCGTTATGACGTACGTTAGTGTACATGTAGGCTTAAGTCCTTCAAGTCGACATTTGTTGTGACGTCAGAGACCTGTTCATAGTCAATTCAAATACCCAAAGCTTCCATCTATTTTCGCCATGATTGAACACCAATTGAAAACCTAACAATACTCACACAATTTCGAAAGAAGAGAAATAAAATCGTCTATCTCAATACATATACATATCCATATCCTCAATTCAAGATGCCTCGAGACGGAAGCGGTCGAGCTCACAATGCCCAAGACCTGTCGCCAGAGACCGACCATAACATTATCCATGGTGCTGGTAACGAGCCAAAGGTGAGCTTCACTTTGTATCATAGGTGGTGCAATGGATTAGCTCTATAACCCTCCGCGCCGGCAAGATAGCTAAACACTTCTATTACAGGACTCTCACGTTGCGCGAGCGGACAAGACGGCAGAACTCCCCGAGCACGAACATGGTGCAGGTATACAAGGAATGAATGCCAGCGGTGGCCAAAGCCAAGGTCTGACACATGGCCCAGAGAGCGGACAGGGTGGACGTGGGGGCACAAATTGAAGTGAAACTGCATCGTTTGACTAGATTACCTCTTATACATATACCTAATACAATTATCCACCTACTCCATCGTTCCATCAGGCCAGCACGATAGCTGGTTATATATCATATAAAGATATCTATCCCACCTAACGCCAGCACCGCCCGGCCATACCTTGGATGATCTCGACTATACAGCGTTATGAAATAGGTCGAATAGCTAAGAACTAGGTAACAGGTACCTCTCATGGTGAAAATATGATATGATGCGGGGAAGTTTATGTTTATAAAGTAGATGGCTTTATTTCCCGATAAATCCCTGATCCAGGTGGGCCATACAGCTCCGTTTCATACCAGGTAGCCATTTATTTGCTGGAGTAAATGGCGGCCTTGATGAATCCCTTGCTATATCTAACCAATATGATATTTGGGAGATATGGGTTCTGGTAACTGCAAAGTTCTCTCATCATCTTTATCGCACCGACGTGGCTTAATATCGAGTCGCACTTCGACCTCTGAGGACTAAAGGGTGATTAGAGGAGGGATGGACAATCAAAACATCCGTAGCCTTTTACGACGCTCATTTCCTTGATATCGGCCGGTTTCGTTTTGAATGTCCATCCAGCTACAGTATTAGCTAGTATTTTCGTTTTCTCTTTATGATCTTCTCCCCGTCGCCAGAGGCAAGTCCCTAGAACACCTAATTCGGAGACAACCGGTCCTCTATGAGTATCTATAGGCGAGATCAATACTCCATCCGTCAACGGAGGTTGGATTTTCTCCATCAATACGTATTTGCTCCATTTCTGCCCGGGGACGGTTTGGAGAAAAGCCGCTATGTCTTGTCCGTAAATATTGTGGCCACCTCCTTCAAGCGAAGGCTTTAGGATGTAGTTCTCAGCGGCTTGTCCGTTCAATGCTATCTTTCGAGCTCGTCTCCCCTCTTTGGATTCGTCAAATGGAAACTGAGACATAAATGTCTGACGTATCTTGCCAGCCATCTCGGAGGGTATGAATCGTTCCAACATCTCAGGTCTAGTGAGCTCCTGTTGGACCTTTTTAAAGCCGGCCATATGAGATAATATGGTCGGACACTTTATTGCCCTTGAACTCTCAAGCATGAACCGCGTGTCAATTCCTTGTTGGTCGTATTCGTGTAAATCGTATCCAGCCCGCTGGTATACAACCGAAACCTCAACGACTTTGCTCTTCGTCCCGGGTTGGAAAAGTAATTCACGGTGCGGACCTAGACTGCATTTTCGTATTATCTCGTCGCTAAACTCAGCCCTATAGAGCACAATAGGCGGTTCGCACTCGGAAAGCGCGTACTCGATAGCTCGTTCATCGCAAATGTTGACATTGTTCGGTTGTACCGTCATGAGTATAGCTGTCTGCCTTGTCTGTTCTGCCGGTAAGCCGTAAGCTCTATGTGCGGCTTTAAGGGCTTCTACAATTGAGCTAATTGCGTTGTTCTCCGGGATGTTTGCTACTCCGTGAATGCCTTTGCCTGCGAGATATCGATGCATATTCGCCACGATATTAGCGTGCGTCCCCCCAGCACAGGAATACGTGTTAAATTCGACCTGCTTGAGCGTTGAATCCGTTAGTCGTTGCCTTCCCTCATCTTGCAACGTGGGTTCCCTGCCTCGGATGCTCTCATGGTCATAATGAAGCATATAATCGCTCCTAAAAATCCCACACCTCAATTGTTGCGTCTCTCCTTCGTCTCTTACACGTTCCCATATCGACCACAGCTTCGCGGCAAACTCGTCCACTTCGCCTAGCTTTTTGATAATAGTTTGAAGCCAGATGTCATCTTCAGCGACACTGATATAGAGCTCGTTGAACAGCGCCTGAATATTGAGGGCATACTGAAAGTGAAAGCGAGGGAATGTAGTCGGAACAACGCTAATGCCAATCGGACGAGCTATAGCTACCGGTGACTCGAAATCAGTTAGGTTGCGGGGGATCTTAAGAAGAGATCCGTGAGAGATCTGATAATCTTCAAGTTCCAATAGAATCTTTTCCAAGTGCTCCTCGTCGAGATCCGTCACTCGCATTTTAACAATGATCTAAGATCAAACGGTCAACAACGATTACATTAAGACAGGAAGAAGCTGTAAGAGCGAAGGGGTTGACCACCAAAAAAAAAAAAGGATAGAATGCTGGACCTCCGGAATACCTATACACCGCCAGCTAAGCCCCGCTTCCCATGCACATAAGATCGGTTGGAATATCTCCGTGTTGGAACTCTCTCTCCCCCTTAAACCCCCCCGCCCCTCGCCCCCTTTATGTATATATACCTAATTACATAATATATATATATATATATATAAACTCAAGGCACCACACACCTTTATAAGTCGCCATCACAAGAATTAGAAGGGTATTGACGAATGGGTCCCAGTTTAATATTAGTACAAAACGCATAATGTGTCCAGTTGGTTTGACTTGTTTGATCTTTATAAATCTTTCATTTTTGTTGTGAGACAGACAACAATCACCCAAAGTGTGTTTTCACATTCCACGAGATAATTAGAATCTAGACTTTTATTCCAATCAATTTTACATAAAATGTAACCTCTTCATATAGATTCAGATTGTTGTACCTATAGGTGCCTAATGGACACAAGCAAATACACTAGAATTGGAAAGCCGATGGTAATAGACGTTCTAAAATTCGGCTGACCCATGTATCTGTCTTGGTAAACTAGGTACCTAGTCCTCGATATTATGTAAATTGAATAAAATAGTTTTAGGTACATTTCTCGCTCCATGTAGGTAGGGTATCGTGAGATCCATCTATAAGCATTCCGTCAAGGTCAAATCATTCTGTGCCTGCAGAGTATCTAATCAAACATTATGCGAGGTTGAGCCTTCGCCTTTCCTTTCTTTTTCAACAGCAGGATCGCCGATGCTTCCAGCCGATGATTCGACACGGCCGGAGTAGTGCCCGGGTTGGTTGCTCCCATTTGGGACATGAAATCGCTTATCGATCCGGATAGCGGTCAATATACACAAGATTATGATCTCAAGAGTGAAGTTGAAGACGTAGAATGGTGCCTTGCCGTGATACCATGCCGGATTGGTGACAGGCCGTGGAGGCGACCAAGCTGTTCCCACCCTGAAACCAGCATTCATAATGCATAGACAGGCGGTTAGAAGAACAACTATAACTTTAGTTATCATGCGACCCTCCCCAAACCTCTCTCTGACTGGAGATCGAGGTAACAGATAAGCAATGGCTATCACGAGGACGGGTAGAGTGGTGAAGACAAGAAGATAAGTGCCGGAGGTCAGTTGAATATCTCGACAGGCCCGTAGAGTGTAAGAATCTAAGCTATAGACAGACACGACCAAGGCGGTGATGACCATGATGAGGGCACAGGCGACCCCGACGTAGAGGGCAATGAAGATGGTACGGAGCGACCTATGCCAGCCGAGGGTAGGTTGCTTGGCTCGAAGGATGCGCTGGGCGAAGATGAGGTTGATGATATAGACAATGAGAATACCGGCATTAACAAATATGTTGGCAGCAATGGCTAGGCTGACGTTTGTATGTCGAGTAGCCCACACTATGCGCAATACGAGGGTCAAGACGCGCGCCATGCAGAACCCGAACAGTGCGATAGATGGGATGAATTTGTGTCCTCTCCGATTATTGGTCCGAAATATCACCAAGTTAGTTGCGGCGAAAGCCAGATACAGGGCAATGAAGACAGCCGAGATAGGAACGTCAGGTATAACTGAAGGGACGCCACCGACACTCGCTGTCGTGGGGGCGTACGGCGGTCCCGGCCGATGCTGTTGTTGTATTTGTGACATGTTATTAATATTAAAATTATTATTACTGGCGAACTCTGGGCGGATAGGTGACGGATAGGTGACAGATAGGTGACAGACAGGTGACGTATGTGTAAGGTTGGAAATGAGTAATGCGGATATTTACAATATTAGGTTGAAGGGAGTGGAATCCGAGAGCGGGAGAGTAAGTAATGTGAGGGAGTAGAAAACAAAACAGATCAAATTATTCCATTCACATGGGATCAAGGTGAGAGAGATAGAGAGATAGGAGAGAGAGAGAAAGAAAGAAAGCAGAAAGCAGAAAGGAAAAGCTTGGCGACTGGCACGAAGCTTATATTATATTACAAGATCCTACGTCGTCTGATTCCCGCGCATATTTTCGTTACCCGAGAGTTCGAAATCGGAGCGAGAAGTGAGAGAGGGTTGTGGTCAGGCCAGCGATAAGAGGGGGAAATAGAAATAGAAAATGTAAGAAATAAACGTGCGATCTATACGAAGGTACATGCCTCATGCGTGTATAACTTCAGTAACCCAAGGTATCAGCCTATATGTATATACCTACATCTAGGTATATGTATGTATGTCAGGCTGGTCAGTTATCTAATCCTTGCAACGAAACCGGCGCGGCGCACTCGCATATATGAAGACCGGTTCCTCGGTGTTACGAAGTAAGATGATTTCCTAAAACAAAAATCACAACGAGTTCGACCAATAAGAATGATGATGTACACTTCCTCGCTAGGTATGGCGCTATGGCAGTCGCGGTAACGCGGTAACTTGGAACGCCGATGGCCGACACTTGGCATAGGTAAAATCGAACAGGTAGTGACATAATTTAGATGGTGGCTGGCTGGCTGGCTGTGTTAGTGTCATACGTGTCATACGTCACATATGTCACATATGTCACACATCTCACGTGTCACATCGTATGTAGTTGCTGTATTAAAATGGCTGTATTCAACTAAAGCGAGTCAACCGCCTCGGAGTGGACATACAGATATTATACCCGACCAGCCCGACCCGACGTTCACATAAAACACCATATGCAGACTTCTCATACTAGCTCCGAATTGTAAACCAAATCCATTTTTACCTTATGGTACCTACCTACTTACTAATCCAATCCAATCAATCTCACAAGGCCTCAGTTGCTTAAACAACATGTTACAAAGACCAACCGCAGTCCCTCGCTGCACGGTCCTTCTTCCTTCGAAAGTATCTAGTCCGCAGATTGGACGGCCAGAGCCGCACAAACTTTTCAAATTCTTTCTCAGCATTAGCTTCGACACGAACGGATAAGCAAACTAGATGATGTGAGCACCAGCAGCGGTGTTCGATATCCTTGTCAGGAATAGAATTACATTTTATACAGAGAGTCTCAAGCTTCGATCGATCGACGCGAGAACAACATTTTGATAGAATGATGCTATTATCGTAATTCTTTCCCTTCAGGGCTCTGCGAGACTCGGGGCAGGAAGTTTGCCATTCATATTCTCGGAAGATCTTGACACTGCAACCTTTGCCTCGCTTAGCACAATACTTGTACTCGCTTCCTTTGAATGTAGTACAGCCGCAAGGAAACCTCGTGTCAATAAAATTACACATATTTGGTCTAGGTGGAATTGCGATGCTCGTTTCACAGCTACCTAGGTAAGGGGTGTTGCCTCAAGGCTACGAGGGGGGTCCTTCGTGCTCTTATGAGGGATTCACTAAAGCGGAGGATTAGAGTATAAAATATCCAGCCTTTTGACAGCCTCTTGTGGCTCTCCTTGTTCATCTTTGTGTCAGTTCAACCGTTGCATTCAATGGTAATCACAATAGTATCTCTTTATTATAGAGCCTGATGTTGAGATACTTGATTAAAGCATACCTTGGTAGGTACCTAGGTAGGTACCTAGGTGCCTAATAGACCTATGTACATAATATAGGTATTGACTGCCTTACCCAGGTACTTAACATAATAGCCAGTAACAGGTATTGTTTGCTATTAAGCTCGCCTTTATCCTAAATTACATAATTCGTCAGACTTTTATACTCCTCGAAGTCCCCCTCCAAATTTATTTCCTTGTTATTTAAAAACAGAGCATCTAATTGAATAGGTATGGTAACTACCTCTTAAGTAGCCGCTTGCATGCAATTCGATATCTACCTACTCGGCAGCGACTTTCCAATGTGTAATAAATATAGAGTTGACCTTCCACAATGGATGGGCATGATCTAATAAAGGCTCGTAATGTAAATGTATCAATAACCTAGTACTTCGAAACCTACAAGTAGTTCAGCAGTGTGCCAGGTGATAAGTGCGTATAAATGTATGTAAGCAGCAGAAGCACAATACTACATATGTAGTTGTTACATGTATATATACACCTAATTGGCTAACGGATGTATATTGGCGTTTCCTTGACCTATAATGTCTATCGTAAGTAGCGGTAAGAGAGTTGATTCGCCGTTCGAGAAGCCGGTCCGTACAGATCGGAACTCCATCCTCCTCGTATAGTACGGACCAATGATATGTCTTGCTTCCGTACAAAACGGAAATTGTAAAAAGAATCGGCAACATTCTCTCCTAAAAACCATATATTAGAACGCGACTTATCCTAAATGCTTACCTATCCAAGTTTCAGGTATTCGACCCTTTCAAGAAACTATTTCGTATCTACCTAGCTACTCAGGGTTGATATCTAGCGAGGGCTAGCAGCAAGTATGGAAAGTTGCGTGGCTCACAGGGGCTATTAGACCAGGTATCTTTGCCCGTAATTGGATCCCAATTGGTACTATAATGCCTCCTCCTCCTTCTTCTTCTCTCTCTCTCTCTCTCTCTCTCCCTTTTTTTTCTTTTCCCCTTCTCTCCCTTCTGTGTGTGTGCCCTCTACCTTCTACTCTTACGGTATCTCCTATAATCCATGTTCGCTGCTATTCCTATTGGCTTACCGTCTCAATGCACTGCCACGTTGTCAACATCCCTCGCCTACTAAAATAGTCTGGCTCCACCGAAATATTTGACAACTTCAAGACAACCCTCATCGAGAATAGTTCGGACCGGACGCAGCGGATAGTCTAGCGTAGCCCACAGAAGGATCTGCCGAGGCCCTCCAAGTACCTAGGTAGTTATATAACATCTCAAAGATGCGAGTGAGTGGCTCTCGGGGGCTTTCATAGGAATCTGCAATGGCATTCCTATGCTCCCTTCAACAGTTGTTTCGCTAGGGTCTAGCTTCAACAATTACTTCTATCCTTCGGGATTAAAATCATGTATGAAAGTCAGGGTGTAGCTGCTCTCAGGAGCCTGCAAGGAAAGCTGCTGCAGATCCCAGATCTACGACCTATTTACGCGAATTGGACATCCGGGCTTAATCCCCACTTCGAGGAGCTGAGGGTGTTTATAGATGAGAAGATCGACTACTATGTCAAGGACGACAAGGCTCGGCTAAAGACGAAGGCAATAGATCTTGGTTGGTTTACATCGCTGTAAGTTATGGCCTCGAATGTTGCTCGACCTAACTGGTAGATGTATACGTACGTACGTTAAACTCTGTGAGTTCCAGATGCTATCCAAGTGCGGAAATGGAGCAGCTAAAGACAATGGCTTTAATATCTATGGTCTTTTTCATTTTCGACGATACGATTGACAAGGAGATTGATCACGCTAGGCCGGATTTTGCCTCCGATTTTGATGCTGCCACGAAACTCAGACAAGACTCAATTGCCTACATGCGATATCAGCTCCTTCAGGACCACACCATGCTTAGCTCGAACAACCAACCACCGCGTGTGCCACAGGAATTTGCAAGTTTTGAAGCCTTTGCACCGAGGGTGACAGAGACTGCCCCCGGCCAGGTTAACCTGGTTAAACTTGCAGATGACGTACAGGAATTCATCGAAGCCAACGCCTTGGAGCAAACGTACCGACTCTCTGGAAACCTGCCAAGCATCGAGGAATATTGGACATACCGCCATGGTGTTGGCGCCGTGTTTCCCTATTGTACCCTGCACCAATATGTGAACAACATATGCTTACCTGACGATCTTGCCTGGTGCGAGGAGGTGAACATTATGCGAATAGAAGCCAGTTTCCAACCACTGGTGTAAGTATACCGCTCTCGATCCACACACGTTCCATAATCCTCTGAGTAACGCGACTAGTTGTAACGACTTGTACTCGTTAAAGAAAGAAATGGTATGCATTTCTATCTCCCTACTCAGAAATCAGCGCGTCCTACTAAAGCAGCCCATAGAAAGACGACACTCCAACGAACCTCATACCCATCATGGTTGCAGAATCGGGAATACCGCTAGAATCGATCGTATATGAGCTAGTGGAACAAATGTACTCCTCGGCCAGGAGATTTGATGCTGCTGCGGCCTCTCTTCGTGCCAAGGGACGTGGGTATGATGATAACGTCCGAGAACATATTGACATGTTCATCAAAGCCTTTGAATCATTTCAAACCGGATGCTTCAAGTTCTTTATGAACTCGAGGAGATTCGGTGTGAAGGACTACGAGCAGGAAGACGGAAGTTATTTCATACCGTTGTAATCGAGATAGAAAAGAGAAAGAAGGGAAAAGTACCTATATATATATATATATCTCAATCTCTCAATCGCGCAGCTTCACCGGTAATAATACATATTAAAATCTCACCAAAATAGTACTTCATTCGTAGTTTGGATGCATTGAATCAAGTCTGCTCCTGCCATTCGGCCTCTAGTATGCTAAGGTGTTTACATACATAATAAATTATAATGAAGTAACGCTCGATATGAAAGGTATCGATATGTTGGAGGTAGCTATGACCTGATTCATGATCACACCAAAGGGATATTGCAACCTTTTAAAGATAATAGACTTCAAATATTCAATATTTACAAAGACTTCCATTCAATGAAATCTATCCGATAACATCTTCTACTTTTGTCATCTCCGTGTGCTCCTCTTTACCATTAGAACGGCATCTTATGTTATTCCCCCCTTCTAGGCACATATTTCGCATCATCTATCGACGCTCTCCTGATTACAATTAATCAGTAAATTTCTCCTTTTATCCCCTCTTCGCCTTCGTTATGGCCTCTGACATAGCTTTAACCTTTGGCGTGGAAGTAGAATTCATTATCACTATCAACGAAAACTACGAAAGCGATGAAGAAGTATACGAAGCCATGGCAGACATTTTCCTGAGAAACCTAACAAACCCCTTACCTTGCGCCTGCATACACCGGAAATGGAGCAAGTATAGAGGCACGGCCTATCGGTACCCTGATGGGCTACCCCTTGACAAGAAGGACTGGAAAAATTATTATTGCTTCTTCGGAGATAGCTCCGTCGTAGCGAACTCCAAGCAAAAGGCTCAGCTAGAAGCTGAGGGCAAAGTCGCAGTTGGCTTAGAAGTTTCTACTCGTGCTCTCGACTTCGATAAACAAGGCTGTCCCGAGTTCGAAACCGCTCTCGCCGCAATCAGAGATGGCGGTCTGCCAACAAACGTGAAGATTTCCAACGAGCTGAGGCCCTCGCATACCAAAACCGCGGCACTCCACGTTCACATCGGTGTCAAGAGCGGACTTGACTTAGAGACCGCCAAGAAAGTATCTGTCCTTGGATAGCTTCTAGAACCGAGCCTCTTCTCTCTTTGCGATCCGAATCGCGGTATGGCATCACATGCACCAATACGAAAGGAATCGGTATTGGCCAAAACCAAGTTTGCGGTTACAGAATCCAGCTCCGCCGACGACTATGTCAAAGAAGAGATGGTGACTAGTGCTGTAGAATGCGACCGCTTTCACAGTATCCCCGAAAAGTTTTCGGCCACCGAGAAGAAATGGATGACAGCTATCTTAGATGCAAAGAACATGGATGAGCTTGCAGCACTTTTGTCCAATACCAACATGGGTTCCATGAACAAGAGGTTAGCTCTGACAATCTACGTCCGAGAGAATGACCATAGCACTATCGAATTTCGCCATTTTCAAAGTACGATGGACTACGACCTGGCCTGGAGGTGGGTTCGGATTACAGCAGGCATAGTCCAACTGGCCTCAAAGCCTACATCTGAGTATACTGAGAAACTTGAGCTCATTGCAGATGAGTACCAAGCCATGAGTATCAAATGGAAAGACTATTTACGAGATCGAACTTTTGGGAGAGAAGCAACCGACCCGTGGTTAAACACTTGGCAATCGACGCTCATAATGTTAGACCTCGAGGACGATTTCCCATTCTGGTATGATTATGTCGCCCAACTATCAGAGAGAAACCGAACAACTTAGGGAGACGTACCACTGTGACAAATGTCCTCGGCAACTTGGAATCACATATGTACACCTACATATTTACCCGGTTCACAATATAATCACGAAGCGACCTTCGATGCGGATTACACTATACCCAGAATCAGCGGAGGGTTATTTCCTTTTCGCTCCCAGGTAGCGTTCCATCATACATTAAGAAGCGAGACGCAGAAAGAGTAGTGGAGTGTTTTCAAATCTGTTGTCACGCGAGCGTCAGGGGAGAGAGACTGAGAGATGGACGGAAGGCCGAAGCCGTGTAAGGTACTAAACAGTTTGCATGGAATCACTGCTTTAGTCGAATTGAAAACATAAAGCCATATTCAATTCTCCCTTCTCAGCTAGTCAAATTAGTATGTCTCAGAGACTCAACCTGTTTACGATAAAGAGGATAAAGGGAGAGCACTAAGGAAGCAATCTCATAATAAGAGACAGAAGAATGGTTCTATTGTGGCAAGGGCCATGACAAGATATTGTTCAGCTCTACAGAACTTGACAAAGAAATATTGCCTTTCTAGGATTAAGGGGGAAAACTTGCCCATCTTATAATAATGTTAATGGACAAGACACGACTCGATGATAAAACAGAGCTAGCTACCTCCTCTGAAGGTTGAAACGGTCTCACAGAGTTGCCGCTCAGTTCTCCCGCATCGAATACACAAGGCCTGACCACTTTGGATTGACCAAAGGAACCGCAGCTCAGAAGAAGGCCAGTAACACATGGAGTCCACAGAGCAAGCAGGCTTGCTAAATAAAAGCCCAGCTACACTAATGCCAAACCTCTGGCACCCGGTAAGAAATCCAATCCGAGAGTTCCGGCCTATAAGGCGAAACGCCGGAAAGCTGAGGAGCTTTGGTGCTCCCTGCCATACCGTTGTGTTTTATCATTCTTGCGGATGCAGGTCTACCAGGAAGTCTGTACACTTTTGCAGCACCAGAATCTGCAACCAAAAAACATCAACTTTACTTATAGCGGGCCTGCCATTCGCCTGTGCCTCGCAGAATGCACGCTCTGAAGCATGCAGGATTGAGGATGTTGGAATGACCAAGTTCACCAGCGAGGTAGATTCAGCTGTCAGGTTTGAGAGCTTCATCATCCTCCCGGGATGCACTAGAGAGGACACTGACGCATTGACTCCCCCATTTGCCGGATCCGACTCCCAGTCTTGGATTAAAGAGATTCATAGTCATTACCAACGAATACAAACACTTAAAAACGCCGATACAAATGTCGAGACTCTTTCACAGGGGGCTCCATTGGTCTCGCAGGCAGTCGATCTAAAAGGAGTAGAACTTGTGGAGGCCAATACACAACTTCACGCTCAATCTAGAGACCAAGAGGAGGAACTTAAAGCAGAGGCTGAGGATGGGCAGAATGAAAAGGCAGTAGTAAGAACGGAAGAGCAAGACGAGGAGCTGAGAAGTATGGAATTTGACACAGAGTTGCAAGCGGAGATTGGGCTTTTTAAGATAGGTCATAACAAGAGTGGTGTCAGCGACTCGGCAAGCGTCGAGGTTGGTATTCATAACGATGCCAGGAATTATGTCGAGAAGGACAACGAAGAATGCGTCACAGCAAATATTAGCAGTGTTTTCGATATTCCAGAAGCAAGTGAGGTCGGGAAAGATATCGGGCCATATATCAACATCTTTCTAGACAACCCAAAGGTACCTACAAGCAACGTCAGCATTAATTATGAGGGAGTGGATTCGGATAAGCAGGACATTTGGCCTTCTAGTTACATGTTTAGCCCTACAATGGATGCACTCCATGAGACCGACGAGATGACGGATGACTTCATTGACTTCCTTATCTCTACCCAAGAGACTAAACCGAAGGAAAAGAGGTCATTGTGGAAACGTTTCCGATTATTCTAAATATGTTATTTTTTTAAAAAAAAAAACCATATTTAGCAGTCGTAAGCAATGGTTGGTTTATTAAATTAAAAACGTGGAATTTATCATGAATGCATACTATGGAATTCACGTTGGCAATTATAGACCCAGTATATCATCTGTTTCGACCCCCCTTCCCCCCCTCCCTTTTTTTTTCTTTTCTTTTCTTCCTCGTATTAATTTCTCGCCGAAACATTCCCACTTAATGGTACAAAATCCCCTATCCCCGGGAGCATCGGTAGTTGGACTTTGTTATACTTTGAACCGAAATTATTATCACATTAGGCGTTCGTGCAATCTCCAAGGCGTCGCGTCAGGAGTTCCCCCCTTCTCTACAGCATCTACCCACCTCTCGACTGCCTCGTATGCGAACTCGTTATCACAGTTCTGTACTGCCGCCTCGTAATCTCTCAGGTTTTTCCGGTTGTTGTAGATATGAACCCATTCGGGACACCTACCCATCATCTCATTGATGAATAACTTGCGTAACAGAGTCAGTTCATGCTGCCTCAAGTCCCTTTCATATCCTAAGATATCTTTGCTGTCGGGTTGCCTCTGAGTAACTCTATGGGGAGTTAGTGGCTCAACATGCCGATCCCTTGCTTGTTGGAGAAAGGCAGGGAACTGGCAGGCTTCGTAAAGTGGAAGGCAAGAAACACAAGCCCAATCGATAACGCCACAGAGAACGCCGTCCTTGTCGACAATGATGTTATCAAGGGAGATGGCATCATGCCAGAGCATAGTTGGTTCGTGAGGCCTGTCTCTCTTATCAGCGGCATCCTGATCCTGATCCTCGTCGGTCAACTCATCGTCCTCGTCTACTAGTTCTCGGTTAGGCTCACAATCAGGAGTTGGGAAGAAGTTGCGCCCCAGTTTTCGTAGACGGATGGCGAGATTTAACATCTTGGCAGCAGTCTCACGATGATCTTTATTACTAGTCGTTTCCTGTAGTTTTAGACGAAGCTCGGTCGAAACAAGGCGAAGACGGCATTTAGTCCATTGAAATGCAGTACGGAAAGGCGTTTTATGATGGTGTAGACTAGCACGCCCGCCCTAGAAGAGTGCCATCGAAACCATTTCGCCCACATGTTGAGAACCAGATGCTAGATGCGATTTTGGAAGATATATATTACCCACACCTTCGAACTGGCCGCTGAAAGCAATAACGGCATATTCAGCGACCTGCTTCACGATGCGTTCTTTGGCATTTCGTGTGACAGCTTGCCAGCATTGAGAAAGGGGTTTTCCGTCAATGCGGTCCATTAATATCCACTCGAAACCTATATGATTGTTGCGTGTAGAGTCGTAACATATGACGATTGGGACGGGCAACCTGGTATTCTCGTGGATCCAATTCAGCGTTGCGACTTCGCTCTCAGTCTTGGATTTTGGGCAGACCGGGAGAGATATACGCATAATATAATGCTTCTCTTCGTACGAGACAGAGTATAGCTTGTTGTAAACTCCATCCCAGAGGTGCTGGACATGATATTCTTTGCTCTGATTGATGAATTCCTTGAGGGTCAACACAATGGAATCAATTGTAGGTACAACAGTCCATTCAGCCCTGGTCGAAAAAGGATTACCATCATTGGTCCATTGGAGGCTATCGGCTGGGTTATCGTGGTGCGGAGGGATTGCTTCTGTATTTATAGACGTAGCTCGGCCCTTGTGCTCTGGGTCTGCATCATGAAGCCCGATGTCCCCATATGATACCTCTCCAACGTTGGGAGTCATCTCGAAGCTTGACCGCGCCGGGGGAAAGGGGAAGCAGGCGGGAGCCAATCAATCAATGATCATGTTATAGTCACACTAGGTACCTATGTTAGTACCAATGAAGGGGGTAAATAGGACCTAAAGGATTCTTTTATTACTGTGACCACATGCATCCTCGTGAAGGCAAGTATTGCGTAGTGGGATACATGTACCTACATGTAGGTACCTCAATATGATAGGAATGATACATAGGTACAGTACCTAGGTAGTATGAACATTGAAGTATTAGGTATTCGGTAATGTTATGCAGATGGACAAAAGCCGAGCTTCCACCGACTCAGGTAGATGAGTGAGTGCATATGTGATTGATATTGTACATGTACATGACTGTATACCCCTCATACAGTGTGTCGCACCAGCCCATTTTATGTATAGTACCCATAATAATCGAATAATAATACATGTAGGTACATGTAGGTATTCCCCGCCTAACCTTCCATGTCTGGTGGTATTAAGGTACATATGTACTTACCATGTACATATATACGGTACATGATACCTGCATGTACGCCCGGCATTGCCCGGTTTCCCATTCATGGTTCGTAGGTTTCCCCAAGAAAACGATCGGTCCATCGGCGAAAAAAACCAGAGAGGCCTTTGATGTAAAAACGTCGCCAACAATTTCGACTCTTGTCTTAACTCGTCAACTTGACAATTTTCTTTCTTTTTCATATTTTCTTCTTGACTTTCCGTGTCGTGGCAACCTCCCCCGAACCTCTCATCTCCTCGCCGTTTCTTCTCTATCACGTATTATAAACTCGTCTATACATTTTAGAGAATAAATATTTTTTTTTAAAAAAAAATGGTTCCCGCACGAGCTGTTTTCGGTGCCGTTCAGCGCCGAGCATTCTCGGCATCGGCGCGAAATGTGAGAAAACCACCAACTTATTTTGTCCCAGATTGCCTTATTTCGAGACATTGATGAAAGCAGTGATGGCTTCTTCTGAATTAAAATGGAAATCCAATTGCTAACTTACTCGCCGTTTATAGCTCTCCAAGGTCACTGTCCTTGGTGCCGCAGGTGGTATCGGTCAGCCTCTGTCTCTTCTTCTGAAGCTGAACCCCAGAGTAACCGAGCTCGCTCTGTACGATATTCGCGGCGGTCCCGGTACGTCTATCTCCCCAATTGGCAAAACCCGACAGCTCCGTAACTCGAATCTTCGAGTCTTCTCGCCTTGCCGTATTGAAACTCTAGTCGACTAACTTATAATTGACGCATAAGGCGTTGCTGCCGATATCTCCCACATCAACACCAAGAGCACGGTCAAGGGCTTCGATCCCACACCTACAGGCCTTGCCAACAGCTTGAAGGGCAGCGACATCGTCCTCATCCCTGCTGGTGTTCCCCGAAAACCCGGCATGACCCGTGACGATCTTTTCAACACCAATGCTTCCATCGTTCGCGATTTGGCCAAGGCTGCCGCCGAGTCCTGCCCGGAAGCCAACCTCCTCATCATCTCCAACCCTGTCAACTCTACCGTGCCCATTGTTGCCGAGGTTTTCAAGGCTCGTGGTGTCTACAACCCCAAGCGTCTCTTCGGTGTTACTACCCTCGACGTTGTCCGTGCCAGCCGATTCGTCAGCGAGCTTAAGGGCACCGACCCTAAAGATGAGAACATCACCGTTGTCGGTGGCCACTCCGGTGTTACCATCGTTCCCCTCTTCAGCCAGAGCCGTCATCCCGACTTGAGCTCGAACGCCGAGCTTGTGAAGCGTGTCCAGTTCGGCGGTGACGAGGTCGTCAAGGCCAAGGATGGCGCTGGTTCGGCTACTCTGTCCATGGCCATGGCTGGTGCCCGTATGGCCGAGTCTCTCCTCCGTGCCTCCCAGGGCGAGAAGGGCGTCATCGAGCCCACCTTCGTCGACAGCCCGCTCTACAAGGACCAGGGCATTGACTTCTTCGCTTCCAAGGTCGAACTGGGCCCCAACGGTGTTGAGAAGATCCTCCCCGTTGGCGAGATCGACAGCCACGAGGAGAAACTCTTGGAGGCGTGCTTAGGTGATCTCAAGAAGAACATCGAAAAGGGCGTTGCTTTCGTATCCGCGAACCCTCCCAAATAAGCCTACCAAATATAGAGTCTGGTGATAAGAGGGTGCACATGAATAATCATGGAGGGAGAGGAATAGTCAATTTTCTGGGCTGAGTGACGTAGACTATGTTTCGTCATTGCCACACCAGCTTGACTATGGCCCCTGCTTATCTCGTGGGAAGACGTGATAGACTTAGCACCTTGAGAGTTGTATGATATTAAAAGAGAAAAGAAATGATCTTATGACATGCTGCACGAATATCCTTAGGTTAGGATATTGATTACCTAATTATTCTTCTATGTCGATGCGTTCATCAAAGGACTCTAGTAGTTCTATTCTGCTGATTCTAACCCATTGTGATGGTACACTAGGTACATATATAAGCAGCTTCACTGCCCGCTCGTATTTCTGCGGCTTCTCAACATTTCTGGCTTGCCAATCACGGCCTCTAGAGCCCTCTCTAAGCCAGCCTCGTCGTATCTCATCATACCTTCTACTCTCCGCCCGTAAACCCGAACGCAGTCTATGCCCAGTGCCGCCAATTCGTCCTTGTTGACCTTGGGCGCCCCGACATCCTCAAGGTAGATTAGATGCGTCACGTACTTCTTTATCTCTCCCTTGCGCTTCTCGTCGACGGAAAAGTCTCCCTGACTCTCAGCCGCCGCTCGCGCAATCGCCCTGACAAAATCGGTTGCTGTGAGCGGCGCCGAGCTTGGCCCCGTCTCCCGGTCGATGGTCGAGTTCAGAATTAAGACTTTATATCGGACGCCTGAGTTGGCAAGGGCTGCGCCGACCCCACGGAGCACCAGGCTCGGCACAATGGACGTGTACAGACTACCGATGCTGTAGATGACAGCTCCGGCGTGCCGGATCGCCTCGAGGACCTTGGGGTTTGCAAGAGGCCAGATCTCGTGTCCGTACGGGTTGATGTACCAGATGCGCTCAATGCGCGCCGGAAGGTCCTCCTCGTCCGCTTTACTAAAATTGATGTACTGCTTACGCAGCATTGGTAGCGAACCAGGGAGCGTTGCATCTTCGATCCGGTCGTGCTCTTCCATTTCCAGTAAGGTGTTGTTGTTGCCGTTGCCTAGCAGGTCATCGTCCGTTAGCGACGTGGGCGCCGATGGATGAGAGATGGAGTTCTGCCCCGTGATCTGAGTGCCATCGGCTAGGCCTGCTGAGATGTGATGCGTGAAGTTGGTGTTGATGGCGGGTAGGGCTGAAACGGTCGGCGGGATACAGCAGATGGTAGAAAGCAAGTAGATGGCCGACTCGAGGGAGCCTGTGAAAACCCGTCCTCTACGACAGGTGAGAATAAGCAAAATGATTTATAATGTACCATGTCAGGACGTATGTATATATACACTATAACTCAAAGGTTTCGACGCATCGTTGTATATGTTGGCTCAGCGCTCCGTTTCTCTCTCTCTTCTTTTCCCCATACGTATAATATAAGAGAGAGAGAGAGAGAGAGAGAGAGAGAGAGAAACGAAAGAAGAGAGAAAAAAAAGGAAAAGGGGAGGAGGGGGGGAGAGAAAGGGAGAAAAGGGGAAGGGGGAAGTAATTTTGATATAAATGAGCTGGTATAAAAATAAACATACCCAGTCAAGAATAGGTTACCAATACTAGCCTTGGCGAAATTGAAGACAGAACTTGGCCTCGCTCTCTTCACAATTTCCAAATTGACATGGTTAAAGACAGACCGAATCAGCTCGCGCTTCTCGCTGGAGATTTTGGCCCAGAGCTCGTCCCGGCCCTCGACAATATCTAGCCATTGCAACCGCGCCTGTAGCGGATCAGACGACAGTCTGTGATTAAACAGCCCCTTAATGGATGCACGTTCCGCATCCGCTTCCGAGCCGGGAATTAGACGCACCAGCCGACCTACAGGAGAAGCAGTCATCAGCAAAGCATTTCCTTACGGATGCGAGTTTCAAGACTCACTGCGCACATCACCAATGCCTATCCAACTGTCAGTCTCAATGGATAATAAACACAGACAAAAGGGAGCGAGTTGAGAAGAATATTTACCAGGTCCACCGAATACTCGGATCAGCTCCGACGAGCTCCCGCCATTATCGCTGATAGGTATGACGTAGCTAAGTGAACAATTTCGGCTCTCCCTAATATTCTCAAACACGTCAACCAAGCTGTTGGTCGCCGTTCCGCCCCCAAACACAACTATGCCTCTATGTCGAGAAGCATCCATGATCCACGCGTAGCGAACAGAGAGGTATGTTTGGTCAAAGGTCGGGTCGCTTATTACGAGGGGATAAGTTGTTTGAATAAACTCATCCCGAAGTTTGCCCGGTCCCATACAATAACTTTTATAATATACATTCAAAGGGGGCCATCACGCCCAAGTCCTCTTAAAAGTGACAATAAAGATATCACCAATTAGGTACGTCTACGACATTCGCATTCGACTCTCTATATCTACAATGCTAAGTCTATGTATGCATCAATAATCCCCTTCCGACACTCACGCGGGGAAAAGCAATGAGAATGGGTAGAGAATCACCTTGCCGGCTGACCTAGACCCGGTGTTCGAGCACGAGTCCCTTCACTCCATTCCCGAATCTTCTGCCTACGTTCTTCCAGCTTTCGTTCAAGCTCCTCCACCTTCTCCAGCCTCTTCTTCTCTTCCTCGGCATCTTTTGCTGCCTTCTCAGCCTCTTTCCTTACTCTCTCGCGCTCATTCTGCTCTGGTCTTCGTACTGCGATATCACGGGGACGAAAGTCACTGAAAAGGCGCTTAAGTACCACCTCGATGACCCAACAACCCGCATAGTCGGCTATCATAACTGTTGTCATGGTGGTCCTGAACTCGCTCGTGAATTTCACGAGCTTCATCTGCTCGTTGAGCTCCGGAATAGTCTCGGTCGAGCAGGAAAAGGCGATGGCGGTGACACCGATAATACCCCAAAACATGCCACGGTTCTCAGATAAGGACTCTCTAAACGGCCTGCCCTGGTAATTGACTGCAAAGGTCGAGATTTGCTGGATAAGTTGTAACAGATACACAGCACTGTTCAGCAATGACGGCTTGAACTCGGCCTCGAGATCGACGATTTCGGATCTTCTATAACGATATTAGTAACTCCTCCCCGATGATTCACAATATATACAAAACTTACGGCTCCAGTCTATCACAGAATTGGGCGATGTAGATTAGAGTGACAATGTGGACGGCAAATTGGCCGAGAATCGAGCCGATAATGTAGAAGTTGAAGATATTGGGTTGCGGTCTCTCCTTTGACAAACCTTCCACCGACTTGGCCCGGGATATGGAAAGGAAGCAAACACTCATGAGCATTCCACTAATAGTGATCTGCCCGTCACCAAACTTGATCCCCTCAAGGTAAAGAACACTAAGACTGTAGGCACTAATAAGACAGTTGAGAGCCAAGATCTTGTACATCTGGATTGTGGCCACCAGGGTGCAACGACCTTGTCGAATAATGTTAGGAACAGCCATGACGTTTCGAAGCTTGCTGGTAAAAGGTGCAGCAACCGAGGCGTCGCCGAGCTTAAGAGTCGGTGGCTCGTCGTCACCCAACTCCTGTTCCATCATTGCGCTTGTCATCTTGTCCGCGAAGCCGGCAGCCTTGTTAGCTGCTTCCCGTTGCTTGATAGTTCTAGGATCGTGGTTCATCAGTTGCTGGGCCGCTGGACTGGTCACCGTCTCGATGTTGGTACCATTCAGCTTAGCGAGTTCTGCAGCACTGATGCCTCTCTTCTGCGCCTCTCGTTCCAATGCCTTCTCGTAGTGAGGATTAGACGGACCAGGGGGGTAAAGATGGGCAATCATGGCTGGGACAGGCGGCGCAGGCTGGTTGAACCTCTTCATAAGATCGACTTGTTTTTGGTAAAGCTCCTTCATCTTCGTGTTGCGAGAATGCTCTGCGATTCTCGTCAAGTCTTCCTGGGTGCCATTGAGAAGAGCTATACCAATATGTGCCTGTTTCAGAGCACCAACATCGTTTGTACCGTCTCCAGCCATGAGTGTAAAATATCCCATATCCTTAAGACCGAGGAGAATTTCCTCCTTTTGCTTTGGAGAGACACGTGCATACACCCAAGTATGCCGTAGCAGCGATCGCCAGGCAGGGATATTATCCTTGAATTTGGCCAACGCATATCCAGTCACACAGATATCGTTCGACTTGATAATCTCGGGATCAATTGGTTTCGACGCGTCGACTTCGATATTGGTCCTGTCGTCAACACTGCGCCAGACCAACCTCTCCCCTCCGTCATTATGTTCCGGCGCGTCAAGAATGAGAACATCACGGTCGACGATTTCGACCTCTCTAGCGACATGTACAGCCGTAAGCGGATTGTCTCCTGTGATCATGACGACGCGGTGGCTACTCTCGTTCAACATACGCACTGCTTGCTTCGCATCCTCTTTGAGAGGGCATTGGAGAACCAGGAATCCAGCAAAGGTAAGATCAGCCTCGACTTGCTCGCGCTTAAGATCGTTTATTTTACCAGAGCCAAGTTCATGGTCATGGGCCAACTGCTTGTAAGCGAGGGCCAGCACTCGAGAGCCACGCCGAGTAAAATATTTGAAAGTCTCTTCATAATCATTGGGTACAGTAACAAGCATCTTCATTATCGTTTCCGGTGCACCCTTTACACCGACAAAGGTACCACGTATCTTACTGGCCGTCTTCGGGTCAACAGCATGCACAGTAGCGACGGAGCTCTGACGTTTCAGGGCAGACGAAAATTGGAAGCGACGCTTGATTTGAACGGTGCCAGCAGTACCACCAGCGGCTGTAACGGAGGGCTTTGCCGTAAGGGTATCGTTTTTCCCCAAAGCCCATCCGAGAGAAACCAGGGTGGCCTTCTCCATAGGGTCACCAACAATTTCACCGTCTTCAAGCTTAACAAGAGCATGAGCGGTAGCCAACACGAGAGTTGTCTCCATTCCAGCCTCTTTAACAGGTGTTAAGTGACTATGGGCACCATCGATTTCACGAGGAGTATCCGTGCCGGCGTGACCAAGTCCAAGGCCCGCAATACCTTCGACGACCAAGTCTTCGCCTGTGAGTGTACCGGTCTTGTCAAAGCAAGCCACGTCGATACGGCCGGCAAATGGAATGCGGAATGGCTCAGTACAAAAGATGGCAAATTTAGCCAAAGCGGCCAAACTAGTATTAACTGCCAAACTGAGCTCCATAGGAAGCTCGGGAGGAACAACACTAGTAACGATCAAAATGCAGTCAAGAAGCAACTTTGATCTCTTACGATCTTTCTTGACGCCCTCGTCCCAGACATACCACGACGCGGCCAATGCGAAGATAAGTAGAAAGAGGATAAAAAGAAGTGCTTCAACATTATTCGCTGAGACCCTTTCCGTCGAATAGATCATGGTGCGAACCAGGCTACCCTGTGACGTCTCAAAGCCAGTTTTTATGACGATAGCCATAGCGCCATTGTCCGGGGGAGCAGGAACACCGGATGCAAGTGCGGGTTTCTCCTCGTCAGGATTACCATGCGTAATCTGCAAAACCTTGGTGCCGCCCCAGAGGAAGGCATTCTTGTCAAGGCCCTCGGCGTCGATTGGGGCGTCAGCTGGTCTCAACTGGATCGAGTCCTTCAGTAGCGGCGTGCTTTCACCCGAAAGCATAGCTTCGTTGACGATAGCAGTACCCTCAACCAGAAGCATGTCACATGCCACGCCGCTATCCTCCTTGGTTCGACCAACGGAAACAAGGTCACCTGGCAAGAGCTTGTCGCTCTGAAGTTCTGTCCATTTGCCCAACCGGTACACCCACATATCGTACGGCTTGATGCTCATTCCTCGAAACTCGTTCAGGGTCCGCTGTCGTTGCCAGACCACAGTACTCTCGAACGCGACGAGCATGAAGAGGGTAAATAAGGAGTAGTACCAATACTCGTCTAACATCCAAAGGCCAACGCAGAACACCTGAAAAACGAAGAAGGGAGCAACAGCATGCTCCCGGAAGAGTTCGGTGAAAGTAGGAACGGGGATGTCAAAAGTGTTGGTGCCGTAGTATTGCTCAAGTCTCGTAAGCTCAGCCTGAGAAGTAATACCTTTCGATTTCTGAAACTTTCCAATATTCGGCTTCGGCTCGGCATCGATTTCATAGGTCAACGGGCTAAAGGACTGCTTCGCCAAATCATATAGAAAACGGCGCTTCTGGAAAAAGAAGGACAGATTTGTCTTGTCGCCAGTCTAGAATGGGCAAGATGGTTAATATAAAATGAACGAGATACAATGTCGTCGGAAGCAACAGATAAAACGAGTCGTAAAGCATGATGAGGGAGAGAAAAGGTAGGAGGCCGGGGGGATAAGACATACCTTCTCGCGATTAAGCTTACATATATCGGCTGAGCCAGCGTTGGCGACAGGAATAACTTTGATCAACTGAGCATCTTCAACCTTCTTTACCTTGCGCGCAGTGAAGAGTGCCTTGATATTGACACTCCAGTTTGTGCTGAGCCAGACCAAGCTCTGCAGAGTGATGATGGTGCCGCACCAGACAAAGGTCCACTCAGACGAGCCGATATGCTTCTCGTACAGCTCGGGTGTATAGAAATATCGGGCGAAGACGGGCCATATTATGGCAAAGGGCCAGACATATGTGTGGAGGTAGATGGGAAGCGGAGAGAGCAGCTCAGCGCTCTTGATTTGAGGATTATCGACGAGAACCATTATAACCCTAAGCCCTTCAGCCGGGGAGCCTGAAGATTATGTGAACCACACTCTTTTCCCCTTTGTCAATTACAATCGGAAGATGAGAATTTCGAGAACTGGATAGACTCATCGAGTGTCGATGTACAGGGTACAGGTAACAACAGGAGGACGTTTTCCTCGGAGGTGGTGTTCAATGTAGGTGGAAATGAGTTGACTCGAAATTCCCTTAGTGACGTGTGGCAATTGGCAATACGTGTAAGTTAGGTACCTAAGTACATAGGTACCACATGCAGGGTTAGATTTTTTTTTTTTTTTTAATTCGAAATGCTGGCTGCTGGCTGGCAGCTGACAGCTGAAATCTGCTGTTCGTTAGTACCGGTTTTGGTAAAGTGTTATTTACACACTTAATCGTGTTTTAAAACCTGTAAATACCTTACCGTTATAAGAGGGTTTGCGTTTACCATATATATTTCATTCATTTATATAAACCGTAAATATATTGCTTAAATTAATAAAACCTCTTATCTTTTAAATATTTATAATTTTATATGGCTTTTTTAATAAGTAATATAATTATTACTTTAATTTAAAACGTTTTAATTAATTAAAACGTAATATTTTTTTAAATTATATAAATATTATTTAAATTATATAAATATTATTTAAACTTATTTAAATTATATAAATATTATTTAAATTATATAAATATTATTTAAATTATATAAATATTATTTAAGTTATATAAATATTATTTAAATTATATAAATTAATAAGTAATAAGCATTAAGTTTTATTAATAATTATAAAGCACTTATAAACCTAATTTATATTAATTATAATTTAATTTTATATAACTTAGCTTTATTTTTAATATTATAACTTATTTTATATTTAATTAAATAATCCTTAATATTTAATAATACCTTTACTTATTATAAAATAATTAATATAATTCCTATTTTAAGAAATAATATTTTAATATTATTTTTTTACTTTTTTAAATCACTTACTTAACTTATTTATTTATTAATAATTAATTAAAGTAGCTTAATACTTTTAATATATTAAATTATTTATAAGTAAAATATTTTATAATTCCTTTAATATTTTAATATTTAAAATTTATAATTTATTAATACTTATAAAAATATATTATAATATTTTATAATTAATTAATTTATTACTTAAATTAAATATAATAATTCTTACTTCTTTAAAGTTTTATTTATTTTCTTAATTAAATTTTTATAATATTTTATATCCTTATATTTAAAAGTAAGAAATAATTTTCTAACATTTTAAATTTTTTTATTAAGTTATTATCCTTTTATATAATATGAAATATTTGCTTATAAATTTAATTATTACCCACTTATATTTTCTAGTTAATAAGTATATTAATTGTTAAAAAATTATTTAAGTTTTTATTATTAAGTTTTATTTATTTCTTTATATAATTATTATTATTTTTATAATTATTATTTAAGTTTTTTTTTAATTATATATAAATATTATTAAAAAAAGAAAGAATATTTAAAATAGTAATATTTATTAATTAATATCTAAACTTAAAGTATATATTAAAATTATTATTAATTAATATTATTTAAATTTTAATATATATAAAGATTTTATAAAACTTATATTAATTATTAATAATAAGTTAAATAAAGTGTATAAGGAATTTATTAAAACCTAAGCTATTATATAAAGCTTAATAAGTTATTAATGTTATAAAATTTTATAATATTTTTAAGTAAGTTATTAATTTTTTTAATTTAATTTGTAATATAATTTATAAAAAATTTTAAAATATTTTAACCTTAAAAGTAAAGCTACCATTAGTGATTTAATTAGTGTTAAATTTATTTTAAATATTATTTTATATTTTAACAATATTATTAAGATTTAATATTATAGCGTTAACTATTAAAACGTAATTAATAATAATATTATAAATTTTAACAATACTTTTTATATTAATAATAAGAATAATATTTTTAAAATTTATATAATTAATCCTTAAAGAAATATTATTAGCTTATAATAGCTTAGTTAAAAATTTATCATTTAAAAAAAGTTTAATTATTAAATTATCCTTTTAACCATTTAAGTATATATTTAAGATTTTACCTATATTACTAATAAATATTCCGTACTTAATATTTTAATTAAAATTTATATAAATGAAACCTTTTATTTTATTATTAAAATAAATATAAATAGTATTTATTATTATAATATTAAAGTAAATATAAATAATATTTATTATTATAATATTAAAATAAATGTAAACCTTAAACATTTAATTATTAAAGATATTATTAAAGTAGATTTAAATTAGATTAATATACCGTGAGAAAGTTTATACTAAGTTATTAATAGTTTTAATATTAGCTTTAAAAATATTTATTTTTAAAATTATCCCATAATAATAAAATAATAAGTAGATTTTTAATCCTTTTATATTATTATTATTTCTTTTTAATGTATTATAAATGATTAGGATATTATATTTATTAATTATAATTTTATTAACTTTAAAAGCTAATATAATGGATTTAAATTATATGGTTAACCTTTAAATATATATTAATATCCTTAAAAATAAATTATATTATATTAATTTATATAAATAAGCTTATAATAATATTAACGTTAATATAATAACTTAAGTAAAATTATTTAACCATAGTTTAGTAACTACTTTTAACTCTTTTAATTAAATTATAATAGGTGTAGTAATAGTTAATATTATTAATAATTAATGTTTTAATTAGTATACTTAATATATTATTATTATTTAAAAAGTTAATCTTAATAATTAAAAGTTAAAATAAATTAATTTATTTATATTAAATAATAATATGGTTAATAGAATAAATAAGTATAAATAAATAAATGAGATTATTATAATTTAGTGTAACATTTATATTTTTATTAATATAGTTAATAATGTAATAATTAATAATATATGTAAAGAAATTATTAAAATTTGTTTTAATAAGTTTTATTATAGAAATATTATAAAGTGGTGAATAATTTAAATTAAAGAAGAAAGGGTATTAATAAAGGATAGTTTAAATTATTATTTAACCTAATTATTTATTAAGTTTAAAATTTCTAAAAGTATAATAACCTTTAACTTTTTTAAAACTAAATAAGGTAAAGAGATAATATTATAAAATATTAACTTTTAAATTTAAGTAATAGATTTAGTTTATAATTATTACTTTTTATAAATAAATAAAATAATTTAATATATAAATTATATTTATAATTACTTTAATTTTAATTTATAGATTTTTATTATACTTTTTATAATAATTATAATTGTTAATAAGTTTATTTTTTATATTAAGAATTATAATAAAGCTTAGTATAAAATTTTTTTTTAAGGTAATAAAGATTTGTTAAAATTACTTATAATTAAAATTATTACCAATTTTAATAAGGTAATTATTATATTATAAAGCTAAAAGTTAATTATAAATCTTTAATATGGTTAAAATAATAATAATAATATATAAGTTAATAATAAAGATGGTAATAATTATTAATTTTATTATTATTAAAAAGGAAGTAAAGGTAATAATAATTATAATAAAAATAAAAGCTTTAATTATTAAATGTATAATAATATTTTTAAATAAATTAATTTTTATTATTTTATACTTAAAAATAATAACTATAGTGGTAATAGTAATAGATTTAAATGTGATAATAATAGGTATAAAAGTAGGAACTTTAATTATAGTAAAGGCAGGTATGATAATTAAAGTAGCTAATAATTTATTTAATATTATTAGTATTAATAGGTTAAAAAAAAAGTTAAAGGTAATAATTATTTGGAAAATAAAATATTTTTTGAATAAAATGATAAGGATAAAGTAAATAAAGAAGTAAAATTAATATAAGATAGTTATTTATTAATGGATAATTATAAGATAAATTTAAAATAATTAAAACACAATTCCTATTATTTTATTAAGTTAAAATGTAATAAGTTAAATTTAAACATTAAAATAATTTAAGTAAATAATAAAGAGAAAAAGATTTATTAAAAATATAGTAAAATCTTTAATATTTAAGTAAATTACTTTAAATATATTTATACTAATAATTATACCCCACCTAAATTACCAAATATAAGGCTTATAATTAAAATAAAGAAAGTATATTTTTAAGTTAATAAAGACATATATTTGGAAAGTTTAAATTATAAAAGATTATTTATATAGGAAATTTAAGATAAATATTTTTTTTAAATATAAGAAGGTAACCTTTAGGATATTTTTAATAAAACTTTTAATAATATAGATTTAGAAAAAATATTAAATATGGATAAGGTTTTTAACACAAATAGTATTAAACTTATTAATATTATATTAAAAGAAATTTTAAGGAAATATTACTTAAAAAAGCATTTATATTTAAAGATTAATATTATTAATATTTAAAATAATAAGTTAACTATTTATATTAACTTAGGTATATTAAATTATATAGTTAATTATAAATGGTTTATAAACTTTGTTAAAAATTTTAAGGTTTTTAAAATTAAAAAACTTATAATTATTAAAGGTATATTTGGTAAGGTTGTAATAAATAAAAAAGTAAAATTTTATATTAATATTTTAATAATATAAAATATAAAAAAGATTTTATTACACATTAAAATTAAAGTATAAATATATAATAACCATTTAAAGCTAAATTTATTACTTAAAAGTAAATTTTATAAATAACATGGTATAATTCTAAACTACTTAAAGATTTTAATAATAATAATAACTTACCTAAGTATTAGAATATATATTAAATTTATAAAATTAAAAGGTACTATTTAAAAATAAATATTATATATAAATCATATTATCATTTCCCCTTTAATAATAATACCTATTAAAATGAAATATATTAATTTACCAATAAAAAAAAATTTCTAATTTATATTTAAATATTCCAACGTAATACATAACATTTATAATATATTAATATTAAAGGGAATAATATTTTTAAATAATATTAATAAAAAAGTTATAATTTATTATAAAATAAGATTAAAATATATTAAAGAAATTAATATTTAAAAATATTATATTATAAGTTAAAAAAAGGTTAATATAATATAAGTAATTATAAATGCTTATAATAATAATATAATTTTAACAAATTATTTAATAGTAGAATTTATTATAAATAATACCATTAAAAAAGTATTATATTTTAATAATAAAATTCTTAAAAATGTATAAAAAATTTTTTAATAAAAAGAAGGTTTTAATATTAATATAATACCATTATTAAATATATTAAAGCTAAAAGGAATATTAAAAATAATGTTAAAGTATAAAGTATATTACTATATAAAAAATATAGAATTTAATAATAATCTAATTAAAATAATAAAAAGATATAAAATATAAAAGGATAAAGGAATTATTAAATTATTAAAGAATAAAAAAATAATAATTAAACTTATTAATAACTAATAAAAGTATTTTAAAATAAGATAAATTTACCCCTTTAAGATTTAAAATAAAAAATTTTTAAATTAAACATTTAATATATTATATAACTAGGATAAAATAAAATAAATAAAATAGCTAATATCATTTAGTTACTTATATTTTATTATATAATATATAATAAAAGGTAAATGTAAAAACCAAATTATTATTAACTTTAAATCTTTTAATAAATTTATATTACTAAATAACTATTTTTTATTATAATAAAAGAATATAATATTATGATTAATTAATAAGTAATATTTTAATATTATTAATGCTTTGTAATTTTTTCATTAATTACTGGTAATTAAAAGATATATTAATTAAATAATAATAATATTACCAAAAAGATTTAAAATATTTAAAATTACACTTATAAGTTTTAAAAATTTATTAACATTTAAATAAAGATTTATAAATTAATAATTAAAGCTTTTTAAAAATTTTGTAAAGATATATATTAATAATATTATTATTTATAATAATATACTCAAAGATTATATATATTACCTAAACATTTTCTTTAATTTATTTAACAAAATCAAATTTATATTAAACTTAAAGAAAACCTTTCTTAGATATAGATTTATTAAACTATTTAATTTTAATATTAATAATAAAGGAATTTTAATAATTAAAAACTAAGTAAAAGCTTTGAAAAAAATTAAAATATTAACCACCTTAACAAACCTTAAGATATATATTAGTATAATTACCTTTTTATAAAAATATATTCCTTAATATTAATAAAAGGTTTTACCTTTATAAAAATATAAGATAAAAATATTTATAATAAAAAGAGAAAAGGTAAAAATATTATTTATAATAATAGCCAAATATAAATATATTAGGAAGAGTAATTTTAAATTAATAAATTTAGAAAAAAAATCATTTAAAATCTTTTAAAACGAGTTATTAAACCCTTTAAAACTTATATATTGGAATTATAATAATATTATATTTTTAAAAATTAACACATTTAAGTAACAAGGCTTTAAAATAATAATCTTTTATTTAAATATAATTTAGGATAATAAGCATATACTTATTAATAAAATATAACCTATTTTATTTTTATTAAAAATAATAATAAAAGTAAAGATTAAATATATAACCATAAAACTTGAAATAACTTGTTTAATTTAAACTTATTAATAATATAAAGTATAACTTTAATTATATAAAAAACTTATTATTATTTTAATAAATTATAATATAATAAAAGATATTATGAATTAAATATTTTTAAAAACATTAAATATTAATAAAATGAATAATAGATTTATAATCATATTAATATATTTATTATAATTTAATTTAAATATTCACTATATTTTAAAAAAGATAAATTTAATACCAAATATACTTTTATATTTATTTATAAAAGATATAAGGGATAATATTATAAAAAGAAATAATTTATAAAAATTAATATTAAATAATATAGTGGAAGATTTTAACTATTATGTTAATATAAAAGTAATAATGGATAAAAATTTTAAAAAAAGAATTATTAATAGTTATAATAGTAATAAGTATTTATATTAATTAAAGGAAATTCTTTTATTCGCAAAGGATAATAAAAAGAATATAGGAAAATAATATTAATATAAGATTAAAAATAAATTTATATATTATATTAGTAACATAAGCTAATAAAGGTTAATAATACCTTCCTTATATATTAAAGAATTTTTAAAGCTTATGTATAATACTAAATATTATTTTAAATTTAAATATATAGTATAAAAATTAAAAAATATATTAATTTAAAACCTTTTAAAGAAAATATATAAATATATTAATTAGTATTTATATTATTAAAAAAATAAAATCAATCATTTAAAATTACTAGGAGAATTATTACTAATTAATTCCATTTTAATGCCTTATTATATAATAATATAAGATTTTATTATAAAATTACTATTAATATTATTAAAAAATATTCCATAAGTAATTAAAAGATTTATACATTATAATTTATTAATAATTATTATATATAAATTTAATAAAAAAGTCTTATTAATCTTAAAATACTTTAAATATAAAGTTATATATTAGGCAAATTTAATGTTAAAAATATTAATATTATTAAATTAGGAATTATTATTAAAGGCAATATTAAATAAAGATTTTAAATTTATATTAAAGCTATAGTAAATCATTTTTACAAGAATGGAAATAAAGTTAATAATGTTAATAAATTATTACTTATAAATTAATGGTTAAATAAAAAGGAAAAATTAAAATATTAAAATTATAATTTAATTTTATTACTTTATATCGGAATAAGTATAGGTTAATATTATTCTAATATTATAATATAATTTAAATAATACCAAATTATTAATATTAAATAAATTTCTAAATAAAATTATTTATAGTTTTAAACCTTAAATAATTTTATTAATATTTAATATTCCTATTAATGTAATTAACTTTAAAATAATATGTAAGCTATATTAAAAAAAGCTAAAATAATAATTAATTATGTAATAGCAAATATAAAGGCTAAATATAATATTAAATATAAACCAATATTATTTACCATTAAAAAGTTAATATACCTTAAATTATATAAGGGATATATTTTACTAGGAAAATTTTTAAAGAAATGGTTAATATAATAAATTAAATCCTTATTAATTATGTAATAAGTAGGAAATCTTATATATAAAATTAATATACCCTTGCATTAATATATATATAAGGTTATTTTAATTATTTAACTATATAAAATATTATAAGGTATAAACTTATATAAAAAAAGAAGATTTTAAATAAGAAGGATTATTATTTAAAGTAATAATAATAAATAAATATCCTATAAAATTAAGAAGTTTATAAACCAATGAATTAATTAAGCAAAAGGAAAGCTAATATTTAAATATTTTATAAAATAAAAAGATTATTCACAAACATATAATTAATAATATTTATAAAAGTTATTAACATAAAATACAATAAAACTTTTAAACAAATATAATAAAGTTAACCCAATAATATTAAAAAAGTTAAAACTTAAACCTAATAAAGCATTAAACATTTTTAATATTAACTTACTTAAAGTTTTATTTAATAAACCTTCTAAAACAATTTCAAAATTAATTAATACTTAACTAAATACCTTAATAGTTAATAAAGAATTTAAAAATAAGTTAATTATAAAAATCCTTAAAATTAATATTAAAATAATTTTATTATTAAAAAAACTCTTAAAAAATTCTAATAAAACTTTAAAAGATTTTAAATTAGCCTAACCCTTTTCAAAAAATAAATAACATTATTCCTTTATAACTTTTAAAAGATAAATTATATTTACATAAGCAACTACCTTATATAATGCTAATATAAGCAATAGCTTTAAAACCTATTTATATATATTTATATATAAAATTCCTACATATTTAAAATTTTTTAAACTTTTTCTTATAATATCTTTTTTTAAATTTTTTAATTTTTATAACCTTATATTTTAGTATAACATAAGTATATTTAAATGTTTAAAATCATATAAGCTTATGTAATATATATTATAATATAAGTAACTTATTTTTTATATTATTAAATATTTTATATATTATTTTTTTAAATATTTTTATATTTTTTTATTTAAATTTTATTTATTTTAATATTATTATAAAATGTAATCATGTTTATTAAATATTTATCCCATGCTTATATAATTTCCTTTGTAATTTTTTTAAGTTTATGTTAACGCGATAAGGCTTTTATTTATTTATATAAACTTAAGCTTTTATTTAATATTAAGTATTTTTTATTATAACTATTTTTTATTATTATTAAGTTAAAATGTTATTATATAATAACGCGTTAAATATAAATGTTAAATTTATTATTAAAAATATTAAAGTTAAAAAATCGAACTTTGCCGTTTTTTTTTTTAACGATAATATTTTAATTATTAAATAAGGTTTATACGTAATTTATTTTAATAATAATAATAATAATGTTAAACCTTTTTAAATTAATAATAATGTTTAAGGTATTAATTTAATAACTTTTATTATCCCTTAACTTAATATATTTAATATTTATAATTATAACGATATAACCGTTATACTTATTAAAGTATAAATTAATTTTTATTATTATACGTAAACTTTTATTAACCTTTTATAGTTAATTAAAAATATTAATAAAAGTTATTGGAAAAAATTTAATAATTATAAGTAAAAGCGTATTTATAAGTGTTTTAATGTTTTAAATTATAATAATTAAGATTTATAAAATAATTTAAATATAATAAAAACTTTTTAATATTATATTTTTATTTAAGTTATAATATATTTTTAATTAAATATTAATTAAATTTTAAAAAGTTTATATCGTATTTTAATTAATATTAAATTAAATGTAGTTATTTGTTTTAAAAATGTTAAGGCTAAAATATTATTTAAATTGGTTATATTATTTAATAAAACTTAAACTTTTTACCTTATAATTATATTTAAGTGTTATTAAATTAATATAATTTAAAGGCTTTTTATATATATAATAATAATATATTAGGATTTAATATTATATTAATTATTATTAATATTAAACTTTTTAATATAAGCCTTATATAGTTATTATAAAAATTAGGTAAAGAAAAAATGTTAAATTTTTAATAATACTTTTTCCCTTAAAGGAATTTTATTTTAAAACTTAAATAAAACGAAAAGGTAATAGTAATAATTTAATTTATTAATATTATAATCGATGTTATTACCTATAAATGTTAAAAATATAAGGATTAATTTAAGCTTATATTACGTAGTATAAATAAAAGGTTAAAACTAGTTAAAAAGTTTATTATAAAGGTTTGTTAAATCGTTAAATATAATAAAATTAAATGGGATATGTTTAAGGAATTTGTTACAAAGTTATATTAAGTTATAATAAAAATTGTTAAGGATATAAAAAAGTATTTTAATATAATAATAAAAGAAATTAAAAATAACCTTACTAATATTAATAATAAGTTATAGGGAAAATATTATAATAATAATGGTAAGTAATTATTATATAACCTTTAAATTAATGTGCGATTAACGTAAAAAAATAAAGAAAAAGAAAAGAAAAAAATATAAAAAAATTTAGTTATATTAGAAAAGAAATTAATGTTAACATTTTTAATAATATTAAGTAAATAACCTTTAGTAAAAAAAATAAAGTTAATATTAGCTATTTTAATTTAATAAGCGAAAGTGTTAATATTTATGTTTATAATTTTATAATAAGTTTTTTAAATGTTTATAATTTTATAACAAGTTTTTTAAATATTTAAGATTTTATAATAAGTTTTAAAATAGTTATTAAAGTTAATATTATTATAACCTTAAATATTAATGGAAAAGGTAAAAGCAAAGGAGAAAATATTAAAGAAAAAAATATTAAAGGAAAAAACTTTTTTATAATAATTAATACTAACTTATATACCTAGTATAATATTTTTATTTATGTTAATTTTTAAGCTTTTTTTTTAAACTTTTCCTTATATATTAATATATATTAATATATTTTTTTTCTTTAAAAAGGTGGAGAAATTATATTTAAGTATTAATATAAAGTATTTATATTTAATATTTAAGGTTATAACTTTAAAGTTATAATATTATATTATGTTAGTTTTTATTACGTTAGTTTTTAAGTTATTAAGGGATTAATAAATTTAATTACGTTAATTTTAAGTTAAGGAATTTAAGTAAAAGTTAAGTTATTAAATAATAAATAATAACATTTACTAGTAATTTATTAATAATTAAGTTTATAATAAAGGATTATTAAATATGTTTATTAACGATAATAAATTTAAAATTTTTAAATAAAAATCTTTAATAATAAATTAATAAAAATGTTAATTTTTTTTTTAAAAGGGGTAAATAATAAGCGATAAGCATTAAGTTTTATTAATAGTTACGAAATACTTATAAACCTAACTTATATTAATTATAATTTAATTTTATATAGCTTAACCTTACTTTTAATATTATAACTTATTTTATATTTAATTAAATAATTTTTAATACAAATATTATTTAAATTATTTAAACTTTATAAATAATTTTTATATATAAATTATATAAAGTTATAATTATTTAAATAATTATAATAGTTTTTTATTTTAAAATAATAATATATATATTTATATATATATATAATAATTAATAATTTAATAAATAATAATATAAATAATAATTTATATTTAAGCTTAATAATTTTATAAATATATTATTTTAAAGTTTATAATTTAATTAAAAAAAAGAAATATATAAAAAAAATAATAAAATATAAAATATATAATATATATAATAAATATATTTAATAATATAAATATATTTTTTTTAAAATATTATATAATTTAAACCATAAATATATTATAAATATATTATTTAAATAAAAATAAGTTATTTAATAAAATAATATGCTTTTTATTTATATAATTATTTATTTTTTTAAAATGTTTTATTTTTTTAAAATATATTATTTTTTTATATTATTAAATTTTTTTAAAATATTTTAAAATTAAAAAATTTAAAAATAATAAATTACTTTATTTATAAATAGCCTTTTAAAATTATTACGCGAGTTATTCCCTTTTTTTTTAAAAGCGATATTTAAAAAAGAATGGTATATATACCGCATATATATGGTAATTGTAAACCCCCTTATGACGGTAAGGTATGGATGCTATGTACATATTTATACATACATATGTACCTTAATGTAAGATTCAATCGTGAACTCGCGGAAAAACCCCCCTAGAAATATTCGACTCCGACCTACAATCTCTTCAACATCATCCTTATTTACTCAAATAGCACTTAACGTAACGTCAAAGTTTCTAATCTCACATCGCCATCATCTGAACCCCCTCTTAAATTTACATAATTTTTCCCTATAGCTAACGTGACCATAGTTGTAGCGTTGACGTATATTCCTTTGCTTGGGAGCAGACTTAATCTTGCCTGTGGCACCTGGTTAATCTCAACGCTCAACCCTACTGTGCTATTCCCGGCGTTAGAGTAGCTTAGCGTCAGAGTAGTCTGGTCACCGCTAGACACAACTCCGGAGAAGGCCACGTTACTATCCGACCTTAAGCCTCCAACAACAGCTCCGTTAGTCGTTGCAGTCGAGGTGTCGTCAAATACGACGCTTGTCTCTTGACCAGTCAGATAAGAATCAACTGCGTGATAGGTTGGACCACGCATAGGCGGCGTCCAAACTTCCAGTTCACAGACGCCGACCCAGAGTCGAGATGATTTGCGATACATGTTGATGGCTAGGAATTGGGTCTCGACTTGGTCGAAGCCCACTTCGTTGCGGTCATTGGGCAGCAAGCTGGAGGAATCATTCACAGTGACTAATAAGCCATTAGACCCGTATACCTCTATACGGGCTGGAACATCCACTCCTCCTCCCCTCGAAACGTCCGAGTACAAGGCAAGTGTGACGGAAGACACGTTTCTGGGCCGTGCGAATGTTACCGTCAAAGTATCGTTCAGATTAGGAGATCCGTAATTAGTCCATCGGTTGTCGGGGATTGAATCATAGAATAAAACACCGTCTATAGCTTTATACTGGAAGTCTCCAGAGTTGGTGAACGTTGCTTCGGCTGTGGGATACTGACCAGGCCCACTAGGGTTCGCTTCAATAAGTCTAGTATTAGCAAAAGCCCCATTCATAGTATTTCAATAAACGGAAGCCGCGGTTAGTCTTCGACAGCAGTGGTGGGATTGATGCAAATCCAACTTCCAAGAAATGCTTGAACTAGCTAATAGAAACGAGTAGGTGTATGATAGAACCAGTACTACTAACCTGCAATGTTGACTAACGGATCGGCTGGTAATACTGGCGGCGGCATTAGTATATAAGCACTCTTTTTAACCCCATTAAACACTTTCTTCCCATCTATGAAGACAGTAAGTCCAGGTCCAACTTTGTATCTTGACCCATGCTTATCATAGAGTACGGTTACCAAGTGGCCGTGATACGATAAATTCTCGAGAGCGAAATAAGTCCAGTTCTCTGGGACGATAGGGAAAATCTCCAGTGCATCTTCCTGTTGTGGTATGATCCCGAACAAGCCGGTTATAACATCGTCATTATTAGTTGAGTGATCGTAATGCTCTGAATGATTCCAGCCATCCGCACTCCACCCATCTATGAAAGGGTAATGTGATTCTGCAACATATGGCCGACCGTTCTTTTGTTGTGTCCTCGCATATGTTTGAAGATACTGGTGATACTGTTCCGCAGTGACATTGGTAGTCCCAGATCGATATATCGCAGCAAGCGATTTAAGAGTGTGACCCGTGGAATACGGCCACGACATACCATTCCAATAGCAGCCTAGAAAGTTAGTTAGTGGGATAGCAAAGTGAAATTTTAGAAGAGGCATTGCATTACAATAGTCATCTGGCCTAACAGCCATGAACCATGGATCTCGTATCTCTAATGTTGTCGGGCCATAGGGGGCCAAAAAGCCCTTCGTATCGAACATGGAGTCGACAGCTGGCTGGGCATATGACTTATTTAACCCAATGCCGAATCGATAAGGGAACAAGCCGACTTGTTCCCGTCCTGTGAGCCGCGTTAAATTTGGATTGTTCGGTCGAATGATATCCATGAAGAATCTTTGTTCAGGCGCCCACATTAGCTCATACATTGCTACTTCGAGGTCGTCGGCCAACTTAGAAAATAGAAATTCGTGAAACCCATCAAGAGCCAATTTAGCAGCCCTGGAGATGGCTCTGGCATTTGCCACCATATAAGCGTTATGGCTAGGCCTGAACGTGTCTGGACCATCCTTTCTTAAGGTCCAGTCTGTACCATTCGGGTCGGCAACAAACCCAGGTAGAGATAATTCTTGTGCGTCCCACACCGGCTGGTAATAATATAAACCAGCCGCGTCATCGTAGACTTGATCCCATTGATGCCACAGGCGGATCATGTCGTCAAGCTGGGAGGCGAGAAATTGGGAATCTCCGGTCACCATAGCCCTACGACTTGCCGCATCAAGGATCCATTGCGTGTATTGCAGGGCATCTGCTGGCCCACGGGTATATAGATGGATATAATCATCACCATAGAACGTGTCTCTCAGCCATCTTGACTCATCAATTTGATGTCCTGCCGCAGCATCGATAGATCCAAAGGCCTTAGCGTAGCCAACTGGCTGGACAAACTCAGTGCACATATAGCCTGTCCCAGCTTTGATATATCGGAGATTTCGCTGGATCGAGGTCCATCTGTAGTAGTAAACATCCTGAATAAGAGAGTCAGGAATGTCAATAAAAGGGATATTATGCTTCAAGAATGTCTTCCCCGCAAATGAACTGATAGGCTTCTCATGATCCAAAAACGAAGTGCCCCTAATGTCATCTCCTTCGGGGTAGGGCTGTGGGTGCTGTACAATGATTGTATACGCAAGCACACAGAGAACACCGACAGCCGAGATGAAAGCGGCGACTTTAAGCAAAAGGTAGTCAGCTTCGGAAGGCAGGCCATCTTGTTTTCCTCTCACGACGTTTCCTTTGCTAGAATGTTGAGGCAACAAGTCATCTCGACCTTGGGATTTGAACTTCCTCGTAGCGGGTGAAGCAAAGGAAGTAAAGGTTTTATATGAGAGTCGCGCCATTTCATAAACAAAAGGTATATACATTCATTATCTCAGATAATGTAGGTACCTAGGGCTGCCAGGCTGCTACCGTAGGTAAGTAGCGTTACCTCCTGTGTAACCTATCAAACCCGCATGGATTAGTCGAGGCCAATCGATACGGTCTGGGATAAATGACTTGTTACTCTGCGATTAATCTAAATGGTGTAGGGACTAGTATAAGGCTGCAGATTGATGTAGAGTTGGTAAAAGTCGACGCCAGAACAACATCAAAGCGACGTCACTAAATTCAGGGGCAGTACCCCACCGTCAGACGGGGTTGCGGGGTAAGGTACAGAGAACCTACAGTACATAGTATGGATGTATGTAAGAAGGGCCAGGACGGATGTGCCGGGAGCAACCTTATCGGCCCTGTATAAGTAAATTTTTGTTAGCAACGATCTGCGCAGAGATTGGAACAGTGTCGCGGTTAGTTACATTTATCCCTGAACGAAAACCCAAAATCTGGGCTGTCTTTAAAGAAGCATCGACGCCCATCTTTATGTAGCCTTCCAAATCCTGTGGACATACGTACGCCGCTAGAGGAAAGTTTGCATGTGGTCGGGAGTTACTTTATATAATCATGTGTATAGCATCATGGGAATGACCCCCTCCACATGCCTGGAAAAGACAACCAGACTTGGGGTGTGCAAGCAACCCGTGATGATGAATTGGTCTCACCCTTCACATTTCTTGTTTATTCCTACTCCAAATCGCCAATGTAGGACTTTCGTGATAGCGCTCACCGGAGACATGACAAAACTAGATCCTACAACGTTGTTGTTGATACCCTCATATTTTCTTCGTCAATCGGGATGAAACTAAACTTTCATTTGGTTCCCCCCCGTGACGTTATCATCAGCGCAACGAAAGCTTGGCGGATTTGCCGGCCAGTACATGATCAAGAGGAGGTTGTATTGCTTCCATTAGTCATTTTGGGGAGAAGCTTAAAGCGCCCCCGCTACTAGATGCTGTTATCAAGTTGCTATCAAGTGTTAATCTAAGCTGGCAGCTGTACATGTACTTATCGGATACATGCATCTACGTAATATGCGTTACCTACGTAATCACTAAATTTGGGTCATCTCCCGTTTTCAACATTAAGGAAAACCATTATAAAAAATAAAAATTAAATAAAAACGACATAATAAGCCTTGTTTATTGTAACCTCATGTCAACTAAATATGTCTACATCGCAACTTTCTAAACTACTCCCTCTTCCAGATGCTGAGTTGAAGCAAGTTTTGGACTATGCAGCCACACTGTCCAAGTTAGAGGCCGTTGAGCATTTTCGCAACTTGCTGGGTGAATCGCCCGAAGCTGTCGACTTCATAGCCACCTTCAACTCGAAAAGACAAGACCCAAAAACCTCAACTGCAACATCTAGTAAGCACTCGTCAAGCATTGGAGCGGTGCCGAAACATGTGAGGGTACCCAAGAAGCAGAAAACTCCGCTGCACACTCCTGCACCACGCCAAGTTACCAATCTGGATCCTGGACCTGGGAAAGTATATAATAAAGATGCTGAAGGCGACTATATCGCTCGGCGGACTAGTCCAGCCGTAACATTAGACGAGTCCGGAATCCAGAAGAAGTTGTCGTCTCAAAAATCCACGGCTCCTCCGTCACCGAGACCACCCCCTTCCGCTACAGGCCGCCTAATATCCGATGCCGGAACTTCCAAGCAAAGATCTACCCCTACCTCACGCTCTTCGACCCCAACTCCGAAAGCTAAGGCCCACATCTCTGGAGGCACTGCCATGCATGGCGCATCAACCGCCTTGGCAGACCTAGATGATGCCATTCGTGTCCTTGAGATGACCACCAATCCAACTCAAGGAACTGATAACGCTGCTAGACGGTGTAACTGCGTAGCTGCTAGGCATCCTCTCCTAGCTGCAGCCCCAAACTGCCTAAATTGCGGCAAAGTCGTATGCGTGAAGGAGGGACTCGGCCCTTGCACTTTCTGCGGGACTGCTCTTCTAAGCACAACTGAAATACAGTCGATGATACGTGAACTGCGCGAAGAGCGCGGCCGCGAAAGAATGGCTGCTGACCGAGAGGCTCACAGAAAAGCTGAGGTATCGCGGACACCTACCGCTTTCTCCAAATCCAGAGACGTTTCTGGTGAAACTAGCGAGGCTCAGGCAAAGGCGCAGGCGAAAGCCTTAGAGCAGAGGGATCGTCTCCTAGGCTTCCAGGCCCAGAATGCACGGCGAACGACTGTGAGGGACGAAGCCGCCGACTTCGACGTCAGTGGCGTAATGACAGGGACTGACAACAATATATGGGCCACTCCTGAAGAAAGAGCTCGGGAATTGAAACGTCAGCAAAGAGTCCTAAGGGAGATGGAATGGAATGCTCGCCCAGATTACGAGAAACGACGGCAGGTCGTCAGTATTGACCTAGTCGGTGGCAAGGTAGTTAGAAAGATGGCAGCTGTTGAGCGACCGGAGAGTCCCGAGGACGATGCACAGATCAACCCGATTTTAGAGGAGACTAACGGTAACCGTGGTGGAGGCACTGGGGGGGCTTTCAGCAAGAATCCCTTGTTAGGTTCACTGATCAAGCCAGTCTTTAATGCCAAGGGCAAGGGGGGTCAGTTGGAAGGCCGTGATCCTAGAGCGACAAGGTGGAGAAGAGTACAAGACGACCTGGACGACAATGAGGCTGTAATCCTCGACGGCGGAGCATACGGCGGTACGTCTAGTCAGGCAAGCGCCAACTTCGCCGTAGATGAGCCTGTTTGTGGTTGATACGACTCAAATTTAATATATCAATCAGATAGTTGTGGCCTCAACCTGTAATGGTCACAAGCAGGCATGGCGAAACACTTTGGTGAACGAACGTTGATATCTTCATTACCATGCCCTTGCCTTAGCAAGTCATCAATATACGGGGAGCCCCTTCTTAGCGAATAAAACTGGTCCAAATACAACGTCCGACCAGATTGCAATTGGTATCCCTCAGTCCTCATCAATTCATCGTTTTCTGCCTGAACATGACCTCTTAGTAGGCAGTACGTCCAAGTAAATACTCCTGTTATTCGTAGCTGAGAACAGCGCGTTGGAGCCTAGCCTTCAAACCAGCAGCCCCCTTATTTCTATAGAACGATTGGCATAACGTTACATAGACATTCTGACTGGTATTAACATTAGAATTCGTTCGTCATAACGGGCATTATCGACAGTGCCATTTGTGTGTATCATTCGACGATTACGCGATCTTAATGTCGATAAGTAATTATCGAGACTAAGCAGCCACTTCTTCCGTTGCCTTGCTCTCAAGAGAACCATTCGTATGCGGTGCTGAAGCCTCCGCCTTCAACTGCTTGAGTTCTTTCTCGAGAGCTGCTGCTTTCTCCGTTGTCTCCTTGTTCTCCGTCTCCAAGCGGGTTAGAGCAGCATGGGCTTCCTCTAGCTTGGCGTTCAGATCGGATTGAGCCTTCTGGTCCTGTTGCTTTCCGGACTCCAGCTCGCTGAGTTTCGCTTCGAGAGTTGTCTTCTCCTAAGATCACCAATCAATATGAGTATAGTTACCGAGAGGGAGAATGAGTTCAATATCCACTTACATTCCTTGCCGCATTCAGGTCTTCCTCGGCCTCTGCTGCCTTTGCTTTGGCTTCCTCCACCTGACTTTGGAGAGCAGATATCTGGCTCGCGTGTTCATCATGCTGCTTCTGCAGCTTGACCTGTTCGTCTTGGGCAGACTTCAAAATTGCCTGTAATTCAGCTGCCTCTTGCTTTGCCTTCTCAAGCTCAGCTGCCTGCTGTTCGTGTAGTTTATGTAACTTTTCCTGTTCGTCCTGAGCAGACTTGAGTTTCTCCTGCAACTCGGATGATCCTGCTTTTGTTTTCTCAAGCTCCGCCGTTTGGGCGTCATGCTGCTTTTGCAGCGTCTCTCGCTCATCATGAACATATTTCAATTTGTCCTGCAATTGGGCGGCTTCTTGCTTGGCATTCTCGAGCTCAGCTGAATGATCAGCCTTGAGCCTCTCCTGTTCATCTTGGAAAGAGGATACGTTCTGCTGTAGCTTCTCTACGTCGGCGCGGAACTTGTCCAGTTCAGCGTCGTGTGCCTGCTCAAGTGCCTTTATCTTAGCTTCGCTAGCGGCCACATCTTCCTTTGCAGCAGCTAATTCCTTGGCGATGTTGTCATAATCTCCTTGCAACGATTCGTGCTTCTGCTTCCATTCGGCCGCATCCTTCTCCGCGACAGCAATCTTCTCATTCGATTCCGCTGCCAGTCGATCGTGTGCTTGTTGCAAGTCATCCTGTTTTTGTCGTGCTTCCGTCAGATTCTTCTTCGCCAGGGAAAGTTCTTCTTCGTGCGCCTTCTTGAGCTGATCATGAGCTTGCTCGAGAGCCTTATACTCATCTCGCGACTTGACAAGAGTGTCATCTTGCTCGCCTTGACGCGACTTCGCGGAAGCGAGTTCCTCTGCGAGCTTGCTGTAGTCGCTTTGGAGTGCTTCATTCTTCTGGCTTGAGGCAAGGAGCTCCTCTTTCACGGATTCTAATTCCTCCTTTAGCGAAGCCTCCAAGGAATTCCGTTGTTCGATAGCATCGGCTAGTTCTCGCTTGGCATCGGATAGCTCTTCGCTTAGTGAATTCTTAGCCTGCTGCAGAGCATTGAGCTTTTCCTCTAGCTCAGCCAACTGGCCCCGTGTTTGTTCGAGCTCCTGTGCTCGTGCAGAGGCGGCCTCCTCGAGGGCACGATGCTGCTGGGTAGAGTCGTCGATTTTCTGCTTCAATTCGGTCTCGAGCTTGTCAACCTGTTCTTGGCTCTCCTGCTTTATCGTAGCAGATTGGGCTTCCAATTCCACGACCTTCTTTCGCAGTGCGTCTACTTCTTCGGAAGTCTTGCTAAGTTCTTTCTTGGCGTCTGAAAGCTCTTCTTCCTTGGTAGCTAGATCCTTCTCAAGAGTGTTGATATTATCATCTCGCTCAGCAATCTTCTTCTCTATGGCCTCTCTCTCCTCTTTTGCAAGAGCGGCAGCACTGGAGAAGGCGGAGAGTACGTTACCCATGTCGTTATGATGGAATTATAAGACCGACAAATGTGCTGCTTCCGGGTTCGATTGCTTGGTGGTGGAGAAATGGATTGAGGTGATTCCGGAATGTAACCTTCTTTTTCAATTGAATGATGCTTGCTCGGTCGGGGTATCGCGATCAATCAAATAACACAATAGAAAGCAGAGGTATCAATTTGATTAATCAATCGTTCATTCAATCCGTTGATGCATGCATGACATGGGAAAAGTGGAAGGAGAGAAAAAGAAAGATACGATAGGTTCAGTGGTTGGCAGGTAGAAGGTATTAGGTAGGAAATATTCGGCTTCCAATAGAAAATATTTTTCTAGTCTACAGGGGGATGGTGAGGGGCAGCACAAAGCGGTCAAGGGACTTAGAGTGAGTGGTTGGGTCACCCCTAGGCGCCGTACACTAGCGATTCAAATTGCGACTAACTTGCAGCTGCCAACTCATGGACCGTGCTCCACACTAATTAGCCACGTTATACCCGAGTTTTACGAGGGCTATTGTGTCAAATTGAAAAAGCTTATTAAGAATTTTCTATTGTAAGAATTTTAGGTATTAATTACTTTGAAAATCTTAAGATGTAATAATATAATAAAAGCTATAGTAAAAGCTATGGTAAAAGCTATGGTAAAAGCTATAATAAGTGTGGCAAAGGTAATAAAAGTGATAAGGGTAAAAAAAATTTTAAAAAAATAAAAGAAAAATTAAAAAAATAAAAAAAATAAAAAAATAAAAAAAATAAAAAAAATTAAAAAAAATTAAAAAAAAAATAAAATAAAATTATTAATATTATAATATATAATTATATATAATTAATTAAATAAACGTATATAAGCTTATATATTTTATATTTATAATATTTAAAAATACTTTTACTTTAATTAAATTTTCTTTTTTTAATATTAAATATAACTTTTTTATTATATTTATATTAATTATTATATAATACATTACTTTTTATTAAATTATTAATTAACTTTATTTATTTAAAAAAATAAAAATAAAAATAAATAAAAATAAATAAAGTTTATTAATTATTTAAAATATAATTAATTTAAAAATAATTTAAAAATAATAAAATAATAAATAAAAATTAACTTTTAATTTTTATAAAATAAATTTTTTATTAATTTTAAAGTTTTAAAAAATAATAAAAAAATTATTAAAAAGTAAATTTAATTTTATATATGTTAATATTAATTATATAATCGTAGTTTTTTTATAACTTAAAATATTATAATTTAAAATAAAAAAGTTAATTTAAAAGTTTTAAAAGCTTTTATATAAATAATATTTAATATTTTTATTAAGTTTTTATTTAAAAATATTAAAAATTTAAAATAATTTTTTAAAATTAAAAAGTATATATTTATAATTACGTTTAAAATTTATTACGTAATTATAATAATATAATAATAAAAATAATTTTATTAAAAATAAAAGCTTAAGTTTAAATTTTATTTAAAACTTTTTTAAAAATAAAAAGGTAAATAAATAAATAAATAAAAATAAAGGAAATTTTTAAAAAGTAATATTAAACGAGCTATATAATATTAAAAAGTTTGCCACGTTATATATTTATTACCTTTTATTATTAAAACGTAATTTAACTTTATATTTAAATAACTTCGCGAATATTAGTTATAACGTTATATAATTTAAATAGGAATATAAATAGCTTAATTACGTATATTTTAATATAAGTTACATTATAATATAATATTTATAGCTAAAGTTATTTCCTTTAAAGTAAAAAGGCCTTTAAAAATAACTTACGTAACATTATTTTTTAATAATAAGGCTTTTATAAAGCTTTTAAAGCTTTTATATAATAGTTTTAAGCCTTATAAAAATGTTAAGTAAAAGTTATATAACCTTTTTTATAAACCTTTTAACTTTAACCTTAAATAACTTTAACTATAAATTTTATAAAAGGGTGTACTTTAAGTTAAAATATACGTATTTAAGTTATTTATTTTCCTATATAAATTATATAATGTTACGACTAATATTTGCAAAGTTATTAAGTTACGAAGTTAAAGCCTTGCTTTTTAATTTTGCTTATAGCTTAGCGTAAATTCGAGTATTATATAGCTTATTTAGTGTTATTCTTTTTAAAAGGTATTTATTAAATAAATAAAGTTTATTAATTATTTAATAAAAAGTTAATATATTATAAAATTTTAAATTTTTTTTGTTTTTAAAAAATTACGGCTTTATTCCTTACTTAAGCTTAAGTTTAAAAGATTTTTAAAAAATAAAAAAAAAGTTTAAAGTTTTTCCTTATAAAAGGTTAAATATAAAGGTTTTAAGTTAAGTTTTAAATTAAAAATAAAGTTAAAAAAAGGTAATATTTTAATTAAAGGTTAAATTTTTAACTTTTAAATTTATTTTCATTTTAATACTTTTTAAATATTTTTATTTAATTTAGTTTTTTATTTATTTATTTATTTATTTATTTATTTATTTATTTATTTATTTATTTATTTATTTATTTATTTATTTATTTATTTATTTATTTATTTATTT